>JAJEJO010003011.1:228166-301450 GCA_020662805.1 Glaucomys volans
CGAGGCCCTAAGCAACTCAGTGAGACCCTATCTCTAAATAAAATACAAAATAGGGCTGGGGATGTGGCTCAGTGGCCGAGTGTCCCTGAGTTCAATCCCTGGTTCCAAAATAAATAAATAAAGAAATAAAACTCTAGGAAACTCTCTCTAATAGATGATAGATGTAGAAACTCTACTGTGAACTTCCTATGATTTTAAGAATCTTTAAATATCAAAATAAAATGGAAATATGTGACAGAAAAGCCACCTCACAGCTGAGCACTCCTGTTCTAAGAAGGCTGTCCCCTTCCCAAAGCCTGCCTCTGTGCCTGGGCCACTTGAAATGCAGTCACCAGTGAGACCGCGGATAATCAGCTCCGGGATGTCCTCCGCAGGAGGGCGTGGTTTGGGGAGCGGCACCTACAGGCCGGTTCTGCCCCTCATTTCCCTCTCTCCCCACCGTCTCCTTTGGCTCTAGAGGGACCTTAGGCTTGGAAAGGGCCATGAGTCTCGCCTGGCACTGCTCGCCCCCCCGGCTCCTGGGGACAAAGGCACGGGAAGCGCTTGGGTGTCCGCTGCGCAATTTCAGGACGGTTCTCTTCGACCCTCGTCTGCCGCTTTCTCAGTCCAAATATCATCTCAAAAAACGCAGCTATGAAGTTTCTTCTCTGTTGCTGAAGACTGAGATAAAAAGAAACTGGACACTCCGCAGAGAAGGTGACCGTGCAGGGCCCTTCTGCTGAAGGTGGAGTGGCATCTTTCCCGCGGGTGCCTGGCAGGCTTCCCCAGGGCCCTCCTGGGTCCGCTTGACCCTAACCCTCGGTCTGACACTGTCGCTCGTGATCGAGTCAGGCTTCCTTCCCCAGTTACTTGTCCGTTTTCTCTTATTTATAAGGTTATTAAAACGTTCCCAACTAGTTGCTCAGCCACGGCGCTCACGGCCAGCTGTCTCAGTCCGCTCCCTGATCCACTATGCTTCCTGAAATTAATTCTCCCTCGCCCTCTCCCTGTGCTGTACAATATTGCTGATCATTATTCCGGTTTTCATTTAAAGCTCTCTTTAAGAATTGATATAGTATTGCCTACTAATTTTTAATAGAAGCAACCAATGATGGACGTGGAAAGATGAACAGAACGCAAGCTTTCTGGACATGGGAGGACCCAGTCACCCTAACCCTCCTGGGTTCCAGCTGCGTATTGCATTCACGTGTTCAAACCCAGGGCCTGCGAAACCCAGCATCCTGCGCACTCTGGTGTCTGAGAGAACGTGGAGGACTCAAGTGACAGAGTTTGGGCCATCTGTTACGGTCACTCCTTGGCGGTGGCAGCGGGCCGTCACGCTGCGCCCAGGAGAGGGGAAACGCAGACGCAGGCGGTCCGCAGCTCCCTGTGCACCCAGCCTCTTCGACTGTTGTTGGCACGTTTCTTTCCTCCTCGGCAGGGTGGTCCTGCTGGACCCCTGGAGCCGAGGGAAGGCCCCATTCCGGTCCTCCTTACGCACATAGCACCTTCCGTGTTCCTCCTCGCTCACCCGGGAACAGCAAGCCTCGGGCACTGACCAGTGCTAGGCCCAAAGTCATGTTCGCTGATACCTACTGCTTCTCATGGCCACTCCTCGTAAGCATTCAATGTTAATGCCTCTGTGTGACTTTCTCAGTACATGCTGCACTGCTAATTTCAACCTCCTGATGTAAAGCCACTTAAGTTCTTTAAAAAAAAAAAAAAAAAAAGGTAACAGTTAAGTAAAATCTGAACAACCGCTCTAGAAGCACTGTGCAACCATGACCCTTGAACTATACATTGCTGATTTTTATGTCAGATATGGTTTCTGATCTGCCAGTAATTTTTTCAACACAGAAAATTTTACTTGTACTATAGATACCTTTTAAGTGAGTTTTGAAGATCACATTGTCATTGCTTGTTAAAATCTAAATTGATGATATTCATAGCATTTTTGTCAGTAAATTTTATTGTAGTATAACATAATTAAATGCAGTATAATTAATATCACTTGTGCATCACCAATTTGGTGTGTGCAATTTAGCATTGATATATTTAGAGTTGTGCAGCCATCACCTTTACAAACTGAAGAATATTTTCATTACCCCAGTGAGAAGCCCCACCGTATCTCCATTTCCCCACGACTCACCCAGTCCTAGGTGGACACTCAGCTGCTTGCTCCCTGTGTGGACTTGCTGACTCTGAGCACTGCGTGGAAGCACAGGGCACAGGTGTCACCACTGACTCCTCCCCCCAGCACAGTGTCCTTGAGGTTTCTTCATGTGGTACTGTGTCTCGTAACTCACTCCTTCTTGTCCAGTGACCTCCTGGAGGATGGCGTGCTGCACTTCACATTCCAATTATCAGTCAGGTGATGTCGCATTGTCTCCACTTTGGGCCTTACAGGTGCTGCCGCTGAGCGGGAGTGCACGCACTTGTGTGTGAACACGTCTCTCCTCTCCTGGCTGCATGCGCAGGGATGGATTCCAGGGTCACGGGGTAGCTCTGGGCTCACCCCCCACTGTTTTCCAAAGAGGCTGGGCCATTGTACAACCCACGTATAAAGATCCCACTTCCTCTCCATTTTTGTCCACATTTCTTACAAACGCTATTTCTTAGTGTGGCTATTTTAACAGGTCTGAAGTGGTGTTTCCTTTTTATTTTGGTTACACTAACCTGAGGTCTAATGAAGTTGAACATCTATCTTGTGCTTATTTGTTCATCTGTATATCTTCGTAGCAGTCTTTAAACAAACTGATTTTGTAATTGTATAAAAAGCTAGCTTTGATTTTCTCTTTTTTAAAAATATTTTTAGTCATTTATGGATGCAATACCTTTATTTATTTTTATGTGGTGCTGAGACTCAAACCCAGTGCCTCACATGTGCAAGGCACACTCTCTACCAGTGAGTCACAAGCCCAGCCCTGATTTTGTCTTTTAAAGTTTTTCTTTTCAATTTGTCATTCCACATCATTTTTGTTTGTTTGTTTTTGTTTTGCTTTGTTTTTTATTTATTTTTATTTTTACAGACTGCATTTTGAGTCTTTGTACACAAATGGGGTACAACTTTTTATTTCTATGGCTTGCACAATGTAGATTCAGACCACTTGTGTAATCATACATGTACATAGGGTAATGGCTGTTTCATTCCACTGTCATTCATACCCCACCTTTTCCCCATCTTTTATGATAACTTTTATTTGATTCCTATTATAATATTGTTCTTTATATTCCTAAGAGTAAGAAATATTTCCTTGTAATGATTAAAATCACATCTTAAAGATTTTTGGATTGAGCCATCTAAAATTTTTACTGATTCCATGCACTGAAATTCTATCTGCTCCAAAAACTTGCTTAGAATTTATTAGTATTAACGTTACAACAAAACAGAATTCCCTTCATGTTTGGCATACTTTAATTATTTGTGGGAATCTTAAATCTGTGTGGTCCTTTCAACTTTGAAAGCTTAACTGTGTCCTGGAATCTTGCCCCGGCAAAAGCCTTGAACAAGCTAATCTCATTTGAGAGTTTGGCTCAACAGGTAGTATTACTGTGACAAAGCCTGAAACATTTGGAAATACTGACCCACGTGGCCACTGTGTGTTAAGAACGGGATCCCCAGACTGATCCGCCTGGAGACGAGCCTCTCGCCATCACTGTGGAACCAGCACTGCGGAAGCCTGGCACACCGCAAGGCACCTGCTGGGGCTTGTGGCATCAGCAGCTGGGTCCCTGCTGCCCTCTGGAATGTGCAGGCTCCTTCTTCCCGATTCTCAGACTGACAAGATGCAGAAGCACTGCACAAGGTCAAGGGTTTCAAAACCAGCAAGACTTAACTGGGATGTGGACCTGCTGGTCACTACTATGCCATCCCTCCCCATGATTCACTGTCCCTTAGGCTCAAGACAATCTGACTGAAAACTACCAGGACCCTAAATCAACCAGGACAGAGGGTCCAGGACACAGCCTTCGGGCCCAGCTCACAGGATCCCTCCTCACAACACTTCCTCTGCCTTGAGTGGATCACACCCCTCTTCCTCTGCGCCCAGTGAGTGCTTTCCTGTACCCCACCTCCACGGCAGTGAGCAGCACACTCTTCCCCAAGGGAGGAGGCCATCTCCCTGGACTGTTTGTCTCTGCTGCCTGGAGAGGTGGCAGGGTCTAAAGCAGGACTGCTTGGCTGAGCTCACTGCAGACAGACACATGTCTCCATGAAACAGAGACCCATCGTCACAAGGACAAGTCCTGCCGTTTTGCAGTTGGGGAAACAGTGCCACACGGCGCTCGGAAGACTCGTCCCTGCATTTAGGTGCTCCCTTTGCTCTGCTGTGAAAAGCGCAAGTGTTAAGAGAATGAACTTTCCAGTCCAGTTCAACCTGGATTCCAATCTTCACCTTCCTACTGCCTAACTAGAAGGTTTGCACCATCTTAAAAATCTCTTCGTACCAATTATCCCATCACAAAAACTGGAGCATAAATACTAGTGTCCTAAAGTTGATGAATTTGAGAATGGTTAAATATTAAGTGAGTTAAAAGCTGTCAAGGCTCTTCGCAGTTTCGGGCCCAAGCAGGTCCAGCTGGCAAAGGCAATGCCCATCATTGTGCAAGCAAAAGCTTTTGACTGTATTTTGCTGGGCAAATCAAGGTGAATAGAGGAGTCTCTTACTCTACAGCTCTTGCTTCTCAACTGTCACCTGCACAATGAAGAAGATAAATGTCTCAAGAGCAGAGTATCATTGGTGGCCTTCTCTGAGAGATGCGACCAGCCAGGGTCTTACTCTGATGTAATAATAGCTGTGCTTCGGAAGACGCAGAACCCAAGGGCTGCAGAGGGCGGCTCCCTGTCTCCTGAGACGTGAGGATAAGATTGGAAACGTTCATCCATAATTTAATTTTTCCCCAGGAGAAAAAGAGAAGCAATGGGATGAACTTACCGCAGCACAGAAACGCCGCCCAGCTAGGGAAGCGGCCACAGGCCAGCAGGCCCTTGGGTGACACACAGGGCTGAGCACTGTCCTGGCCCACACGAGCCTTCAGCTTGGTAGCATGTCTTAGCAGATTTTTATGTGGGTTAAGAGGACTACAATTTTCTTCTATCTTATCTTTTCTTTTTATTCATAACCTAAATCGAGTCCTCCCGCAGGAGTGTGTGCTAGGATCATGGCGATGTGACTAACAGCTGACCCTCCATGACTCTTGCTGGGGCTGGGTGCAGAGTCTGGGAAGAACACACAGCCCAGGGCACTGGCCACACAGTGGTCATCCAGCCCCCTCTGAGAGCTCTCAGGACAGTGAGCCTGAAATGGTTCAGAAAAATACTTCACCTGAACCTCCCGCTTCCCACTTCCTTCTCTCCAGGCAGGAAACATGACCCTACATGGAACCAAACCACAGAGTGGGGAGGACAGTGCTAAACAGAGGGATCCTGAGGCTTCATCTTCCGGATGTGCAAAGGCAGTCCAGTGAAGCTGGAGAACAGCATGAGGGGTCACGGACAGCAGAGTGACGGTGGCACTGTCTCCTCACTGATGGTTCTGGAAGGAGAAATGCCAGGTGGTCAGCCCAACATGGACACAGGACGCTGGGGAACTGTCGGTTGCTGGACATGCCAGGCTTAAAGACAATCAACAAATCCCACCGGGGGAACACACTTCAAACCCAGGATGTAACATCTATTCACTTCAGCATGTGTGTGTGTGTGTGTGTGTGTGTGTGTGTGTGTGTCCAACCATCCCGGTGAGCAGATTCATGCACCAGGCCCCAATCCAGTTCTGCCTGCAAAATGACACACTTGTGTGACAGATTTATAAGTCATTGTTGTAAGATACTTGGGTAGGTAGGACATTCAGCAGAACAACTTATCTCTTAAAAAAAAAAACACCTGGGATGGGGGCAGAGCTGCTCAGGAGGCTGAGAGAGAAGAATCAGAAGGACCAGGAGTTTGAGAACAGCCTGGGCAACACTCACACCTCAACTCCAAAACAGAAGGGTGGAGGAAAGAAAGGGAGGGAGGGATGGAGGAAGGAAGGAAGGGGCCTGGCCCAGTTGGTGGCTTGTTCACAGGCCATCCAGAGTCCTTTCCCATGGGACATAAACTCCCCTGTGTGCTGTGCATTAACCATGGGCCTTGGTCTCACTTTTTGCCTTTTTTACTGTTATACTTCCCGAAAAGATTCTCCAGTGCCCTCAGGAGAGAGTCAGCCCCACCCTAATGCCTTCCCCTACCTATAGCCCAACCCTAACCCCTTCCACCCCTATAGCCCCACCCTAATCCCTTCCCAGGCCAGATAAATGCTGGCAACAAAAGAACTAAGGTGCGATTTCCCGGCACACCGCTTTTAGGCGGAAGGGGATCATCGCTGGTCAGCTAAAGTAAAGGTTTCTTTTGGCTTTACGTGAACGGCTTGGATGATCTTATTTTCCTCGGGTACAACATTACAACCAGCTCCTTGGGGAGAGTCCACAGCTCTGCACGCAGGCAACTGTGTTCACTCAGGAACCTGAGAATTCCCAGGCCAACAGCAAGACGCAGGGGTTAGGGTTTGGGGTTGTATTCTTTGGGTGAATATACCTAACTCAGACTCTTTCAAAGCAGGCTCCAGGTAGCATCAGGGTGCTTTCCCCTGAGCTCCTCCCCGGCTCTCCAACATGTGCAGAGAAAACAGGGACATTTGAAAAGTCACCCCCATTGCTGTGAGTACCCACAAGTCCCTGCTCCGTGCCCTGAGCAGGGCGCAGCTGCCGCTCTCCCTTCTTCCACCCAGAGTTCCCTGCACTCCCCTGGGGTGGAGTGACGCAGGGGACGCACGCGGTGCCCTTCGCGGGACCTCAGGCTGCGTTGCAGGAACTATTGCAGCATTCTAAACACATTTGGATGGGATTTTTGTTTGTTTGCCGGCCAGGTCCGCAGTCACTGTGAAAGACAAAAACAAAACAGCAGACTCAGTTTCTGTCGAAATGCTGTCACGTGAATTATTGTCACTCGTTTAATGGAGTCCGCATTTTCAAATTAAAATGCATGTGAATAAAGTTTCAGAAGAAATTCAACTAATGTTCACTTGAAATTTCAGGTTCTTCATTAAATGACTCTTCATCTTCCTGGCGGGGGTGGGAGCGGGGCGTGAGTGGTTGACCTTGCCAATCAGAGGAGGATTCCGCCAGGGGGCGCGCCTGTCTGCAAATCAGATCTGGTGGTGGCTCATCAGTGATGGAGAAACTCGGTCCAAGGGAAGAGGCAGCAGGCATCTCATGATCCTCCCGGAGAGTTCTGAGCCTTTTCCCGTCTCAGTGTGTCTGACGTCCCCACTGTGAACAGAGCAGCGGATGGCAGGCTACCATCTGTATTGTACTCATCATGAAACAGAGACGTCGACGATAAATCAAGGAGCACGAAGGCTGAACAGAGGGGCCCCAAGCACCTCCTGCCACATCACAGGACCAAAGCACAGAAACAGCACCCAGCTACGTCACCCGGGTTGGAGGAAGCGCGCTGGGTGCAGCGGGAAGTGGGAGAGGCTGAGGACTGCGGAGACACAGGGTCCCAGTAGGAGGAGACCAGAGTGCAGCGTCGACCTCAGGACAGACCCTGAGCCAAGAGGGACTTGGGTGGTGGGAAAGGGGAAGAAGGGGCTCCCAGCAGTCCCTGTCCACACCCCAACACCTGAAGCTTTTGCTGCTCAGAACCGAGGACTCTGGCAGACTCTGAACCCGGTTTGGGGAGCTTCTGGATCAGCCACTGCTGCTTTGCTTCCAGGGAAGCTGCCCAAACCGTGATGTGTTGTCTCTCACTTGGGCTCTTGCTGCACAGAGCCATTGGTGACCCATTCACAAGAGGTAAGTGAGCAGCCGTGTGAGCCAAAGAGGTGATCCCACCCAGGCCCCCGTATCCCTGGGAGGCACCAAATTAGCCCATCCTGAGCAGATCATCCACAGAGGCTTCCAGAAAATACATGAGTGGCCAGCCCACCCTCCTGCTGGCCCTGGGTCAGCCATACAGCCACCCTGACCAGCTGAAACCAGCTGGAAATTAAGTGGGCAGCCCCATCTAGTTTTGTGCAGCCCCAGGAAACAGCCTGTTATAATTTCAGCCTGATAATTTCCTGAGAAGCAGATGGATGGCCCCATCCAAGCATTATGAGCAACAGGAAGTACCTAAGCAGTCTGCCCTGGTCAGGTGACCCCCAGGAGCCCCAGAAGTCACTGTTTCAGTATTTTGACACTGACAGTTCCCCTAAATTATCCCACCGATGTGGCCCCATGCACCCACTAGCAGGAGTGCTGTGCCACACCCACCTGGGCCACTGCAGCCGTCCAAGTCCACACAGCCCTCAGGAACAGATGCATGCCACACCTTGCTGCTGTGTCTTCCGCTTCTTCACTCCATGGACATACCTGAGTGACCCTGCCTCCCCGCTTCCATGTCACCTGTGAAAACTGCCAGGTACCACACATCCACAACATGCCCAGAGTCATCAGCAAACCTGCCCCGCCAAAGAAAGCCACATCCAGCTAGTGATGCAATTCCACAAACCCTCCAGGTAAGCCTAGAACACCTAGAACTGAAGCCAACGTGGCATGTTCAACAACACACTAGGGGACATTACCAGGAGAAAGTCTTTCACAGGAAAGTCACTTTATAAAACTGGTAGAGGCAGCTGATACACAGATGAACAAATATTAACACTGGGACTCAAAAAATACAAGAAAACAAGGCAACGCGATGTGTCTGAAGTCGCGCAACTCTACCAACAGACCCCGAAGAAAAAGAAATCAATGAACTGATTGCAAAGAATTCAAAATGATGCCTAAAGGAAATGTAATGATACATAAGACAGTTTGACAGACAATTCATCAAAATCAGGCATTAATTATACAAAGTAGAAATTCAGGAAGAGATAGATAGAGAGAGAGAGAGAGAGAGAGAGAGAGAGAGAGAGATCGTAGAAAAGAACCAAATAATAGAGCTGAAGAATTCAAGAAATGAATTAGAAAATACAGTTGAGAGCCTTCATATCAGACTATATGAAGAAGGAACAATCTCTGAGTGAAAGACATTTTCTATTTTGTTTGTTTCCTTTTGTTTTGCATTTTGTTTTATTCAATGCTGGGGACTGACCCAGGGCTGTATACCAAGCAAGCATCTACCACTCAGCTATACCCTCAGCCCCAACGTATAAGTTTTTATTAAAGTGAGTGTGTTAGTTATCATTTTAAGCATCTCAGTTCCAAATGCTCCCTTCAGGAGATGATCCATGATCTGTACAATTCCTCTAAGAATTTCTCCTTTAAAGGGAGTGTGACGTGATTCCAGTCAAGGATGTTGGAGGGAGAGTGCAGGGGAAGGGGATTCCCTCAGTTTCCACAGGGGGTGGGGGTTCTGCTTCAGCTGCAGAGGAGGACATCATGAAGAGTGGCCCAACTTTGTGCCCAGAGTACAATTTCTATGCATCCTTTCAGCCTCTCTCTCTAAAAGAAAATCAAAGCCCTCATGCAGCTGTGTGGGGCTCAGAGGGGCACACAAGGCAGCTGTTCCTTCCACAAACCTCCTGCATCCTGCATGCTCTGAAGGTCTCCCGCCTACCAGGGCCTAGATGCCATTGTGACCCAGCTCACAGATCTCACACCCTGTCCCTGACTGTTCTTGAGTGTGTTCTATTGCTTTCCCAGGGTCTCTGGGTCTCTTCCAAGACCTCCCTTTGTCAAGGATCCACAAGCTGGAGTGATCTCTTTCTGCTTCGGCTACGACCACTACGCTCTGCCATTATAGAGATTTCTAGCTTCTTTCTTTGCCTATTGTGAAGCACTCTGGCCTCACCACCATGCCAACCAATCCAGATGTCAGGCTAGAGAACTAGTACCATTTCTATCCCTGCTGTGCTTCACAGCAACCCCTTATCATTTGTCCTCCATATCTGTCTACATCCTCAGCCCAAATCTTTAAAAGAGTTCCTCTCCTTCAGTCCTTAAGCAAGACTTAAACAAGTTCTTAAAGGAGAATAGTGAGAAACCACAGAACGGTCACTATAAACTTGGGGTCTGCAGGTGATGCGTAAACTGAACTGCTCTTCTTCCATGTGTTCCTGGCCAGCCCACTTCTGTTTTCCCTCAAGTGCCTCCACTTGAGGGTAGAGGCCAAAGAGAGAGGCAGAAAACCCCTGTGCTCTGGGGTTTTCTCCTGTATCACTTTTTAAAAGCATGTCTCTGTTGGACCCATAGGGCGCCATCTCTGCTCTTCTGGTTCCAGGGCAAGATGACATTTCTTCCAGCCATGAGGTAATCTGCCCAGGTGCTTAAGGTAAGCACCTCATAACTCCTTCGGGAAGTTTTTAAAAGCCCAATATTATGGCTCCTCTTCAACTCCGCATTTTTTTTTATGCTGGCTTTTACCCCATTCCCCACAGTGCACACGGAGCCGTCTCTCCTGTCCTACAAGGAAGGCCTCCCATGCACTGTCCCCTTCTCTAGTGATTGCCCTTTCCCTTCTTCTCTTTAGCTAAGCTACAGAACTAAAATTCAATGCTTAATTTCCTGTATTTTCTTTTAACCCATTGCAGTCTCCACGTGCTCTTTCCATTCTACCCAAGCTGCTACAGCCTAGATCCCTAGAGGTCAGGTAGCTTAATTCAGTGAAGCTTTAGTTTGGTTTTTATCCAACTCATTCTGGTTGTAGCACTTGAAATTAATTGCTCTTTATAGTTTTTAAAGTCCTTATTCTCCCAGTCTTCAACAACACCACATTATTGCATTTCTTTCTCTCCCTCCATCTGTATTAATGATGACACATTTTCTGAATCCTCTCCTCAGTTTTTAAGAGGATGTTTGTCACATATTGGTAGGCGAGCACATGAACTCTCTTCTCGTGTCACTGGAATTCCTCATTTTACAACTTACATTATGAGGCAGAGAGTGGCTGTATAAAAGCTGAAACTTTCAGAAACTTTCTTTCCAAGTACTTTTTGCATCCCACATGGGCACACCAGGCTTTAATTTAGGAGCTATCGAGTTAAAGAAGCCAGAGGAGTGAGCGCCATTCTCTTCTCGCAGGGCTGGTGCAGAAGACAGTGTTGATGGGGGGACATGGCAACACCCCGTTTCAATGCTGGTATGTTTGGGACAAACCAGTCTGGGGCTGGGGTTAGCAGAGTTCTTAAGAGCAGCCAAGAAAATGGTGCTCTCAAAGATCTGAAGCCGTAAAACACAAAATAAATAGATACATAATAAGTTCAGGTAGTGATAAATGCGAAGAAAATATAAAGCAGGTAGTGCAATAGGAGACAGCAAGTATATATTTAGGAATGTTTTAAGGAAAGTCATCAATCACCACGAGGAGGAATCACGTTGGGCCTGATTGGTAAAAGAGTGAAGCAAAGGCCCTGAAGATGACTTGGAGAGCCCTGGAAGCAGGAGAAAGTGTCCCTGCACGAGCCCTGTTGCAGGGCAAGCTTGGGAAGCACTCCAATGGGAGTGATGGGCAGAGGCCAGAGTGGTGGAGCAGGGCCGGGGCTTGGAGGGGTTTGGATTTGATGCTATGTGTGGTGCAAGCACTGGGCATGTTTCCAGCAGGGAAGAAGCATATGGCCTGGATCAAACTGAAATATCCCTCCATCTTGAAGGGAGACATTCTTAGAAAAAAGGAAGCAAGGAAAACAGGAGCTAAGTTCTCAGTTTGTGGCCAGCTTGGCAGTAAAGCTGCCGTAACTCAGGGAGTACGCGGATCTGATTCAGGGTATGATCCAGGAAGGGCGATGATGCTTGGTGATTGACAGCCGATGAGGTAAGGCTTCTAGGCTTTGGACCTTTGCTTTGAGATGAAGTGTTACTAACTAACATTCCTTAAATGGCAAGACGGAGGGGGATGGCAACACGGAAGAGGGGCAGCGAAGAATGCCGAGTGCCTTAAGATGGCAGGCAGAGCAGCAGCGTGCTGAGCTCAGGTGGCAGAGGGGACCCATTGGAAATGCAAACCCGACAGTCACCCTGGCAACCAATGCAGATATAGAATGGGTAGATGACAAGAGCCTTTGCCACTAGGAGGCCGGGAAAGGTGGCACAATAAGGGAGACAGAGAAGGGGTCGCCAAGGAGAGGAGAGGGGCCTGAGTGGGCCAGGAGGGGTGGGTGAGGGTTAAAGAAGGGCGATTCATGGAGAAATGTCACAGAACTAACCACTGCTGTGGAAGGTGCTGGCGGCTGTGGCTGCCCCTGACTTGAGGGTATTTGCAGAGCTGTGGATCTCGAGGTCCTAAGGCCAGGCAAGAGGGGCAGAGAGAAGCAAGCAGGACTGCCATGCAGAGGCACGGGGCCAGGGAGGGAGACTGAAGGCCGGATCAGACCGGTGTGCATGTGTGTGCGTGTGTGTGTGCGCGTGCGCGTGTTGTTTGCTACAAATGATCTCTTTAAGAGAAAAATAATAATGCAAAACAGAGAAGGGATAATTCCAAGGACAAGGCCCCAGGGAAAGCAAAGGGAGGAATCCAGAGGGAAAACGGAGCGCAGTGCACTGCCCACCAATTGCTCATCCACCCTGAGGAGGGAAAGCAGGGCAGCTCAGGACCCGAGGACCCGCTGGGACTCCTCCTGTGGCTTCTGTTTTTTAAGTAAAATGAGATGAGAGGTCATGAGCTCATAGTGAGGTGGAAGCAGGAATGTTGGGCACCCGAGAGAGGAGGAGAAGGTGTAAAGCAGACCCTCGGAGAGCGGGAGTGTAACTTACCCAGGGCAATGCATAGGACTGCCAGGGGTGAGAGGGCCCCTTGGGAACTGTGTTGACAAGAGCAAAGCCGGAGCTGCTAAGGCTGCCACGCCACCACTGTTCCCCTCAAGCTTGGCAGGGTTCCACTGGGAATAATGAAGATTCTTGCACGGTCGAGTCTTCTGGGAAATGTGGACGTAGCATGCTTCTTCCTGTTTTTGTGTTATTTTGTGTGTAATATTTGGGTGTCTACTTTTACAAATTTCCAAGGAAAATTAAACATTATATGAATTAGAACATAAAAACAAGACTGTTTTCCCCTTAACTAGCTTCATATGTATTAAGACTTTAAGTGATAAGGAATCTTATAAAATATCTAGCAAGAGCTACTGTTCACCCCTAGGGAAGCAGATACCGCTCCTCATTGGCCTGAAGCAGCTCAGTTAATTGATGATCCAGAGAAAGCTCAGAAAGAAACTCCCTATTGTTCCGGCTGTTCCCAAGGTACAAGAGCCTTTGTGACGTCACATGTGCCTGTGTGTGGTTAAACTGACACCTATTTATTACTAACCAAGTTATTAACCACATAGTGCAAGCTTATACATTGTTCATAGGAGTGGCTTCTGCACATGATGTTTCCAGTAATAGAGGAAGTGGAACTAAAGATTATATAGAAGATTACTTAAAAATATTATGAGAGCTGATAATATTTAATCTACTAATACGTCTTGCCTATTGCCTTATAACTTATATCAGTTTCCTTTTGTGTAACCTCAAAATATTGTACTCAAGCAAAAAGTTAACATATATAATGGTGTGTGGAAAAAATAAAGTTGGAACTTAGCTTCTGATCTCTGAATCTGTGTGGCTTTGTTCTCCACCTCGCCGACGCCATCCCTCTCACCAGAGGACCTGCTACCCCTGCTTGGGCTGGACCCCAGCAAACGCTGCTGTGGGGTGTCACCCTCTGCCAGAGTGGAACCGGATGTTATTTTCTTTTTCTCCTGTGCCTAACACAGAATGGGTGCAAAGAAAAGACTCCCTGGACAGTCCTCCAGGTTAGAAAATGCTTCGTTATATGTGCACACATGTCACCCGTGGAGCAAGCAGGGTGCAAGCCGCTCAGGAGCCTCCCACCCAAGTCATCGTCACCTCCAAGGTCACTGCACTCTTCCTGCTTCTGTAATACCTCCCTGTTCACAAAATCTCAATTGTGGAATTGTGCTTTCTTTCTCCAATTAGGATAAATATTTTTATTATGCTTAATTTTTACATGATGCTGTACAGTAGCAGATCCAGGGTTTTGCAAAACTCCTGTCTCAGTAATTTTTTCTTAATTTTTATTTTTTTAATTTGCATTTTTACAGAGTGCATTATGATTCATTGTACACAAATGGGGTACAACTTTTCATCTCTACGGTTGTACACAATGTAGATTCACACCGTCCATGCAATCATGCATGTACCTAGGGTAATAATGTCTGTCTCAGTCTACTATCTTTCCTTCCCCACCCCCTCCCACCCCATTTCCTCTACACTATCCAAAGTTCCTCCATTCTTCTTTTGCCCCACCACCACCTTCCTCATTATATATCATCATCCTCTTATCAGAGAAAACACTGAAAAAACTACACCAAAAATACAAAGAACCCAATCAATAAATGGGCTAAGGAACTAGACAGACACTTCATAGAAGAAGATATGCAATTGATCAACAAATATATGAAAAAGTCCTCATCATCTCTGGTTAGAGAAATGCAAATTAAAACCACACTAAGATTTCATCTAACTCCAATTAGAATGGCTATTATCAAGCAATAATAAGTGTTGGCGTGGCTGAGGGGAAAAAGGCACACTCTTACATTACTGGTGGAGTTGCGAATTGGTGCAGCCACTCTGGAAAGTAGTACAGAGATTCCTCAGAAAACTTGGAATGGACCCACCATTTGACCCAGCTATCCCTCTCCTTGGTCTATACCCAAAGGACTTAAAATCAGCATACTACAGTGATGCAGCCACATCAATGCTTATAGCAGCTCAATTCACAACAGCTAGATTGTGGAACCAACCTTCATGTCCTTCAATTGATGAATGGATAAAGAAACTGTAATATATATATATATATATATACACACATATATATATGACAGTTATCATATATATATGTATATATATATATACACACACACATACAGTAGAATATTATTCAGCTATAAAGAAAAATAAAATTATGGCATTTGCTGGTAAATAGATGGAGTTGGAGAATGTCATGCTAAGTGAAATAAGCCAAGCCCCCCAAAACCAAAGATTGAATATGCTTTTTTTTGTGAAACAAACTTTACATTTTAATAACTTGTGTAAGTACAACTCTGCTTTGGGATACTGAACAACATAGGCTGGCAACAGACTTGCTTTGGACCGACCCCCAGATTTGATTCCTGGTTCAAACCCTTATTAGCTGTGTGACCTGAAATATATTATGAAAAATATTTCTGCCCCAGTTTTATCAATCAGTAAAATAAAATGCTAAACCTGTTTCATAGACAAAATGCCAGGGAGTAAGCATTCAGCTGGGTTGACTAAGACTTCAGGACCCCATGGAGATGTCAGGCAGGTTCCACAAAGCTGGGCGTCACCACAGTGGCTGTATGTGAATTGCCAGACACAGCTGGGAAACTGGACCCAACCTGAGGAAGGACTGTCAGTTACTGAGCCACAGGTGGCAACGGACCCAACCCTGAGAAAAGGGGAAGAAGCAAGGTGATCCTACCATTGCTTGAAATCGTGGATTGAGGATAGGGAGAGGGAGGAATCCGTCTCCTTGTCTTCTTAACCAAAACCTGATGTTTACCAATCCTCCTTGTTGGCTTCACAGCACGCATGCACCTCACTTCCTTCTGTCTGAGTCTCTCCATGTTTCTCCACTCATTTCTTCTTCACCTAAACTATCCACTGGAGCTGTGCTCAGCAATCCTCCCAGCAATCACCACCATCCGTTAGAACTCTCTTCTCTCGATTCCATGGCTCTCCATCATTCTGAGATTGGCAATATAAAATAACCACCTGTCTTTGCAACCGCATAATTACCTTTTTCCTTTCCCATTTGCAATCACATTAATTTGAATTGCCCTTGAGTTAGAGTTTGAATTAAAAAGCTACACAGAACAAGTGCCATTTTTAATGTGACATTTTCTATTCTTGATTTTTATGTGTGGCATATGTAAACTAGTGTCAAAGTTTGATTGTCAGAATTCAGAAAAGCTGCATATTTTTTCCATGAAATATATTGGTCTGCACCTATTCAAGAATGCAGAACCTATTTTTTTGTGTTCTGTGGCTTTAAAATAAAACTAAATCCTGGTAGAATCAGTTATTATTGGGAAAAGCCAAAAAGAATAATAGATAAGCAGTTGCTTTTAGCTTGCAAATCTTTCTTTATAATAAACACTGGTGCTGGGCTACAGAAAACACAACTTTCATTTCTGACTTGGTGAAAGGTAACAACTGTACAGACCCACTTAGCCTTGGAAGTTGGAGAGTGTGCTGCAGAGGTGTACCTGGAGGCTCGACTTGCCATTACCGCCAAGCAATAGCAAATTACAGCCATCAGGCAGAACCAGCAGAGCAGGCGGCAGGCAGGCTGTCACTCGATTTATGAAATCACGCATAGAATAATCTGTCCTCTGCCATCACTTCTTCCAAGGGTTGCATATGAACAAATGAAGGATTCTTGGGATGTTGCTGTCATGATTAAGAGAGATTATAGAAGAACACTTGGAAAAAAATGCAGTCTTCAGCCAGCTTTAACCATTTAAAAATGAGCATTAGGTCAAATAGTTTTGCATGGTAAGATTTGACCCTATGAAAATTGTTCATAATTTTCTAAACATGAAAAATAAACTCTTTTGTCTAAAATTTCTACTTACATGGAGGGGAATTCTAGTGAGGGCCACCCCAAGATATAATAGGTTCTTTGTTACTATTGACAGGCAATCAGAAGTCTTTAGTCAGAGGAAGGTTTCAGAGATGATATCATCATATCATTAAATAAGTGATATTTAAATCCTGGCTGGTTCAAAGTATGAGCCTCAGCTCCTGAGACATGTAGAATCCACATTTCTCCCCTTCCTCCTCCTAAAATTCTGTATATAAGATACAAATAAAGTTTCTAAAAACAGAAGAGATGAAGATAGAGTTTCCCGGAATCTCCCTGGATGCTGCCCCCCTGCCCACATACATCCCAGCCATGGGGAGGAAGAAGTCTGAAACTCAGACTTCTATGGACTCAGGCAAAAATAAATCCCCAAAGAAATCTTCTCTCTCTACAGCCAGAGAAATAGGAGGAGGCGAGTGGACAGGCAGAATTTTTTCAACACGTCACTCCCTGCTTTTATGTGCTGTTTTTCAAAACTGCACATAAAAACCTGTGACCTACCCCCTACTCATGCCAATAGAGGTCAGCAGGGGACAGTCCAGGCTGTGGGCAGGCATGGATGAGCTGACATTACCATGATCCCAGCAGACATGAAGATAATAATAAGGGAATACTGTGAAGAAATCCGCAGAAATGAATCTGACACCCTAGATGGGATGGATCAAGAACACACTGCCACAATTTACTCAGTATAAAATGAACCCAATGACCCTGCAGTGAGTGAGTGATCGGGTCTGCCGCATTAGATCTTCCCAGGAAAGAAATTCCCAGGTCCAGATTGAAGCATTGCACCAGATATTTTAATCAGAATTAACACAATTTTATACATCTTCTGCCAGATATCAGAAGAGTATACATTTTATAATTAATTTCGCAAAACAAAGATAGTCAAACAATGAAAATTACATGTCAACAAACTTCATAATGTTGACGAAAGTCCTTAATAAAATATTAACAAATTGAATTCCACAATATCTAAAAAAGTCACACTATGAAAAAGAGGAGGATGTAAGTTTGGTTCAATATTTAAAAGTCAGTTGATGCATTTCACCATACAGACAGTCTAAATAAGAAAAATAAAATGTTTTCATTAAATGAAGCAGAAAAAGCACTTGACAAAGTTCAATACCCATTTACATTGAGAACACTCAGAAATAGGAAGTTTTTCAACTTGAAAAAACATGTAAAATAATCCATCAAGATCACACTTCATGGTAGATTAGGAAAGTTCTCATTCTAAGAGAGAACAAACAATGGCAGTGTCGTTACCACACTCTTGATACAACAAAGAGTCAGCAGGAAGTTGTACAATGCAATAAATCTAGGAAAGAAATTGGAAAGTATACAGATTGGAAAAAAATAAAACAATCCTACTTGTAGATGGTATGATTGTTTACCTAGAAAACTCCAAGGAGTCTGCTATAGCCAAAAAGTTCTAGAACTTGGAAGGAAGTTCAGTAAGACTGTGGGACACCAGGTAAACATACCAAAATCCATTTGTATTTCTATATACTACCAATAAACATATGGAACAGAAATCAAAAATAATACTACCACTATCATGAAAAGTGTAATGCTAAAACACAAAGAACTATATATATATGTACATATCAAACAAGTTCGTATATATGTATGTGTAACATTTTTCATGAAAATCTAAGTACATGAAGAGTCAAACCATATTCATGGATTGAAAATCAACAAAGTCAATTTTACTAAAATTTATATATGAGTTTAATACAATTCTTATTAAAATCTCATCAAATTTTAAAAGTATAGATAAGTTTATTCTAAAACATATAAAAATCATAGAATATGGAACATATCAAAGAATATCTAAAATATATTGAATAATTTAGAAAAGGAAGGAAAAATGTAGAAGTACCCAGTTTACCAAATTTTAATATTTATTGTATAACTACATTAACTGGGACTGTGTGGAAGTAGAGGAGGTATAAAAATCTGGGGACTTATGAGACTCACCCAGACCAATGAAAGCGTACAGAGAATCTAGAAACAAACGTCCATAGACTCACACACATGCCCAGTGGATCTGATGAAGGTGAAACAATTCGCCTTCTCAGAAAATGGCGTTTGAGCAATTAGACATCCATAGGAGTAACTGAAACTTGACATTAAAAATAAGAAACTAGAAAGTTATAAGAAATAACACAAAATGGATCAGGGGCATAAATTTAAAATAGAATAAAGATTTTAGGAAAAAATCTGATGAAAATGATCTTCAGTATCTGGAACTGGAAAATTTCCAAGATGTTTTCAATGGAAACATCACCTACAAAAGGAAAAGTTAGTAAATATGATCTCACTGCAATTAAAAAAAGTTGATCCTGTGAAAGACTGTTGAGGATAAAAAGATAAATTAAACATAGGGGGAAATATCTACACGCCACCCCCTCATGAAGGACTCATAACTTTAATATAAAAGAACTCTCAAAACTAAGCAATGAAAAACCAAGCAAGCAGCAGTTCCCACAGCTACTGTGGGGTGGAGGTCTTTTCTCTGGGCGTGGCTGCCGTGGACACAGCTGCCGTTGCTGCCACCATTGCTACAATCGTCCATCCCCTGGCTGGTCTTTTACCTGAGGTGTGGCTACTGCCACTGCCACCAAAGTCCCTTGCACTGACACCACTGTCATTGTCCTGAGGTCTTTTCTCTGGCTCCACTGCCACCATCAGTTCTCCAGGTGCTGATGCAGCCAACTGGTTCTCTGGGTGCTGCTGCCCATGACCCACCACCCACTGCTACTGACCCATCACTGCTACTGCTGCCACTGCCGCCCAGAGGTCCACTGCCAGGGTTCCCTGCAGGTTTGGTTACATGCAGCGGCCTCCATCTTGGGACCCTGGTCAGTGCCTGGGGGTTCGGGGGCCGCCAGTTTGCTGCCACTGCCATTTTGGGGCACATCCACCTCTGTTCAGGGATACCAGCCTGAGACTGGGAGGTCCAGTGTTGGGGTGCCTGCAGGTTTGGCCATGCCTGTGGTCTTCTTGTTGGGAGTGCTGCCGACTGCCATCTTGCTCCTTCTTCTCAGGGTTGCTTCTCTGTGTGAGCACATCCCTGGTGGTCTCTCTGCAAATTGGAACTGCATTGAGATCTTGGGACCACAGTGTGGTCAAGTCTGAGGTATCTGAAACCCAGATCCATGGGATAGTGACTGAGTCTATGTGGCCAGGCTGGGCCTGGCAATCCCATGAAGAATCAGAGCCAGGACTGAGAAACCTTTGAATGCTGAAGCAAACAGTTTTCAATTTTCCATTGAGTTTTGTTTTGTTTTATTTTTGTTTTTAAATAATATTTTTTTGGTCTTCTCTAGCATCTCTACAACATTTGAAATCAGGTAATTTTCCATGCATCAGTTTGTTGAGGACTGTGATGTATGGATGGTACTTTGTAGTTTTGTTGTGTATTCTTATATTTTTAATTTTTTTTATTGTATATGTTTTTTCTATCCTTTGTCTGTTTTCCTGGATTCTCTAACTTATCTCTGATTGACAGTCAATCTCTATCAATTCTTCTTCCACTTTTACTATAGATATTTGCTTCTGGGTCCTCTCCTCCTGCCTCATGAACATCATGTCCTGCACCACCTTTGTTCTCTTTGTCCAGCATTTGAAATTGCAAAATCTTTTAGCAAATTTACTGTATATAGAGTTCGTAATAATTGAACTCATCATTTTTGTTATTGGGAGAAAACTGTGGAAGTCTTCATAGGATTTAGTGAGCTTGGGCTGTGTATTGTTTGCATTGGGTGCTGTTGACATTGGTCTCATCCCTAAAGGTAAGTTACTGGAAACCTTCAGGGATACCACAAGTCTGCAGGATAGAATTTTTGCTGCCTCAGTTCCATACTGCTAGCTGGGAAAACACATAGAAAACATGAGAAAACAAGGGAATAAAGGACCCCAAACAAATTAAGATGCTCCAATAACAGAACTCACTGATGACACAGTAGAAGAAATGTCACAGAAGGGGTTTAGAATTTATATGGCTTAACTGATCTGTGAAGTAAAGGACAGTATCAGGAGTGAAATCAAAGAAAAAGCACAGGAAGTAAAAGATCACCTAATAAAGAGATATTGTGAGTAAAACCAAACAGAAATTCTTAAAATGAAGAATAAATAAACCAAATTATGAATTCAAAAGAAAGCATCATCAAAAGACTAGACAACTTGGAAGACAGAACCTCAGGCAATGAAGACAAAATATATAATCTTGAAAATAGAGTTGACCACGCAGAGAAGATGGTAAGAAACCATGAACAGGACATCCAAGAATTATGGGATAACATGAAAAGACCAAATTTAAGAGTTATCAGGACTAATGAAGAAGGAGAGATACAAACCGAAGCAATGCACAATCTTTCCAATGATATCCTATCAGAACATTTCCCAAACCTAAAGAATGAAATGGAAAATCAAATACAAGGGGCTTACAGAACCCCCACTGTACAAAAGCACCAAGAAACATTGTAATGAGAATGACTAACACAGAGAATCAGGAAAAAATCTTAAAGGCCATGAAAGAAAAAAATCACATTACATATAGAGGGGAAACCAATTTGGATCACAACTGATTTCTCAACCCAGACTCTCAAATCCAGGAGGTCCTGGAATAATATAGTTCAAGCTCTGAAAGAAAACAGATGCAAACCAAGAATTTTATATCTAGCAAAATTAAGTTTCAGATTTGAAGTTGAAATAAAAACTTTCCATGATAAACAAAAGTTAAAATAATTCACAACTAGAAAGCCTGCACTACAGAACATTCTCAACGAAATATTCCATGAGGATGAAGTAAGAAAAAAAAGTGAAAAGCAGCAATGAGAGGAATATTCAATCAAAGGGGAAATAAAGTCAAATGAAAAACCAGAAATAAACCAAAATGACCAGGAATAAAAATCATATCTCAATAATAACCTTGAATGCTAATGGATAAGTTCATCAATCAAAAGACATAGACTGGTAGATTGCATTAAAAAACAAGACCCAACAAAATGCTGCCACCAAGAGACTCATCTTATAGGCAAAGACATCCACAGACTGAAGGTAAAAGGATGGGGAAAAAAATACCACTCATGTGAATCACTTAACCAAGCAGGGGTTTCTATCCTCAGATAAAGTGGACTTCAAGTCACAGTTAATTACAAGGGATAAAGAAGGGCATTTAACACTGTTTAAAGGAATTATACATCAACAAGACATAACAATAATAAATATTTTTACCCCAAACAATGAAGCATCTATGTACATCAAACAATCCTCTCACCTTCAAGAATCAAATTGACCACAACACAATAATACTGGGTTAATTTAACACACCTCTCTCACTAACAGATAGATCTTCCAAACAAAAACAAAGAAACTCTAAAACTAAATAATACAATCCATAATTTAGACTTCACCAACATAGATGGAATATTTCATCCATCAGTTGGCAAATACACTTTCTTCTCTGAAGCACATGGATCCTTCTCTAAAATGACCTTATCTTATGCCATAAAGCGTCACTTAGCAAATACAAAAAAATAGAGATAATTCCCTGCTTCCTATCAGATCATAATGGAGTGAAATTAGAAGTCAACGATAGATCAAAAATAGATGCTACTGGAACACTTGGAAACCAAACAATACTCTATTCTATGATGAACAGATAACAAAAGAAATCAGGGATGAAATAAAGAAAAAATGCTCAGAGGTAAATGAAAACAGTGATACAACATACCAAAATCTCTGGGACACTATGAAGGCAGTGCTAAGAGGAAAGTTCATTACATTGAGTTCATTCATTAAAAGAATAAAAAGTCAACGAATAAATGACCTAACATTGCATCTCAAAGCCCTTGAAAAAAAAAAGAACAAATCAATACCAAAACAGTAGAAGACAGGAAATAATTAAAATCAGAGCTGAAATCAATGAAATTGAAGCAAAAGAAACAATTGAAAAAATTGGCAAAACAAAAAGTTGGTTCTTTGAAAAAATAATTAAAATTGATAAATCCCTAGCTACACTAACAAAGAGAGAAAATACAAATTACTAAAATGCATAATGAAAAAGAAAATATCACAATGGACATGACTGAAATACAGAAGATAATTAGAAACTATTATAAAAATTTATACTCCAATAAAATAGAAAATCTTGAAGATGTTGACAAATTACTATAGACATATTATCTACCAACACTGAATCAGGAGGACATACGTGATTTAAACAATCAATTAAAGTCTGGAAATAGAAAACACTATCAAAAGCCTAGGTCCAGACAGATTCTCAGCCAAGTTCTACAAGACCTTCAAAGAAGAATTCACACCAATACTCCTCAAATTATTCCATGAAATAGAGAAGGAGGGAACCCTTCCAAACTCATTCTATGAGGCTAATATCACCCTGATACTAAAAAAAAGACAAAGACACATCAAAGAAGAAAACTTCAGACCAAAATCCGTGATGAACATAGATACAAAAATCCTCAATAAAATTCTGGAAAATTGCATATAAAAACATATTAAAAAGATAGTCCATCACAATCTAGTAGGGTTCATCCCAGGGATGCAAGGTTGGTTCAACATACACAGAAATCAATACATGTAATTTATCACATCAATAGACTTAAAATAAGAATCATATGATCATCTCAGTAGATGTAGAAAAAACATTTGACAAAATACAGTCATGTTCAAAACACTAGAAAAACTAGGGATAATAGGAACATACCTCAATATTATAAAAGCTAAATATACTAAGCCCGAGGACCACATCATTCTAAATGGAGAAAACCTGAAAGCACTCCTTCTAAAAAATGGTACAAGGATGTCCTCTTTCACCACTTCTATTCAACATTGTCCTTGAAAATCCAGCTAGAGCAATTAGGAGAAAGAAATTAAAGGTATACAAATAAGTAAAGAAGAATTCAAACTATCACTATTTGCCTATGACATAATTCTATATTTAGAAGAGTCAAAAAATTCAACCAGAAAACTTCTAAAACTCATAAATTAATTCAACACAGTAGCAGGTTATAAAATCAACACCCATAAATCAAACATGTTCTTATACATCAGCCACAAAACTACTGAAAGAGAAATTAGAAAAACTACCCCATTCACAAAAGCTTCAAACAAAAGTAATATACTTGGGAATCAATCTAACAGAAGAGGTAAAAGTCCTCTGCAATGAAAGCTACAGAACACCAAAGAATGAAACTGAAGAAAACCTTAGAAGATGGAAAGACCTCCCATGCTCCGGGATAGGCAGAATTAATAGTGTCAAAATGGCCATACTACCAAAAGCGTTATACAGATTTAATGCAATTCTAATTAAATTCCTAATGACATTCTTTATAGAACTAGAAAAGGAAATCGTGAAATTCATTTGGAAAAATAAAAGACCCAGAATAGCCAAGGCAATCCTTAGAAAGAAGAGGAAAGCAGGAGGCATCACAACACCAGACTTACACCGCAGAGCCACATAACAAAAACAGCATGGTATAGGGAACCAAAACAGACAATAGGCCCATGGAACAGAACAGAAGACAGAGACAAACCCCCATAAACACAGTTATCTCCTACTAGACAAAGGTGCCAAAAACAGTCACTGGAGAAAAGATAGCCTATTCAATAAAGGGTGCTGGAAAAATTGGCAATCCACATGTACCATATGAAATTAAACCACTATTTCTCACCCTTCACAAAACTCAACTCAGAGTGGATCAAGGACTTAGGCACTAGGCCAGAGACTCTACGCCTAATAGAAGAAAAAGCAGGCCCAAATCTTCTCCTTGTCAGTTTAGGATCCGACTTCTTTAACAAGACTCCTAAAGCCCAAGAAGTAAAATCAAGAATCAATAAATGGGATGGATTAAAACTGAAAAGCTTCTTCTCAGCAAAGGAAACAATCAATAACATGAAGAAAGAGATTACAGAATGGGAGAAAATCTTCACCACATGCACCTCAGATACAGCATTCATTAGTCTCCAGGATGCACAAAGAACTCAAAAACTTAAAACCAAAAAAACAAACAACTCAATCAATCAATGGGCTAAGGAACCAAACAGACACGTCATAGAAGAAGAAATACAGTCAATAAACAAACATATGAAAAAATGTTCAACATCTTTAGCAATTAGAGAAATGCAAATCAAAACTAAGATTTCATCTCACTCCAGTCAGAATGGCAATGATCAAGAATACAAACTACAGTAAATGCTGGCGAGGGTGTGGGGGAAAAGGTAGACTCATATATTGCTGGTGGGAATGCAAACTGATGCAACCATTATGGAAAAGCAGTATGGAGATTCCTCAGAAAACTTGGAATGGACCCACCGTTTGACCCAGCTATCCCACTTCTTGGTCTATACCCAAAGGACTTAAAATCAGCATATTAAGTGATGCAGCCACACCAATGTTTGTAGTAGCTCATTTCACAATAGCTAAACTATGGAAATAGCCTAGGTGCCCTTCAACAGATGAATGGATAACAAAAAAATGATGGAATATTACTCAGCCTTTAAGAAGAATGAAATTATGGCACTTGCAGGTAAATGGATAGAAATGGAAAAATATCACGCTAAGTGAAATAAGACAATCCCAAAAAACCAAAGGCCGAATGTGTTCTTTGATATGCAGATGCCAATGCACAATAAGGTGGGGGGCTAGGGAAGAATAGAGTTGCTTTGGATTAGGTAGAGGGCAGTGAAGGGAGGGGAGGGGACACGGGGGTCAGAAGGATAGTAGAATGAATCAGACATTATTACCCTGTGTACATATATAACTCTACAAGCAGTGTGATTCTATGTCATATATAACCAGAAGAATGAGAAATCATACTCCATTATATATGATCTAACAAAGTGTATTCTACTGTCATGTATCACTAACTAAAACAAATTTTTAAAAAAATTTTAAAAATAAGCAATCCAATGCACAAAATATACCAAAGACATTTCATTGAAGAGAATTACTAGTTCACAAATATATGCACATTAAAAGATGTTCAATATTGTCAGGCATTAGGGAAACAAAGCCATGATGAAGTACCACTACCTATGAGAAAAGCAAAACAAAAACAAATACCCCGTCAGAACTGGGCCATTCGGGCACTCCTGGTTCAGATGTGAAGCTCTGCAGCCACCCTAGAAAAGACCTTGGCAATCAAATCAAACAGCAGAACTAAGATGCCAGAGCCACAACCCACAGCATGGCAGGTGCTGACCCCAGCACACTGAGGACTCACGGTCACTCAGTAACCTGGGCGTGAGCATTTATAGCTGCCTTATTGGTAATAACCCCAAACTGGGACTAATCCAGTTGCCTTTCAACTAGTTAAATGGGAGACTTGTACAACCACACTGTGGGGTATTAGCAGTGAGGAGGAAAAGAATATTGAGAAACACAGCCCCCAAGGAGAATCTCCAGGGAATTATACAGCATTCTAAAAAGTTAATCTGAAAACACCATCTATTATATAATTCCACTGATAAAATATTCTTGAACCAACACAATTATAGAATAGATAACAAATGAGCGGTGCCAGACGTTAAGGGATGGGAGTGGAAAGAAGTATAGTGTGTGTGGCTACCGAATGGCCCCATAAGGGACTTGTAGTGAAGGACGTTCTGTTCTGACAGGGTCCCTGGGTGAGTCCTGGTTAGGGCACACTGCACTCCCAAGAGGTTTGTGCTGGGAAACCTGGGTTCAAAGCACCCAGCATCTCCTGCATCACTTATGTACAATTATAGTTACCTAAAATTAATTTTAAAGAAGTTTAATGAAAATATAGATTACTAAGGAGTATATTACTGAGGGTAGGCTTTCAAAGGAAACCATATATATTGATTTTAGATCAAATTACACGAGGAATATAAGTTGAGAATATTTTCTAAATTTAGAGGTAGGATTTGTAGTGGATAGGACCATGGGCTTTGGAGACAATGTAAGTTTGAGTCTTGGGTCTTCTTATTAGCAATGCCCATTTGTGCTAGAACTCATCTTTACTGACTTTACAGCTAGTTTTCTTTCAACTGTATCACTGTGTTCTTAAATCTCATGGCTTCCACACAGTAAAGGACAATGAAATATTGAAGCATGAATTATCTAAGATTAGATGCTATATTACTAGGAAACAGAATAGTATTACGAGTAAGTCTAATATCATTAAACTCCATCCAAGATTCAAAACTCATGTTAGATTAAACCATATCACATCAAAAAACAATGCCGACAGAAATTTGATTCTGCCAATATTTGTTTTGTGAGCTGTATTTACGGAAAATGTTTAAACTGTTGAAACATCATGCTTCAGGACCAGAGAGATAAAAAAATACAACAGCATTTGGTCTAAAGATTAACTCCATAGAAAGAATGATCTAGCCCCACAGGACCTTATGAACGTTGATGCACTCAGTTTTAAAGCCTGTAAGTTTTCATGCTATAGTAGATCCTAGCTGACACCTTGGCTGTGGGTTCAATGTGCACTTCGGGAAGAATGTCATCTAACCAATTACTGCATTAACCCCAAACGGCATTAGGGCAACGAATTTAAACTGACAGAATCAAATAGGCCAATAGTAATAACAGCTCCACAGAGAAGTCTCTGCTTGTAACCATCTTGCAGATCAGCCCCAGGATCCTGTGATAATTTAAGCATCAAGAGACACAATACACTCTCCTCCCATGTTATAACTTCATTACTGAATTGTTTTATTTACTTTTATTGATAAGAATAATTGATGCATCAATTAGATAGGTAAAAAAATTAACAATAAAATAATCCATCAAGCTTGGAAAGTCCACTTTACTTGGCCTTTGGACCTTCACAGGAAGTGGTTGCCAATCTTAGTATAAACATATCATGTTTGATAATTCCTCTTATATTAGAAATGTTGCTACTATGTGAATCAGACCTTAGCGGTCATCATTGTTCATTCATCCTGTAGTCTTTTTGATCCGTATCATCTAGAAATAAAATAGAGACTGGGATTGGTGAATTAAATGGCTTGCCTTTTTATAACTTTTGATTAACATTTTGAATTATAAACCATAAATCTTATTTTGAATTGCAGTGTATTATTTATTTTGTAATGTTGACCCAACAAATAAAATTTCTGTTATTTTCACAGGGTGGCTGCCCCTTGTAACAGTCAGAAATGCAATTTAGTTATGTTATTAAGTTTATCAGTGGGGATGAACATTTTTTTACACAATTTTTTTTTGTTTTTCTCTCATGGATTTTGCTTTCTATGTTCTAGCTTTAACCTCTACATCTCTTATAACATTTCTTTATTATGGATATTCAACCTCAAAATACAATTGTCAAAAATAGAAAACAAAATTCATAGCATTACTCACACACTGACATCTTTGATACTTCATTTGTCTTTGAACACATATGTGTGGGCATTCACACACATACTTTTCCAAAATACATGAATACATGCTCAAATATATTCACACTTTCATGTAGACACATAATCTTATACAATATTATAATATGCATACTATATAAATATGTGCATATTATACAATTTTCCTCATATTTTGCTGGATTTTATTTGTGCAATTTCATCTCCTTTTGCTCTTTGGCTCTCATTTATAGCTATGTGACATTTTATAGCCTGGTTCTAACAAACTTTATGTTTCCTATTGTGGAACATTTTTATTGTTTCACTAGCACACACACACACACACACATTATGTAACGTGCTATGTATGAATATATATGCTCTTTTGTTGTGGTTGTCGCAGCATTAGCAATCAAACCTGGTCCACGGGGATGCCAGCAAGTGCTCAACCACTGAACTTCATTCCCGCTCTCTTCCACCATTTAAAACAAACACTGAAATACTGAAAACCTTTTAACTCAATATGTGAATACTTGTACCTTAATGATCTGTCCATCGTAAATTACAACAATTGAAATTATTGATCTATCACCTGTCTTATCTCTCAATCTTTCCATTGAATAGTTTAGCAAAGGCCAAGTTATCTAAGTAGTTGTACAAATTAATTTATATGCTTACTGAGTGTGTGACAATGACCTTCTGGCCCAGTGTTCATTTTTGTATTTTATAATTTTTGTTTTTCCTATTAGAAATAATGTTGTTTTGTTCTGTTATTTCATAAAGTTTTGATTTATTTCTTTCATATTATTTTGCGTATTCTTGCTTTATTAAATTTTCTTGACATGATAAAGAATAAATTGGCTAATTTCCACTTGCATTTCTTTGCTAATAGTGAGGCACACTTTTCCTCATATTTTGCTGGATTTTATTTGTGCAATTTCATTTCCTTTTGCTCTTTGGCTCTCATTGTACTTTTGCTTTTTATGTTTACACACAACTTTTGTATTCAGAAAGTAAGATGTACAAATCACATGCGTGAACCTTTGTTTTTCATCACTTTAATAGGTCTGGCTTCATTTTTAAAAATCCCATTTTGGACAGAAGACTGCTGCTGATATTTATGTTTCACTGGTCTTTCAAATTTTTCTTTAGAGTGAAATGACTGTTCGATCAGTTTGCCCATTTTTTTCCAATTTCTAATATGTGGGAAGTTATTTCTATAATCTGCAGATGAATTCTTATCACCAGTGTGTGTTGGAAATGTCTTACTCCCTCTGCACTTTCCACTCCTTAGAATGTGTATTTGGTGAATAGAAGTCAATATCAAGACATAGAATTGGATGTGTCCTCAGTTTTCAAAGTAGGAAGCCATGCATATTATTGAAGAGTAAGAAAGAATGGTTTTATTTAATATGTAAAGGTTAACACAAAACAAAGCACAACCACTGATGCACTAAATCTTCACAAGAGAAACACAACAGATGAAGGATCAGTCACGCACAAATCACGAAAACACAAAGAAAGCACCCAGAGCAGGAAGGATCACCTGAAATGCAGGGACCAACGTGGCAAAGTGCCCTAGGAGGGCGGTTGGCTGGCTTAGGAGCAGCGGTCACGAGGCGCCGCACAGCGCAGACCCCGCGCAGGCCAGGTGCTGCTCCAGGAGTCAGCAGGCGACCGCGGGTGTCTAAACAGAAGGTGCCCCAAACACGTGACCTAAAGGAAAACCGCCAAGCTGTCCAGGGCACTTGCCCGGAGTCACCCAGGGCCCCATGTCGATCCGGGCGGGCTGCGAATGAGTGGCCAGGAGCGAGGGAGCGCAGGACGTCCAGGAGAAGGGCGGCAGGCTGGAGGCACCAGTTCCCAGGCAGGAAATGTACCGAAAGAAATATGTGCGGCAACCAACGATGGTGAATCTTTACTTTATCAACATTTAATTTGTTATAATCTCAAGACAGCGCAATAACAGCTTAGAACACAAATGCTTTGTACAGCTATTTGAAAATATTTTTCTTTATGTTTTTATTCTGTAAGTATCTTTCTACAAGTTTTTAAATTTTTAGCTTACTTTTTAAACTTTTTGTTAAAACCTGAGACTGCATGTTAGCTAAAGACCACAGGGCCAGGTCCTCTACTGGGTCTTCGCCTGCCGGCCTCGTCCCTGGAAGGTGTCAGCAGCCACCATAGCTTGGATGCCATCTCCTGCCATGACAGACCCTGGTCTGCACACCTTCTGAAGGACCCTGGGAACCTGTTCTGCTGTGACATCTTTCCATCAGTGGAAATGCACTCTAAAATAATGATGGAAAGTATGACAGTGAATACAGACAGCATCACACACTCAGGATCAGTACCAAGCACCAGGCCATGTACGTAACCGAGTGCCTTGCCTCTCTGTGGCTGAAGTGTGACAGGTGTGCTCACACCGTCACTACTAACCCAGAGCAGGGCTCTCAGTTGTGATGCTCTGACAGTGCCAGGTGACAGGCATTTTTCAAACTATTCCAATCTTAGGGGATCACTGTTGTATTGGCAGTTTGTCATTGACAGCAGTGTCATTAGGAAGTTCATGACTGTATTTATAAATCATGAAAATCTGTTAAAAATTAAAATAGTCAAAGTGCACAAGAGCAAATTTGACCTGTGTGGAAAGAAGAAATATCCAAAGAAACTTCCTCTTAGGTTTGGGGCGGGGGAAACAGCTCAGTGGTGGAGCACTTGCCTAGCGCGAGTGAGACCTGGTCTTCATCCCCAACCCTGGGAAAAAAAGATTTTAAAAGAGTAAAGCAAAGCAAACGGATCACGTGAATGTGATATAAATGATCAGGAATACAAATGATCAAGTAAAATAACCCGACTTTAAGGCAATAATAACGTTAGTAGAAATAAGATTCAGAGATTTTTTAAGGAAATGAAAGATGCAGTCTCTACAAGTGGCATACCACACATCATGCATGAAGCTAACAGTGAACAAATAAGATTATAACACAACTGATGGAAGATCAAGAAAAAATTGAGAAAACACAACAATGGGAGACTCTAAGTCTAATTTACTTTTCTCCGTTCAAGTCAGATCAGGAAGTTTAATGGATATAAACTCATAAAGAAAGATAGATGTGAACTTATGTAATATCTGAAGCATGGATTATGTCTATAGAATTCCTTATACTTGTAAGATTTATAATGAAAGAATATCTTTTAAAATTCCCATGATCAATATTTAAAAAGTCATGTATTAAATAAAAACATAAAGAATTAACAATAAATTCCCCAAATATAAATAATATAAATATTTATTTTGTAATAAAAATGAATGACAAAATGGAAAGTGTTTAAAAAACCCTATTAAAAGAAAACGTGATAGAGTGTCATGTCAGATGAAATTCTAATTCAAATCTAATGTCCCAAAACATTTTTTTTAAAATCAGTAATGTAAATACATGAAGATTTTAAATAGCTGAAAAAAATTTTAGAAGAATTAGAAATTCAAAGATTTAGAAAGCTTTAACAAATATGCCAAAGAAAAGACAAAGAATACTGTTAAATGCAGAGAAATAATTAAATACTATGTGCTATAAGAATAAGTGCAATTTCTGCTTCTTTGTAGAAAATCAATATTTAAAGAGAGAAGACACTAGCTTAATCACATAAAGGGAGTGTATACATTCAAGTATTGTGACTGAGAATGGACAGAGATTCAGAGGCAATTCATATGTAGATATTAAATATGTTGATACATTTTCTTCAATATATTTGACAAACTGAATGACATGGAACATTTTCTGGAAAAACAAAGCCTAAAAGGGCAGTCCCTTACTATGCAAGAAATTCAGAGATGTCAAGGGACAGTCCTACTCAGTTTCACAAGTGAATTTCGTCATAACTTCCAGGACCGTTGGCCACTAAGCTCCTTTCATGCAGCAAATGTAACACTCCCATAAAATCTGTAAGAAGGTAGCAGAGGAGACATTGTGGACCATCAACAACATACATCACTAAGGATGAGTCTCCCCCAGGAGTCCAAGGATGGCACGGAGCATCCAAAAGCCCATCAAAACTGGATCTTCCAAGGCCCAAAGGTGGGGGACCTTAGTTTCACAATATGGCAAATTCTTAATAAAACACTTCGTTCCTTAATATATTCCTTCAAACAGAATTCAACCTTATGTTTAAAGAAGAAACACTTAAGAATTATGACACTGAGCCACAGTGTAATGTAAGAAACAATTACAAGACACCCACTAACACTAACTGGGTTCACCATAATTCTAAAAGCTATAGTTAGTAAAGTTTTACACGCAAAACTAGTGAGGCAAAAAATAAAAGGAGAAAGCAAAATTATCAGTTTGCAAATGATAGAAAAGTTGCATAATAACAAAAACCTCTACTTGTAAGATAAACTAAGGAAATACTAAACATAAATATTAAAACAAGTTTGGTAACAAATAACAATTGAATTATATTTTAGGAAAACTTGATTTGCAATAAAGGCAAAAATAAGATACTTAGAAATTAACAAAAGCAATCTATTGAAGTTCATAAAATAAAGTTTGAAAAAATATTAAAGTATACCAATTTGGAATAAGAAGGGTGCATTTTTTAAAAAAGAAATAAAATAAGAAATAATTTGTCCTAAATTTATTTTTAAGTTTACTGCTATTCTTTTCAGTTCTTTTTTCCTAGGATTAGATAGGATTTTAAAGTCCTTTAACATTATAAGTGACATCAGTAAAGTGCTGCTACTTCAGTAATCTTGAAATAATTGGAAAGAAAATTCTAGAACATGAGAGTGGCAGGTAAGAACATATATCTTAGAGATATTAATATATAGTATTTCTAAAACTTAGCATTAGCATGTCAATATACAGATAGATTAATGAAACATACTAAATAAGTCATAAACCAACCTCCATGCATATTGGAATCTAAGCATATATAAGAAGTCAGCCTTTCAAAGCAGCGGGATAAACTAGATTATTAAAAAGTAATGATAAAAGCAGATGTGAATGTATAATGTGCAAAGTCCAGGGCAAAATGAAACCTGGTGCCTCTTATTAAGAAATTATCAGGAATTTCAAAATAGCACAGCAGAGAGTTAAAACAAGTGTAGATCCCTGCAAGCACCGGGCTAAGTGAATGCACAGGTAGCTCATCCCTGAGCCAGCTCCGACGATCCCCAGTTTCCAGATAACTCAATGTTCTGGGCATTAAAAATGAAGTTGTGTAAGTTCTGGGAGGAAAAACTAATAATTTATGCTTTTCGATTAGGAATTAAAAAACAGCAAAACCACAGACTCCCTAAATGATTTCTGCATAAGGAAAGCCCACAAAAATTTTTTAAAAAATTATGAACTATGGGAAAAACTTGTAACTGTTTCAGAAGGCAAAACTGAATAAGTTCATTATTAAGAATGCTTCCAACCAATTTATAAAGAAAACAAATTCCTTGCCAAAGAGCAAAAGTTATGAACAGATTGCCTTTTAATACAGAAGCTCAAACAACATCAAAACACAGGAAAGAAAAAAAAAATCCCACAGGAAAGATGTTGTCAATCCCACACATAAATGATAAAGTTAAGATAACAATGGAGACCTTTCAAAACCCTGGATTATCTGAGATCAAGCTGTATGAGAGGTTCCCTTTCTTCTTGGTGCTTCCTAAAGAAAGACTCTCAAAGTCCAGAAGGAAATGCTGATCGCTGAAACTCTGGAAGTCTGACCATGGTTCCAGAATGTGAAAGGCCCCTCCGATCTGACTCTGCTTTCCACATCTGAGTGTCCAGCCACCTTGAACATGGCCCTGTGTGGGGAAGACATTGTAGAGGACAGAACTGTCACAAGAAAACACTGGAAACCAGTTAAAAGCCACCAGTGATGCAGACCTTCAAGGCACTGTGGTGTATTTGCAATGGAATGCTCTTCAAATGCCTCTGGGTGAACCACGGAGAACACCAGCTCCTGGATCCTTGGATTCTCCGGCACACAAAGGCCCAGGTGATCCACTCATCGATTGGCTCCAGCAGGAGATTAGTCCCAATAATGAATAATGGCATAGAACAATTATAACAGTAAAGAGAAAAAAAAATGTGCATGTGGTTTCTTCCTCTCTCTCTCTCTCGAAAAATTTTATGGTACTGTACTTTTGTAGCTTGGTTCACTGTGGGGAACTAAAATGTGGGAAATGAAACTGTGCGGGAGGGGATCCACCCGCTGCGCTAACATGGAAAGGTCTCCAAGATAACATTCCCCAGCAGAAAACCAGCTACTGCAGAGTGTGCATAGCATTCAATGTCTTGCCAAAGCTCCTACAAATAAATCCATGAGTATTCAAGAATAGAAATTTACAACTTCTGAAAAAATACACAAGTTATAAATCAGGTTGCCTAGAATTATGAAAGGAAGTTACTTTTCAACACATCAACTTTAAGAATTTTGTGATGTGATTCATTAGTATTTGAATATGAAATACATGTATATATACATGTAATTATAAACAAGTGGTTATTCATTAATGCTAAAATCTATCCAAGAATCTAAGGAAAAGTTTGCAGCAGGTATGCCCCCTGCAGAGCAAGCCAAACAGCAGGAAAGTTGCGCAGAGGATCAACTCCAGTTTTGTAGTTGGACAGGTTCCAGCCATTTAAAACCTCTCACTGAGAGGAGGCTAATTAATTAACCTCAAATTTTCCTGGCTGCGTCTAGGAATAGCGTGCAGTTCCCGAAGAGCAGGTATTCATCAGACCTGGAGCGACGGTGAGAAGGTGACAGTGGCTCACAGCTTCCTTCTGCGGCTCATAGGATGTCTGCATCTCAGCGCACACCCCAGCCCTGTTGGTCCAGGAGGACCGGCCATTCAGCCGCCCACAGCGCGGGCGTGAACCGACGAGGTCCGCTCGCAGTGACCTCGCGTAGAGGACACATGCAGAGAGCAGTGCAGACTGATTTATTGGATTATCTTGAAGGAAGTAAAATCTACAGGCGTTTGTGATACTCTCGGCAGGTAACCACCGCTAGGAAACACTGGGGACATGCAGCTGATAAACCCGGGCAGGTGGCTCCGTGCAGAACCAAGCCCTTGTGTTGTGTCCTTGTTGTTGCCACTCAAGCCTGGAGCTTCAAATTCATAAACCAGCTTAAGAGCAATTTCCTTAGTAAACAGTTTTCAAGGTTAAAACCAAAATTCTTCATCAACCACGCACAAATTTTCTTTAGCTTCATGCTGCTAATTTTTTTTTTAATAACAGATTTATCTTGTCTGTTGATCTTAGTTCTACAAGAATAATTTACTTTGATTCTTCTGGTTTTAACTGACTTTTCTGCCCATAGTCTATTACATATTCTACCACTTTTGAACTCCTAAGAAATATTTAATCCTTCACCAGCCATCAAATCAATATCATTGAAGAATGAATTATTACAAAATAAAAACACAAATAAAAGCACAAGACACAATTCATTCTTTTACCAAACAATTAGAAACAGGAGCAAGTCAACAGGAGGCCATCTTTCGAGATCACACTTGACTGAGAGTTTTGAGCCGGGCGGGAATTGGAGGGACTGGGGAAAGTCACTGCGGCTGTTCTGATACTGCAGGGTGCTATCTTGCTATGGAACAAGGAGCACATACTTCATTTTCAGCCCTGGTGTCTGGCAGAGAAATCCTGAAACCCTTGGGGTTTCCTGGGGGACAGGTGATAGTGTTATGACACTTGAGATTAGTTCATATTCCTGATGCAAGAGTGTCTAGGAGCCTTGGACTCCCTGGAGTGATGGGTGTCCTTGTGTATGCTGATGAGAAACTTGGAGGTAGAGTTCCCCAGAGAGGTTGGAGGTTGCCAGAAAGATTAAGGCTTGGTTGGAAAGATCCAGACAAGGAGTTTCAGTCTCAGCTCCTGTTTTCTGGGAAGGGAAGGATTCTTCCATCATGCCTAGGTAATGAATAATGAAACCTCTGTAAGAATCCCCAAGGCTGGGAGCTGGAGAGTCCTGTGTTGGTAACCTGGAAATCTGGGGTGGTGTGCAGGCCAGGGCAGACAAGCTCTGTGGCCCTTCCCCTAGCTGCTCTCGAGTTGTGCCCTTCACAAAACAACTAGTAACAGTATCACTGCCTTCTTGAGTTCCATGAGTCTTTCTAGCAAGTTATCGAGTCCTTGGAGGGGCTGGAGGAACCCCGGTGTATAGCCAGTGGATCAGCACTACAGGAGGTCAGCGGTCCACGCCTGAAGTGGGGGCAGCCTCCTGGGACTTAGCCCTTAAGCTGTGGAGTCCCAGGCTAACTGGGAGCTGCTGGTATCAGACTTGAGCGGACATCTGCTGGTATCCAGAGAGCTGGAGAACTGGTTGCTGGTGGGACAAAACCTACAGGTTAGTATCAAAGGTGCTGTGTGTGGAAGCAGTTCAGAGAAGAAACAAGGTTCCTCAGATTCAGAGGTAAGCACCTGACTCCTCTCCAATAAAAAAATGATGTCCTTGTAGAATGAAGATGGCAATTCTTTAACAAATTGTTTTAATTAGTTAAAGTAATTCACTTACTTTACTAGATACAGGGATATTCAGAGTCTCTGTTTCATCCTTTGCCTATTTTAGGAAATTGCGTTTTTTCAAGATCTACGTTGATTTTACCCACGGGCTTGACTCCAAGTTGTCACTATTACTCTGCTATCGTTTTGATATCTGTTTATCCTGTGTTAGTAACATCCCTTTAAACTCTAATTCTGGGAGAACGTGTTCTTCATTAATGAGTGTAGCTACATATTTGTTTAACTGAGAGTTTCAAAGGAGAGGCTTCTGACTTGGTGAGTTTTCTGTTTTTTATGTTATATTTAGGGGGATTCTGTACTTTTCCTAATTGTATTTTCCATCTTTTTACTTGACATTGATTTTCTCAGCTTTTTCAGGGATTTCATATATGTGTTTTTAACTGAGATGATAAATTTTTTTCTCATTGTCGCTGAGGCCCCTTACTGCACAAGACCACCTTCATCATTTGTAATATGCTTTGGAAGTTTTGTCAAATATTAGGACTATTTCTTCATCTAAATTTTTGTTAGCCTGTGCAGATAAAGTCAAATAAACTCCAATTGTATTTGTAACAAGAATTTTAATTAAAAATTCAAGAACAATAGACTTATCTATATATTCTTTTTGTGTCATTTATACCAATATATGCATTTAAAATCCTTTGAATTTGCTGATTTCATCTAACCATTCAATTTTTGGTCACAAAATCATTCCTCCAATTTTATTTGGATATGACAAAGATCTGTATTGATTTTGCTTTTTAAATTCCTGTTTTGAGGATTTCTGCTTTATCTCTCATTCTTTTATGTGTCCAAATATCAAAATCAATGTCTCAATTTCACTGTGCCCTTGTTTTGTTTGTGATTAATTTATGCTTTCTTCTACATTCGATTTATGTATTGGGAATCTTCATATTTTCTCCCATCTTTTTTGTGTTTTGTTTTCCTAATTTCATAAGATAATCATTTAACTCAACATTTCTAGCATTTTTTCTTCCCTAGTTTACCTTAAATATTTTAATATTTTCTTTAAATTTCACAAATATTAGTAGGTGAATTTATTTATTTGGCTTAGCAATAATCTTTTTTTTTTATGTTGTTGAAAGTCACTCAATTTTTGAACCTTTTTTCTTTTTTTGGTGACTACATTCAACACTAATTGCCTACTAGTTAGAGAATGATTTTCCTGATAACTTGCCTTAAAAATGTCTTCTTATACTGCTTAGTAGCTCTTACCCTGACATTGTTTCTCTCCCACAGATCCAAGAGACTTGGCAGCTGCCACTCGACTGTGCAGTTCTAAGAGTGACTTGGTTCCCCCCATGTCTAAAAGCAGTGCGAGGTTGAGCTGGTGCACCCACATCCACTGGTACCCAGCCCAGTTTCTACAGGTGAGAATCTTGGCAGTGGCTCCCTTGGGTCCTTCTAAGAACTCTCAAAATGGCACCTACGGGCAGGGATGTTATCCCCCAGCTACTAGCTGGGGTTCAGTTCCACGATTCAGTCTTCACATCCTGACACCTGGGACTACTTCTGTCACCAACTTTCATCGGTCAGGTTCCTAGAAGAACCAAAGACAGAGATTTTTATGAGAGCAGTTTATTTGAGGAATGCATTTGTGAGAAGATAAGTAAGGGAGGCGGGATGGGCAAAGCTAAGCAAGATGCGCTTTCCACTGATGACCAGCTGTGTGCTGTCAGGTGGTAACAGATCCTGAGCAACCGTGGGGCCTCGTATGTAAACTTAAAATGATGGTGTTCACAGGCTTGAAAAGGAAAGGGAAACAGGTGACATTATTTTAATGATACATTTTCTTCAACTAAGTTTATCTAAAATATTATCTTTTTAACAAGTGTCAATGTAAAAATAATTCACAGATATGTCATGTTCTCTTCCTGGGCTGCCTTTGGAATGCAGTGTACATTTCACGTCTATAACGCATCTCCATTCAGATTAGCCACCTTGCATGTGCTCAGGGACCACATGTGGACCATGACCATTTCGTTGGACAGAGCAACTCTGAAACATGACCCCACTGTAGTCAGCACCACTCTGAGAGGGGAGGATCCCACTGCCCTGACTCCTGCCAGTCAATGGCCAGGGCTGGTTTCCCTGAGGGGCTCCAGCATCTCAGGCACAGTGGCTTCCATGAGGCACAACCACAAAGGAAATCATCTCTAGAGAAGATGGCGGCTTGGTGTACCTACCAAACGAAATCTTTTGTTTATATATGCTTTATCCTCCCAATCAGGCACCATTTCAGTATCTTCCTCAGGGTTATGGGGATGCAACTGGGTGGACAGAATAATTTGTAATGCTCAACAGCACAATTGGATAACTATGGTGAAAAACAATTTTACATATAAACAGATACAAGTACTCTTTCTGTGTCAAGATAAATATATATAATAAGTATATTATATGTATTATAGATATTATAGAGGAGTTTCTAAATGTCCCCAACACAAAGAAAGGTAAATGTTCAAGGTAATGAATCTGCTAGTTACCCTGTTCTGATTATTATGAATTGTATGCTTATTTTGAATAATCATAATGCTCCCCATAGACATGATCAATTATGTTTAAATTAGATATAAAGCATTTTAAAGGGAAATAATTTTACAGAATACTCAAACATTAAAATAAGAGACATCATCATATGCACACATATACCTAAACTCTGAAACTGCACAATAAATTTTTTATCAATTATAAATAATACATTTATATGAAATTATTCATGTTTTGTATTCAAACTGAGTTCAAAGGATGAGACCTATGTACATCACATGTTTTCTTTATACATTTCTAGAAAATTCACATATATTTTGAAACTAAACAAACCACTTTTATGTAACTCATGAATCAGAAGAAAGATGATAATGCAAATCAAAAATGCTAAGAAGTAGATGTTAGTGAAAATCCAGCATGTGGTTAAAGCACTATATATCCAAGTGTTTATATGGGGAAATGGCACACAGGGAGAGGTTGTTGTAGACAGGCAAAATCAATACAAACAGTGAATAAAGGAAGCAATAAAGATAAGAGCAAATAAAAATAAATTAAACAAAAATAGAAGCCGCAGATACCAATATTCTTTCTGTGTCAAGATAAATAGAAACCACCATCTGACTGATCAAACAAAAAGAAGAGATGTTGCAAGTAAATACTATCAGGAATGCAGACAGCCCGCAAAGACAAATGTGACTAAATAAGAAATGAAACCCTAATTTATTACAAATACTATATCATGTACAATAAAAATTTTATGTAAATATGTGCAATTGTGGTAATTTATTTTGGCATAAAGAAAACTTTATCCATTTAAAACAGGATACATATGTATGTGTGTGTGCAAAATGTGCATATCATATGTGATAATAAAAGTCATCTATTCAATTATTTTCTGACACTAGACACTCACCCCTGGAACTCACGTAATAAGGAGAATGAAATAGTAGAAAATGACAGGCTAACTCACCTGAATATCTAGATTCCAGAAATAAGGAATAAAATCAAAAGCAAACTACTCTGCACCAATATATAAAAAGACAGCTCATCATGCATAAATCAGGTTTATCCCAGAAATAAAAAGTAGGTTTACCTTTGGAAATCTGCCAGTTTAATTCAGAGAACCAGGATACAGGAGAATATTGTAAGCCCATCGTATATATGTAGGAAGGATTTCGACAAATTCAACCGTATTATAAAATCTCTTAACCAAACTAGAAAGAGAGGGCAGGTCTTAATTGATGAGGCAGGTGTGCTCCAGCCTCCGGAGGTGTTAAGACTGCCTCCTGGAGGGCGGTGACCATTCCCAGCACCCGGAACACATGAACAACCTCCTCAGCACCCCTGTGCGCCCGTGACCCGCGCGCTGCGGCCGGGGCATCTCCAGGGCAGGGAGGTGCGGGAGACTGAAGGCAGCAGCCCAGAGGGCAGACGGACAAAATTTCTGGATACATGCAAATTATATAAAGAATGCATTTCCACATCTCAACAATAAACAGAAAAATATTTAAATAAATTATTTTAATGGAAACTTGATCAGTAATATAAATTTCTTGGAAAGAAACCTCCAAAGAAAAGGACACTCCTCACTGGATGGCTGTTCTCATCCACTACTCATCAGAGAAGCATAAAGAACATAATGAATTTCCATCCCTCGTCCTCAGATTGGCAAAGCGCGAGACGCTCCAGGCATCACCAAGCACGCGGAGCAGTATGAACCCAGGCTGTTCATCTGCCAGTCGGTGGCTCCGAGGATCTGCGCAGGATTCTGCCTTACCACGTGAGAGTGGGCGTGCGAACCTCCCGCACTGGGCAGCGAAGCTGTGCAACACTGAGGCACCAGACAGAAGTCGTGTGCAGAGCTCACCCACAGTGAGAACTGGGCCTGCTACCTCGTCCACCTGCCGAACAAATGATAATTAAGTGTCTGCTCCATGTAATTCCATCATCAGTGAAATTAAAAGTGGATTTCCAGATAAACAAGTGCTAATCTCAAACACTCCATGTTGAAAATCAGAGAGAAGGCACGTGGTGTAATTCCACTTTCGGGTAGTTCAAACTATAGACAATGCGCCTGTTAATAACACACACAGGTCTACACACTGTTAATGCTATTAAAAAAGGAAAATGGATAATTAGCACAAAAATCAGGACCATTGCTCCTCCTGAGGTGAGACTGTTAGGAGAATGGACAAGTGAACCTTGAGCAGCTGGGAATTACTGATAATATTCTAAATTTGAAGGTGATAGAACAGAGGGACATTCATGTTATCATCATGGAGACCTTTGTTAGGCATTTACCCTTTTCTATTTCCATCTTGCATTTCAAAAAAAAATTGAAAGAATATTCAGAAAGAAAGCAATTTCTCAAAAAAGTATGCAGAAATAAAAACAAAACAATGATCATTTCCATGAATGAAAAGCTCATAATTCTGTGACCTATTTTCAAGTGGTAAGAAAAAAAAATAGTCTTAATATAAAGAGAAAGAATTCAACCAAATGGAATATTTTAAATTTATAAAATGGATATAAATAGACATGCACATGTGCTCATATGAATAATATTTATAGCATTTAAAAATAATAACTACAGATACTTTTTATGAAACACTTTCTATGCATCATAATAGGTAAATCATATGTGACTTTTAGTGGGTTGCAAAATCTCCAGAACTTGATGTATTTGGTTGTTATTGATGTAAGTTAAACCATGTATATATTCCTACTTTTAAAAACTTTACTAGGTATTTAGGAGTAATACCTGTTTTCTCATTATATGTATTTTTAAGTGATTTATGGAGGATAATATACACATGGTAATATTCACCCATTTATGTGTAGAATTAAATGATTTGCACAGAGCTGAGCCTGTATCCCCACAAAACAGTTTACAGGGCTAGCAGATATTCGCCACTCATCATACTGCTCTTGAGGCCTGTTTCAAGGTTGAAAGACTTTGAAAACTGTTTAAAGTTCACTGCTGTGCAGATCCCACGAAGCATCACTGTGGCCTGTCATCTTGACTTTCAGGCCTTAATGAGAGTAATGACTTGATGGATCACTGTGCTTTAATGATAAATAATAATAAAGTCCAGGGACGTGACAACCCTGTGTTATCCTCATCTCATATAGCCACCTTTATTTTATTCTTCCTTTTCCTTCCAACTCAAGGTAAAGGCCAAATCAGTAAAAGGTCAAGCTGACTGGTATGGATTATTATAATATTGTTCTCAGCCTGACCAGAGATCAATAGTGGATGTCATCATCTATTTTCCTGAAACATAGACACTAACTTCATTATCCTCATGCATGAGAGGAAGCACAGCCTGAAGCTGTACCGATTTCATACCTCCTCTCTTCCCACTCCTTCTGTTCTCATTTCAGCTTTAAAATCTGCACATGAAAATGTTTTCAGTGGTTTCTCATTGGAGCGGCCTGAGGACAGATCCTGGGCCAAGCCCTTCCAGTTCACTTTGGTGGATACTTGATATACCCTGAAGAAGGCCAGATGATCACACCCTCTTCAACAACTTCAAATAGAGACGTGCCCATCGCACTGGCCAGCCGAAATCAGGAGGCGTGCAATACAGACACTAATCATGGTGATCACTGTGATTGAGAAGCTGATGAAAACAGCCCCTCCCTGGCCTCTTACCCTGCAAACCCCCAGTTCTGGCCACACAAAACATTTCTGTGGGCATGAAAATGACAATGTCAGCTGAAGAGTGGAGAACATGGAACCACGGGTGACAGCAGTCACATCAGGACGGGATTTGAGACCACCTCCAGGACAAAGTTAATGACGGAACAAATCTGGAATCGTTTTACTCTGTCTGTAATGTTGGATCTGAGAATACATACTTTGCTGTCGTTTTGAGAAAAATAAATGTAAACTTACCTATTTAAGTGCCTGGTTGATATGTGAAATTTACTAAGACAATCTAACTTTGTTTGCTTAGGTTACAGACCTTGGGTTTCAAGGTTTTGAGGGTCAGTCCACACATCACCATCAATAACCTATCAACAACTGTGGAGTGACAGTGTCACACACACCATTATGTAATATTTCACTTAATTAAATGCTCTATATTTAGGGAATGATGATGAAGGTTATCCTTGGGGGGAAAGGACAGTACAACACCACGCCCCTACATGCCTCTTTCCGTTTTGGAGAACCTAACCAAGTCAAGGGACCGTGAGAGCACACACAGCCCTGAACGTGCAGATGGGCATTGTCCTGCGGACATTGACTCTTTCCCAAGCACTGGAGACTAGCACAACTGGGGCTATAGGAGAAACTGCTTTCTTGCACGTATGCGAAGTTCCTTGGAATGCTGGTGTCACAATAAGACAAAGCAAACCTAACCTGCATAAATCCCCCTTCCTGCTAAGTGGGTAGAACAGAGCACCGTGAGAGAACAGGTGATCTTCCAGCTGGCTGCCAGGGGACAAAGCACTGTGAGGGATGGAGATGCCGCCTGTCCAGCTGGGCACCACTGGACCCTGGGGAGTACTATCATGAAGGATGGGGGAGCTAATTCCTGGAGAAGTGCTGTGCGCTGCTGTCTGTCCAGCTTGTAGCCACTGAATCTCTCCTTATGTCTCACATGCTGTCCAGGTGTCTTCTGTGGTCTCTCAGCCACCTATCCCAGTGCCCACACCCACAATTCTACAACATATTCTAGAAGATGTTCCAACAAAGTTTTGTGCTGTAATTATTTACTGCTAAACAAAAGAGCTAAATAGAAATACAAACAAGTTAGACACAAAATTGTATGGAAATCTTAGCAAAACATAATACAGTTCATCCCTACCTCAAAATCATCTTTGAATTTCTGAATCACTATGACATTCAACCTTAAGTGATTAATTGCCTGCTACACCATAAAATGCTATGTGTATGTGTATTACTTATTGTGATCTCCTGTTACCAGATGGATGACTGACTGAGTGTTCTTTCTATATCTTATAAATCTAGCATATGACCTTGCATACTTTCAATAAATTAATGAATGAACTTATAAAGGGGTGAATGAATCTCACAGATATCACATACATTAAAGGAATGTGATGTATTATACTGGAACATAAAATATTTGTCCCAGTTCTTTCTGATTCTTCTAGAAGTAAAACTATCTTAGGAGCTGAACTACCAAACATCATATCATTGAAGAAATTTAAAACAGAATTCATAAAGATTTTGCAGGAAATTCTTGTATCTCCAATGACTCTTATTATAGAACATATTTGAACATGGAGGTAGACAAAAAGTAGAATGTATTTTAAATCCAAAACTGGAATGATGGAACAATTCAAGTTTGTCTTAGAAGAAGATATTTAAATATTCCTTTTTAAAAAAATAAACACTGGGGTCAAATATGGAAAGCTGCCACTATTCCTAAGAGGCAGACGGGCTGCAAAGGTGGGCTGTCCAGGGACCCTGTCTCACAGTGGACATGTGCTTACTGTGCACCAGACGTGGAGGACAAGATGGCAGGAGAAGTTCAAACTCTCTGTGGACAGTGATAGGATTTTTTTTTCAACTCAATAATCTGTATATCTACAATTCTAATTAGAGGATATTTTTATCCTCTGGGTTCTAGTACAACTCCATAAAATTGAGGGTTAGTGAAGTACATTTATAAAAGAAAAGGGAGTTATGGAAAGGAGGCAAGAAGACCATTGCAGGTTGGTCCTCTCATTCTCCGCCATGAGTTCCCCAGTCCTCACCAGTGGGCACTCCTCCTTGAGTGTAGGAGGTTTTCTTTTGGAAAACTGGAGGCTGTGGGAGAGCTTTCTTACATTTTCTGTAAGTGGCAAAAACTACCCATCTGACAAATTCATTTGAATGGAAAAAAAAAAAATCCCTGAAGAATTGAGGTCACTGTTGTGACTCAGCCATGGTGGCTATTATGCTCCATGCTTGCAGAGAATCCACCCGCACCAACGGTATTCAGGAAGAATGACTGAGGAAAAGGCTACCACCGTGCCACTCACTCTCATTCCTGTTGATTTCCTTTAGTGCTCCTAATCTCAGTATTGACAATAACCTGCTTCACTGATAGGACTTGACAGGAGCTAAGCCCCAGCGCTGTGGCTTCCCATGGAGTAGCGAGAACTCAGACTTAATTAATCTCCACCAACTCAACACTGGAAGTAGATACATATTATAAAACTCCCTCTCCAGTGTGTTTCTCAAAGTGATGTCATACCAACATTGCCTGGGTTTTTAGTGGTCAGTAAAGATGTTATCTGAGGTCAAAGACTGTTAAAATTGATTTTTAAATTCCATTGAATTTCCAGCAACTTACATGAATAAAACAAATAAAAATGCAAACTCAATAAAAATTCTTAGAAAATATACCGTGTGCAGAAAGCAAAGTCAATACGCTATACTTCTTCTGAAATAGGCAGTATAGTTGCTCATTTACTGTCGAACAAGAATTAAGTGCAATCCAATTTTCCTCAAATAAGATATTCCGTGAAAGATCCATTAGGGTATTTCAATATTTGAATCAATTGAGCCTATAACAGTTATAAAGACACCACTCGAGAATGGTAATATTCTTTCCACTTAACAATATAAATCATTTGATAGATTTCAGGGTTAATGTTATCAAAAAGGCTCTATCACTAGTGGCAAAGTCGGATACAGTCCCTCTTCCTGCAAGTCGTCAGTGTTGACCTTCAGTCTTGCTGTATTTGACCCTGGCTTTTGGTTCCCAGCTTTTCAATTTGAAAAAGTGTTTACACACATTATTAAAGAGAGATCATATTTTAAAAAATGGATGCTGGAAAAATTAACAAATTCTGGGATAAAATTGCAGGATAAATAAAAATGACAAAGCAACGTTGTGTTGGTGTGTGAGTATAAATGCTATCAAGATTAAAAGTAGTTTGTTTTGGTGGAATTTGGTGACTCTTCATAGAAAGTCATCACTTTCCACCGATGATAAAAGAACAAGAAATGGTATATTTATTCATAAAGTATTGCAACCTAGAAAATAAAATATTTGAGACATGATGCATTCAGAACTATCCCCTTAGGAAGAAAATATCTTTCTAATAGTGTGCAAACACTTCAACTCCATCCTTATGATCATTTAAGAAATTAGGTAAAATTAACATTATGGCATACATTATGCGAAGTCATTTATATCCTGGTATCTCCTATGTTAATTTGAAAAGGTCTCATTTTGCAATCAATTGAATCAAGGAAAATTAGAGATGGAATATGACTTGACACTGTAAAGGTTTTCTTGCATTAATGGGTAAAGAAAAATACCTTCCTTACCAATTTCCTGGGCCCTGATTTAGAAGGAAGCACTGACAGGTATAATTTCCTTAGGGCATTTATACAGAGTGAGGGCAAGCACTAATCACCAATCCACTCGGGGAGGTACTAGGCCATCCCCAAATTCAGTTCTTACTAAAAATAGCACATAGCTTCCACAAGTTCAGCTATAAAAGAATTAATCTTACATTCAGTCTACTATGTAATAAGAGTGAATTTGGGCACAAGTCCCCCAAGAAACTTAAGAATGAAGTCTTGGAATTCAGATCCTGTTGACATTAGTAAGGCTTATATCAATGAGCATCAAGTGACGAATGCCATCACCCTTGATCTAGATGAAGCCATGAGGTCCTCCCTCACTAGCCACATTTAATTGGAAGGTTTGAGCTAAATGGGGCTCCTGGAAAAGATCTTCCGTCCCTCAAAATTTCAAGTTTGTTTTCAAGTCATGGGTCACAATTGATGCTGCTGGTCTCTAAACTGTTTTTAGCCCCATAGGAACGGTCCATTCTGATTTATAGCAGGATGTGGTCTCCTTCCTCTCTGCACAGAGAGGAGTCCCTGGGCTGCACCCAGGGCGTCCCTGGGGGTTGGTCGAGGTGTGTGGCCACACCACAGCCCTGGCACTTCAGCATCACACCTTTATTAAGATCCCCCAACAATAAGCACATGAAAAACAGCAATTCAATCATTATACCGATAAACTCACGTTGTATTAGATCAGAGGTGACATAGAATTCACCCTTTTTAGGGACACAGTTCCCAAAACCATCACTGATGAATTTGGGATTGGCTTTGAATTGACTCTGTAAGCAGATTTGGTTAAGCTTGGGTTTTACTGTGAGGTCTGCGAAATTGCTGCTGAAGCTTAATCCCCACTCAGGGGGGTTAAGAGGTGGGTCCTGTGGGGAGGTGACCCATGGATTAGCGCCTGGTGGAAGGCCTGCAGGAGCTAGCCTCAGCCTCCTGTGCTCTTTGTTCTTCCAACAGGAGGACACCCTGTCTGTTCTTCTGTCCCTTCTGCCATGAGAGGACCCAAGGCAGCCTGCTATGAGGAACAGGCCCTCCCAAAGCACCGGATCTGCCAGTGCCCTGACCTCCCAGAATTTGGAGGAATAAATTTCTGATCTTTGTAAATTATCCAGTCTAAGACATTTTATTATAGCTGCAAAAGACAGAGTAGGACAAATCTTAACAATATTGGATTTCCAATTACTTAATGTGGTTTATCTCTCAATTTAGTTAAGTCCTTTTATGTTCTTTCAACATTAAATTTGTTGCTTTCAGCATAAAAATCTCGTACATATTTTGTTAGATTTATCCTTAAGTCATTTATGATGCTGCTGTAAGTACCAGCTTAAATTTTTAATTTCTGCTCACAGATAATATATAGAAGTGAAGTTGGTCTGAATATTAACCCTGTGTTCTGTGCTTTATAATTTTTAGTGGTTTCTTTTGCTAATAAAGACAGCTTTTTTTTTTTCCTTCCACTTATAAGTTTTTGCTTCTTTTCTTTGCTTTAATGCACTGACTAACACCTTTGGTAAAATGATCAAAAGCTATCAGAAGGACATGGTATTGAAAAGAGTAGAAATCAATGAAATTGAGAACAGTAGAATGGTGGAGAAAAATCAATGGATGGGAAGACTGGCGAATACATTTACGCTCCAAAAATGGATAACATTGATGAAATCACAGATCCTTTGAAAGACACAGAAAACAAAATACACGTAAAAGTAGATAGATAGCTGTAATATTTTTTAGATGCTATTATGGTTTGAATGCTTTTATCACCTCTAAAATTCATGTTGAAACTTATCCCCAGTGCAACAGTATTAAGACAAACATGCTTTAGGACAGATCAGCCCTCTTGAATAGGGTTAGGCACCCTTCTCAAGAAGGGGGTGGCAGAGGAAGCTCACCCAATTTCCATCTCTGCATTCTGACCTGTGAGGACAGCGTTCCTCTCCTGTCCTCCCTGCTCTCCCCTTTCCTCCCCTCCTCTCCCCTCCCTGCATCTCCTCTCCTCTCCTCTCCTCTCCCCTCCTCTCCCCTCCTCTCCTCTCCTCTTATCTCCTCAGGAGGACACAACAGTGGTGCGCCATCTTGGAGGCAGACACCAGGTCCTCTTGAGCAGGACCTGGAGTCCCTGACCTTGGACTCCAGAGCCATGAGAAATAAGCTCCTGCTCTTTCTCGTTTGCCTAGTCTCTGCTATGATGTTTCAGCAGTTGGAATGGAGTAAGCGTCTGGTGTTTCCTGTTGATTGCATCATTTTATAGAGCAGGATCGGCAGGAAGAGCTGTAGGAAGCACTGGTTAGACAAGATGGTTTCTTGACTCAGGAGCATCTCCTCTTAGAGTGAGGTGCAGTTTCTCCAACAGTTTCTTAGTAGCAGTCAGAGAGGTACAGTGCTTCCTACTTTACCCTTAAGTGATGCTCTCCATCTCTGTAGCCGTCTCCCCGCTCTTCTCTTTGTCTGTTGTGAGCCCAACACTCTGCTCGACTCTCCCCACCGCGTCACCTCCCTTGTCACCTCTGCCCCTGCTTACGCTCCAAGCCTTTCTTGAAGGTGCTTCGTGTGTTCCTCTTGTTTGCCTGTATTGTTGCTTTCAGATGATGAGAAGAGAGATTCAGGTTTTGGCACCCGTCATTATTTCAGAGAAACTTGGATGTCCTTGGATTTGGGTTTATAAGTCTTACTCTTTTTTTCTTTGTTTTGTTTTGTTTTGAATTGTGCTGGGGAATGGGGGGATGGCAAAAGGATTACAAAAGAGGTTGGTTGAAAGAGGAAAACAAATCATGAAGACCTAGAAACATTCCAAGGCAGACGCCGTGGGGCTAAACCTGGGTGACTGTGGACTGATGCGATCTGGGTCTGGGTTTACATTGAGGGTGGTGCACAGGTGGAAGAATGGACGGAGGGGCTGACAGGGAGCCTGGAGCTTCCGGGAGCCTCAGCCGCACAGCCTGTTCCCACCTCTGCCATGCCTGTGGAGGACGTATGCTAGACCATGCAGTCACCTACCGTCACCCGGTCAGCACAGTCCCACCCACTTTCAAACACCCCTCTCCAGACAGGCCTTTCTCACCCCAGTCAGACTCCATCAGCCCTCTCTTCGGCCAGACCTGCCACTCAGGGACCCTCACATGCTTCCTTTTCTGGCTAGGATCCTAACTCTCTCCTCTCCTTTTCCTCCATCCTCAGTTGCTATAGCCCACCTGCAGACCCCAGTCCTACAGAATTTCAACTCTTCATCTATTCTATTTTGGAGCCAAGAAGATTTTGGAGGTTAAATATTAATACTGAATGCAGTTGCTTACATTCCAAATTCATAATTGGCAACCTCCAATTCAACCATTGAAGGGTCTGAAAAACCAGAACATTTATTATTCAACTTGCTCTTCCACTTTATTTTAACTGGTGTCTTAAAATTATACACGATAGTGGGATTCTTTATGTCTTATGCCTACGTGCCATGACATCATTTGACCTTCCACGTGTCTTGGTAATGATTGCATGTCTATTCTTTTCTGTTCTAATTCTGTCTCTTAACCCCATTTTCACGCAGTGGTTTTGCTTTTTGTTCCAATGAGAAGAGTCTTTCTCCATTGTCTTACCCCTGTTTACAATGGGCACCGTCTCTGCTACCTAAGCCAGCCTTCCAGGGTTCAGTTCTTCTCACATTCCTTCTCATTTATTCCTGGGCTTCCACCCCACACCTTTGTCGTCTTCAACACTTTGTTATTATTTCTTCCCCTGGTAGATTAAGCCTGTCTTCACAGGATATAGATCAACTCAATCTTCCTGGAACTCAGGTGAGTCATGATTTGGTCTTTCTGCTTCCTTCTGCAGTAAGTGTCATCTGCACTGACGGTCTCCACCCAGCCTCTCTTAGGCCTTCACCTCTTGGACGTTGTTGCAATATTTCATCAAACCCACTTTTGCTTTCTTGTCTATTGACTTTCTCCCACTAATTCCAGTCCTTGCTTCTTACCTAGTGATTCAAAAGCAGCATTTCAGATCACTCAGTGTTTCAGGAAAGACCGTCTTCCTTTGGTCTCTGAAACTGAACTTTCTCTTTCCTCCTTTCTTTTTCAACCAGCAATTTTACCCCCATTCCTAGTATTGCCCAGTCCTCTTGTTGCGGACTTCTACACTTGGAGAACGTTTGAACTTGGCTCTGTAATGCTTGGTTTCTCTCCCCGGCATCCTTCCTTGTCTGATTCCATCCTATTCTATTGCTTAAACACCACCAACATTTCAAACAACACTAACCATGTACCTGGAGCTAAGATTGTTTCACTTGCTGTCACGTGATGTTCCTAGTTGTGTTTCGGTACATGACAACCCTGCTTTTCTCCTTTCTTTCCTGTCTCAGAGAATGGCCAGGCCATCCCTTCAGTAGCTCAGTACACACCTGAATTAATAGAATGCATGTCCCCCAAACTAGAAATTTTAAAGCCCCTAAAGTATTAAATTGATTTTTAAATGTCTTTGATTTTTCAAATCATATTTTATTCAAATATCCAGAAAATATAATAGTATTGTTAAATACATAACAATTTTTTATGGGTATGGTTTTCCATGCATATGTTTATGTAAATATGTCAAGTTTGAACTCTGACATTCTAAATTTAGAATACAAAGCATGTTTCTGTCACACTGCTGCCTTAAAATGAGCTGCCACCTCCCGAGTGCATGGCCTCACAGTTCCCAGCACGTACCCCACCTATCAATCTTCCTGACAGACTTGTGTTTCAAATGTGATCAATGAGCAGAAGCAAACACGCCTAGATAACACAGAATGCATTTCTTCCTTTCAAATTCACTTTGCGTTAACTTGCTGAGATGTGCTGACTTGGTGGAATCACCCAGCAACTTGTAAATGATGCATGGGAATGAAATGAAAGACCCCTGCCCTGGGCATAAGGCGATGGAACTTGCCGGTGCTGTGTGGGTGTGTGATCACTGCGTCCAGGGCAAACATGGACCCCGAATTCTTCGCCTGGAGTTCAGAGGATCCAAATCTACACATTAAGATGTTCCTCAGAGTCTTATCTCTTCAGCAGTAGTACCTTTAAAACCAAGAACCCTAACCAACAGGAACACGAGAGTCCTGCAGGACATCCAGCGCCATCCACACTTTGAATGACATAGTGAATCTGGAAGAAAGCAACCGGATTTTCTGATCGTCAGATGTTTAAATGTTTTCCTTCAAGAGAAACTGTGGATATAGTTCATGATGAAGCTGGTCATTCACAGCCCGGCTCCTCAGGGACAGAGGTCAGATGCTATTCTTCACAGAACGGGCTCACAGTCCAGTGGAGATCTGAGGGGCAGAGAAACTCCAGTGTTAATGAACAAAACATAGAGGTTAAACCAGATGGAGCAATTCCACAGGAGTGGACTCTCTGGATAAACCTATGATTCTGAATGATAAATGTGCTTTTAAAAAAATACCCTGTCAGTGTCAGCATCACACAGAATCTAGAAGTAGAAATCTAACTTATCCAGAGTATTGAATCCATTGCACTTGAATTTCCTCTGGGTCTCCAGTAAAACTGAGCAGCAGCCCTTTACAATGTGAGTACTAGAATCTTCTACTCCAGGGTAAGGCTGTCCTTTAGGAGAAATGACTAGGGCATACTTCCCATGAAAACTGAGCAACCCTCCGGCTGGACTGGGCAGACCACTCCTTGGACCCCTCGCGGGTGCTTGGGACGTGCCTCCTGTGATCTCCCTGTGATCCTCAGTGGACTGTCGGTGTTCCGCTGAACACGAGGAGAGCCTGATGGCGCCACACGCTGTTGATTCATGACCATAACCGACGAGCATTTTGCCTCATTAGTTTTATGCCCATCATCTTTCTATCCTTAGGACCAGTCACAAAATCAAGACCGATTTTGATGGTCTTTTAGCGAGTGTGCAGCTGGATCAAGACTGATCAAAAAGTGAGTGTTGTGTTTCACATTTGAATGCTGTGAAGGAATGGGGGAAATAACCCCAACGTCACTGCCATGCTGCAGGAAGAAGGGCAGAGACCCTATTCAGTGGCCCTCCTTCTGAGGAGGCCCAGAGAAGGAGGCACATTGGGCGTCTTCACCGATGGAGGCGGTGCTGTGCCTCGGTATCGGCCTTGCCTAGCCACTGGCAGCAGGGGTGTCAGAGACCTGCTGTGGGGACTCCAGGGCATGGAATGAGGGGGTCCACCATGTCCCTCAAAGGTGCTGGAAGAGGGTGTTGGACATTATGCGTTTATGATTACATATTAGTTCTTCTTTTTGGTGAACAATCTTTTACATATTAAAAAACCTTAATAAGCATTATTTTTAAATTTTATTTTTACAGACTGCATTTTGATTCATTTTACACAAATGGGGCACAACTGTTCATTTCTCTGGTTGTGCACCATGTGGATTCACACCGATCATCATCCGTGTACCTAGGGTACTGATGTCTGCCTCAGTCTGCTCTCTTTCCTCCCCCCACCCCCTCCCGCCCCATTTTCCTCTACACCATCCAAAGTTCCTACTAAAAAGCTTTTAGTTCTTCTGTCTCCTTTCTTGGAAGCATTTTGAGAAAGATGCTTTTTGTAGTAACAGGCAGTTTTCCAAATTACACTCCTCGTCTCATATCTCAACTACTAGTGGGAAGTCCTCAGACACGTTTACTTCCCTGTAAGTGCACTCTCAGTCCCCACGCTCAGCTGTGGCAGCCTTTATCTATTTTTACATTGTCAGTAATGTATTCAGATCCTGAAAATTATTTGGTTCAGGATTCCAAAAGGGAGGGAATCCGGTCTGGCCCTCCCTGCAGAGAACATTATCCCTCACCCACACTTCCCTGGGATTCCTGCCACAGAGATCCCAAGTAAAGCTACTGAAATATAAATATTGTGGCATAGATTCTTACTTTGGGTTGTGGTTTCTCAGGATCCTTGTTCCCTTTTAGCCACAGAAATTTTGGGAGAAAATTACTTGGCTGTTTTAATACCTCTGTTTCAAAGCCCAAGGTTACTTCCTTAAGGAATAGATTTTAGACAGAAACATTCTGCATAATTGGAAAGCTTCTCTCCAGTGAGTCTTTCTCTCTTGTTCCTGTCTCTACCTCCTGGACTTAATGCATTTCTGGGTCAGGTCCCACACAGTTCTGATTTTTTCTACTCCACTTGCTTAGGAAAGTTGGCAAGCACAGCCCTCGGACAGCACTCGGTACCTCCTCCTCACCTGGAGAGCGTGCTCCAGGATCACCACATTAGACAGGCCTGCTGAGCTAAACGTCCCCTGACCATTCCTAACATATGTTTAGGCCCTCTAAAATTTGGTGTGAATTTCAGTTTTTCTTTCATCTTCTCCTTTAAATATATTCTGGTCTCATTTTCCAAATAAAATAAAATGCTGTTATCCTTAATGAAAAAAATTAAATGACTTAAAAAATTATAAGGCAAAAAGAGGACCACAATAAATTGGTAAATAAGTAACTTAGTTTTGGGAAAACCATTTGGGCCTCCTGAGGAATGTGGTATGATTTATGATACTGTTAAAACTCTTGACTGGCTTGTCTGCTTCTGACTCTGCCCTGTGTTCTTACGGCACCTCATTAAGAACAGTGTTTGGATAGGTTTGCTCAGGAAAAGAAGAAAAAGTGAGTGATTGGCAGAGGACCAGAGGGTCAGGGAGGGAGAATCAAATCTAAGTTGAATAAGTGCATATCCACTAAATCAGGCAACTGATTACATGGTTTCTTACTATTATTTTTTGCTACTATTTGTAAAACGTAGTAAAATTAGTTATGAATTAAAGCACAAGTAGAGGGAAGAGAAATAAATATTTTTTTCAAAATAGACTTTTTCTCTAGATGTCTCCTTTTTTCCTAATTGTTCTACATATGAATTTTGATTCTTCTAAAAAGCATTGGGGAAACATTTCTAGACTTTCAGAAGAGACGTGAATGAGGATAAAAGCAATTTTATTCATGGTGCATAATTTTATGAAAACAAAAAATTTGGGAAAAGAGCAAAGTTTATACTCAAAAAATGTAAGAAATCTTTTGGGTGCCAACTTTTTTGGGGGGGCGAATACCATGGGTTGAACCCAGGGGCACTCAGCCACTGAGCCACATCCCCAGCTCTATTTGTATTTTATTTAGACACAGGGTCTCACTGAGTCACTTAGCGCCTTCTAGTGCTGCGGCTGGCATTGAACCTGCCATCCTCTTTTGAACACAGCTTCCTCTTCCTTCTCTACCAAATTCAAACTCTATATTTTGATTCTAAAGGGATGTTAGGACTTATTGAATTGGGATAGTACACAGGCAAATTTAGGATGGGGAAGATGAAGCTGAGCACCACAGAGAGAGCGTGTTCCCCAGAACTACGTGAACCCTGCGCAGAGTCTGGAGTACTTTCTGCACCTGACCAATCACTGCCTTTGCAAGCCCAGGAAGCTCCTGAGAGGGCGGGGCTGGATATCCTAAGAGGAAGAGTAGTGCATTCTATGACATCAGGTCAGAAAGGGACCTACCCTTTCCTTCACAGCTCAAGAGACATCTCCTCTTACAGGTTGCCTAACAAAAAGGTGTGCACTCCAGAGAGTCATCATGGCAAAGTGACCACCACCTGAGAGGACCCAGTAAAAGCAAAGGAGAAAACGTTTGGACAAATAACAATCTACAAAATACAGCTGCCAGAGGAAACCTTATTTGTCCAGATTCTCCAGAGAAATAAAAGTGGTAGGATGCAGATAGGGGCTGAAATTTATTTTGAGGAGTCAGCTCACAAGACATGGTGGCTGAAAGACCACCTTCACAGTGTAGCCTGGGCCAGCAGAGCAGAGAGCCAGGGAGGAAATAACGTGGTGGGTCAAGTCCAAATTCAGACTAGGAGGCTTCCCTCTTGCTCAGGAGAGGCCAGTTGCATTGACTCAAGCCTTGAGCTGATTGGATGAGGCCCACAGACATTGTGGTGGGCAATCTGCTTGCTCATTCCTCCAAGTCAAATGCTAATATCATCTAAAAAACACCCCGAGAGAAATATCCAGAATGCTTTTGGCCGCACAGCTGGTCACCCGTGGCTCAGTCAAGCTGACACACAAAATTAACTGCCAGGACATGAGTGAATTCAGCCAACAAAAAAAGAAACAGGAGATACAGGAGAATTGAACAATATGAAGGGACATAACACAAGCAAGCACGGTTTATCAACTAAGTACTCAGTAAGGGAACAAAGGCAAGGATGACCATTTTCTGCATCTGAATTAATGGCTGCTAGAATCACATGAAATTAATAGTTCATAACACAAAGCAAAAATATGAGGTAATTAAAATCATGAGACTTTTAGGAGATGTAGAGAATTGTGAACAGCTTAAGTAGTTTGAAGACAAAAGGACACATAGAAGATAGGAAAAATTCTATAAAGAACAGAGGAAAATGCCTATAATTTAAGGAAATACCTCTAACTATAAATTTGAAGAATCCACCTATATGTAAACAGAATTGATGATAAATGCATGCTGTGGTTTGCAGATGAGGTGTTCCCTAGCTCACGTGTTAAACAATGCAAGAATGTTCAGAGGTGAAATAAATAGATGATGGAGCTCTGACTTAATCAGCTCAATTGTTGGATTAATTCACATGAATGGATTAACTGGGCTGTAACTGTAGGCAAATAGGACATGGCTGGAGGAAGCTGGAGGTCACTGAGCATGACTTTGACCTTCATATTTTGTCCCTGGTACATTCATCTCCTCTCTTCCTTCTTCCTGGCTGTCATGAACTGAGCAGCTTTCTCTTCCATGCCCCACCACAACAAGGCTCTGCCTACCCGCAGGCGCAGAGCTATGGAATCAGCCTGTACCTCTGAAACAGTGGGCCCAAATAAACTTCTCTTCCTCTAAATTGTTTTTGTCAGGTCTTTTGGTCACAGTGACAAAATGCTGGCTAAAACTGAAAGGATACTGAGGTATTGAATTGTTGTTGTGACTAACCTGACCATGTTGTTTGGAAGCTTTTGAAACTGGTTTGTGGGAAGGATTTGGAAATTTTTAAAGATGAAATCTGGGAAAGCTTTAGAATGTTGACATGGAGCTTAATAGATGATTAGGATGGGCACTTAGATGACCATAATGACAATAGGAGCATGGACAATAAACACTGGACTCATGAGGTTTCAGAGAAGAATAAGGAATCTTTTGAAATTTGACTAGCAGCAATCTGTATTACATTCTGGCATTCATTTCCCATGTCTTGAGACTTTCTATAAGCTGAATTTAAAGTCGATGTACCAATTATTCTGGCAGAGGCAATTTCAAGGCAGCACAACATTCAGGTGGCAGCATGGATATTGCTGGCAGCTTTTAGCTAAGTTTGCTGTGATTGTCAGGAGTAGACATGAGAGTGGGGAATTTTAAAAAATTGATAACTTGGCCAGAAAAGTGCATACAGAACTGGGGCCAAGGAGGTGGTAGATGAAGAGATTACAGCCACTAAAGAGATGCTAAGTACTTTATGTAAAGATAATGAGAGAGAAGACTTGAGGGCATCTCAGGAACTGGTAGGACCACATTCATCTGAGGCTCAAGGATGTTAAATTTAAAAAATCCTTTGATAAGAGACCATGAGGACATCCTTCTTGCACAGGGGTGACTAGGGAGTTTTTTTATGTGCTTAGTTGCCCAAACAATAAAATGTAGCCATGATCTCATGAGGCCAGATTACTGCTTGAGATGGCAGCAGAACTTGGCACCATCCAGTGGTACTGGTTCTGTAGGAATGCATAATGCTGGAACTAGGGCGTCATTAAGGCTTACATGAAGATTTCAAAGGAAGGCTTCAGAAGCCAGGCAAAGCGTAGTAAGGTCAGGATACTTGGAGGAAATCTCTAAATGGCAATAGGTGAAGATGTAAGAAGGAAGTCAAAGCTCCAGCAGAGAACCCCAGAGATTAATAGAAGCTAATAACATAGACATGTGCAGAGGAAAGTTGCATAAATCAAGCAGAAACAAACCAAGAGAGAGGCCATGTAGGCTGCAATCAGCAATACCATAGGGGTGGACCTACAAAAGACCTTTGGAGAGAAAACCATGATTCCAGATGCTGAATACGAAACTACAGAACTTGTTTGCCTGGCTGGATTTTTGTCTTGCTTCAGCCCCATCCTCTCATTCTATGCCCCTATTCACCCTTTTGGAATCAAAATGTCTGCTCTGTGTCATTATATATTGGATATGTGTAACTTTCTTTTGATTTTTGCAGGAGCTCACAGCCAAGAGTTTGCCCTGAGTCTCAGAGGAGATTTTGACTTGGGTTTTGGGGAAATGTTAGAACTGCTAACACTATGGGGACTTGTGGGGATGAACTAAATGTATTTTGCCTCATGAGACAGGCATGGAATTTGGGGTCAGGAGCACAATGCTGTAGTTCTGATGTGAGGTATACCCCAAAAGAATATTCAAAAGTGAAATGAGTAAATGACAAGATCTATGACTTAATCATTGGATTAATCCACTTGAATGGATTAAATGGATGAAACTGTAGGCAGATAGGGTGTGGCCAAAGGAAGTAGATCCCTGGAACATGCCATTGGGGTGTATATTTGTCCTTGGTACTACTTTCTCATCTCTTTCTGCTTCCTTGCTGTCATGAGCAGGAAAGCCTTCTTCCTCCACACCCTTCCACCATGATGTTCTACACCACCTCAGACCCAGAGCCATAGAGTTGGATGATCATGGACTGAACCTCTGCAACAGTGAGCCAAAGTAAACTTTTCTTCTTCCAAGTTGCTCTTGTCAGTTCTTTTGGTCACAGTGATGAAAACTGACAAACACAATGCACAAATTTAGCCCCATCTTTACTTTTTAAAAAATCTGATTCCCTTTATTATTAAGGGAATATGTTTTCTTCAAAGGAAAAAATTATTAGTCTGGCATCAGACTTCGTGTATACAACTTGGAAAGGTAGATGCAGTGGGCAGACTTCTGTTACTAAAAGAAGATTGAAGCCAAGATGGTAGTTGGCCAGAGGGAAAGTGGATTTGAAGATCTGAGAAATTGAAATCATGCCATGTCTCTGCCTTTATCTAAGTGGAAAATAACAAATCATCTAGTACACATAAATGCAAAAATAAAAGTTGTGTGTCACTGGATTTGTACTACAAAGGAAATTCTAGTAAATACTTAAATATATTAAAATATGTCAGAAAATAAAAATATAAGCATTTCCTAAAAATTAATGTGTTGTACGGGTGTATAAATATTTCCAACTGAGTAGCGATGATGGAAATTTAGAAATGATATGAAGAAAATAAGAAACTATATATATACATACATACACTCTGGACCACAACACAGACACACCCTGTGAAATGCATCCTTAAGTGATCTCGTCATTGTGCAAACATTGTGGAGGTCACTTATACACCCTCATGGTGTGGGCCAGTCACTTGATGTGCTTCTTGAGGCAATCATGAAACAAGGTCAAGGAGAAGCACAGGGTGCTGGGTGAGTAGCACAGCTTGCCATCTCACAGTGAGCTTTCTTGCAAGTGGGTGTGTGCTGTAAAACAACGCAAGAAGCAGAGTGCCTGAGTACATGAACCAGCAGTGTGGTCATTTGCTGTCACTGTCAGGGACTGCGTAGTGGGCATGATCGTGTGTGCTGTGCTTTCGTAACTGGCAGTGAAGTAGGCTGGTTGGTAGCAGCAGCAGCACGCACATGGAAAGCTCTCGTCAAAGCATTCCAACGGCTGTGATGTTAGCAGGCAGGGGGATTGTTCAGCCCCTATGTGATCCTATGGGACTACTGTCATGTGTGCAGCCCTGTTGACCACACTATAGTTATGTGGTGTGCAATTTTGTGTGTCTGTGTGTACGTGTGATACACATTTGCACACCTTAGAATGAAGATTATATAATGTGGGCAGACACCTCTTAAAGATAGGGATAAATATACACGAGAAGAAGAGAGAAAGTAATTGTTTAGATCACAAGCAGTGAAAACCTAGAGACAAATGGATGGGTCCTACTTTGACAGGGGTAGTAGTCAGTGTGCTAGAAGAATTAGTGGAGAAACAGGGTTGTATTTGAAGCAGAGTAAAAAAGAAGATGCAACTAATAGAAATAATACATATATATATAATATAGAATGAATAGCAACTTGATACATAAAGTAAATATAAAAAAATGAGTAAAGAAACAAACAACGGAAAGTAAAGTCAGACTATAATCCACTCCAGAAAAGAAGGATTCAGGGATCAAGGTGGCAGAAGTAGCAGCCAAAATCTTGGCATCTTTTCAAAACCCAGGTAATTACAAAACATCTAAGATCGCATCTTAAAATTTAAAAATCTATAAATGATACAGCATTATTAGATAATAAAGTATAACCTTAAACTTCAAAACACAGGGGAAGAATCACCACCGGCCACAGGAAAGTAGATTCTGGGTTCCTGCAAGGAGGAAACAGAGGGAAGCAAGGGTGGGTTTGAGATAAAACAGGAGATCCCCCAAACAAGGAAAAGAGTCTGGGTCACGGAAAGCAGCAGCTGAAATGAGAAGTATTTGTCCAGTTCAGTTGGAGTTGAGTCTGGGAGCCCCTCTGTAGGGTCCCGCCGAAGTTGAAGGACAGGCTCCCAGGAGCCATCAGAACGTTGCATGGAGACTGCACCACACAGCACTTCACGCCCAGAAGGGATCCCTAGGCTTGGACGTAGAACTGGTTAGAATTGAGGCAATAAAATACAGGAAAAGGTCCAGATTCAAGTAAGAAAAATAAAGAAGGAGGGAATCAGATAAAGCAAGCCACCATGATTTCACCATTTCAAGGGGAACAACGGGAGGAAGAGCTCACTGAAACTAAAAGAGCAAGACTATCTCTAAAAGTCAAGAAAGATGGAATTTACATGAAAATGAGCAACAAACTGTATATAGGTAAGATTTTATATGCAGAACTTCTAAGTGAAATGTACGTAGCAGCAAAAAATTCCATGAAAGCATGCAAAAAGACATGCATAAAATAATTCAAATGTACTATTTTATACAATCTAAAAGGAAAAGAAAAATGACATGAAATATAATTCACAATAAATTAGGCATAAGAACTCAATAAAGACAGTATTAAAATGTAAATGTAATTTTAACAAGGAAGAATGAATTAGAAGGAACTCAAGAGCAAATTAACATAGAAACCATTAAAATAAATAGGAGGTGAAAGGAGAAAATTCTTTAAAAATTAAAATGCAATAGAGATATAAAAATAATATCCAAAAGATATAAAAATAATATCCAAATTAAAGGACACAAGTGGAAGTTGGGCTAAGACGACTGAACATGCAGACCACAGGAACTCCGGAAGATGGACACTGAGCAAAAGAAAGGAGAAAATTCTAAATCTGTAACTCCAAGAAACTCTTCTTAAATAGTTTTTTTAATAATTGAAACTAAAATTGAGAAAGTGGATACTGTATCCGATAATTGGGGGTCATAATGATCAACATAAAAGTATCCATATATAATTACTAAAGGTGACCAAGGGCAAGAGATGATAAAGCTCTTTCATGTTCCTAGGCAAAAGGAATATATGCCATGTACGAAAAATAAAATTATAATACCCTCCAAATTTCAGCAACATAATATTCCAATGAAGGGTCTGTGAGTCATAGAAAGTGTAACCTAAGGGGCAGAGACACAATGCTCTCAGTGCAATACTGCCAGGGGAGGCTGCTCCTGTGGCCTCTTCCCAAGAGGCGGCTGAGGCTTTCCCATCATCGACCCACACTGAGGGAAGACAACTGTCAGCAAGAGCACGCGGTTAGCATGAAATAAGGGATGACCAGAGAACCACGATTCACATGGAGGCAAAACCGGAGATCAGCGTCTGTCCTGGCTACAGGTCTGAAAATGTGGATAGAGAAGGAATGGAAAGAGAGGGGGGAATGAGCACAGGGTATAAATATCACTGCACGGCCTGGTTAGTGACTGATGTCCGTGTCCTCATTCGGGGACATGGGTATGTGAATATTCTAGTGCTGCCACCTCCTGCGGCCCTTCCCACTAGGCTTGGAAGAAAGGAGACGCCTACGTCACACAGAAGGTAAAACCATAACCACATAGTGCTGTCCATGAGAGGAGGTGGGCGAACAGGACAGGTGTGGATGTGGGTAAATACATCTGTGTGTGTGTACACACCGTCAACTAAAGTATGTGGTGGACAGGCCCCAGAATGCCCCCATGATTGGCACCTCTAGGACTTGGTGACCTTCACAATTGCTCCTCCAGCTGTGTCCTGCTTTTAACTATAGACCATGACAGATGAAACTGGACACCAGATCCTGTGTTCAAACTACATCACGCAAGAGTCCACTGCCCCAGCAGGCCTGCCCCGGGAGTTTCCATGACGCCGTGAACAGGGAAGTTCACACCGGGAGGATGTTCACGCAAACCCATGCGCTCAGCCCCGCGGAGGCACAAACCGGCTGCCTTCTAACCTGCAGAAACTGAGTCCCGCAGGAGCCTGGGCTCGCCTGGAGGCCCGCGCAGGAAGCTGACAGAGCCGCCTTTGGAGGCCTTGGAGCTGCTGGGGGTGCGGGAAGGCTCTCCAACACAGAGAAGGCTCGCAGGACGCTAAGGTGGGGTCGCTGCTGTCAGCTCCCAGGGGACCTCAGGAGCAAGTCCTCACTCCAAGTCACTTCCCCCAGGCGTGAAAGAGTGATCATTCCACTTCTCAATTTCGTGCCTGTGGAATTTAAGGTTCAGACACAACAAAGAGGGCAACCGGATAGTGCGGGGACATCTCTGAAGGTGCAGCAGAGCCGTGAGGCCCTTGAGGCCTGGGCCGCTCTGTCCCCAGCCCTCCGGCGCTGCGCTGCTGGGCCTTTACACACTCGCCCTTTCGCTTCCAGTACCCGGAGTGGGAATGCTCCGCACTTCCCACTGCAATTGAGAGCTGCAGGACTCGAGAGCGCGTTAGATAAACGCCCACAGGAGACCGAGGACACCTGGAAGCCGGACAGGAGGAGTTCTGAGCGTGCGAGCGGTTCCGCTGAGGCAGAGGCCGCCTGGAGAGGTTGGCGGACACCTAGGCGGCGCCAGCGCACCCAGGCAGGAGCTGAGGCCGGCTGCGGAGGTCCCACCGCCTTCCTCCTCCTCGCTCACCTGTGGGTCACCAAGGGTTGATCATGCTGTCTTTGCACGTCATAGAAATGTTCTGTGTTTTAAACTAATATTGTTTTTAAAAATTAATTCTTATTACTGCATGTGCCCGTGTCGCTCCTTTTTAACTTTTTCGATCAGTTTTCCATGACACGCGTGGGCTTTGTGTGAGCCGTTTGTCCATTCCCCCGCGGATGGGCATCTGGGTGGTCTCCGATTTGGGTTTATTACAAAGAGTGTTGTTGTGAATGGTCTTGTCGGAATCTCTTGGTAACGTACTTCTTTTCTCTTTTGTGAAGACACTGAAGAGTGAAATGGCCGGTTCCTAAGGTAGTTCCATGGTCACTTTGTAGGAGAATTGTTAATAATTTACAGGTGGCCATACAATTTCACACCCCTTCCTGTAATGTGCGCAAGTTGTGTTTGCTCCGAATGTTCCCAGACTTCAGGTTCTCATTAACTTTAATTTTGGCATTTTGGGGGATGTGAAGGGGCATCTCTGGAGAGTTTCCTTTTTCTCTGATGACCCATAATGCTGTGCACCTTTGCCATGTGCCCCTTGGTCCTTTCTGTATCACCCTGTGACATTTCTATTTAAGTCTTGACATTTAAATCATTTTTTAGTATTTGGTTACGGTGGTTATTTGCATATTATAAATGCAAGTCCTTCATCAGATATACAAACCATGCGCAGTTTCTCCCAATACCAAAATCGAGATTTGGTTTTTTAAATTTTATGAAAAAATAAAAAATGGGGACTTACTCTCAATTCAGTTAGTAATGACTTCCCACTAAGTTCATTGCAAGGAGTATGCTAATTAATTTAAACCACCATTGAATTAAATTTATTCTATGTTTCTGGGAAAATTTATTTGAAGTTAGATTCCCCAAAATTTAGTTTTCCTCTCTAATCTGAGGTTCAAACAGTAGTTTAAAGCATATTGATATTTTAACACAGTTAAGTAACAGGAATTATGAATTATTATTTAATGTAGTGTATACTTGCCATATATTATTGTTAAATTATCATTCTTATTATGTCTTTAAATAGAGTAGCATTTCTCCATACTGCATGCACATAAAATGATGATGATTGATATGCTAAGCTGTAAATATTTCTCCCCATCATATTAATAGTTCTAGAGAATTGGCATATTTTTTAAAAAAATTCTCAGAAAGCCAGGTTAAGCATCTTCTACTCCACTGAATATTTTATGATATTTATATGATAGGAAAATTCTATTTATTCTACCTCAGGCCAAAAAAGAGTTGCACGAATTTCTTTCTACAAAGGATCTAATCAGTTATATCAATTGTTATTGTAGCTTTGGTTATTAATTGTATTATAAATATGTATTTCTTTATTAATATGTTGACAGTTAATTGATGTTTAATAATCAGTTGATTAATTTTTATCATTAGCCTTAGATAAAACTCTTGAGATTTTACCAAATCTTCTGGGGGAAGTGGGAATTGTTCCAGGGAAAGCGTAGTCCATTTCAGCATATTAAAATATTCTTGACCACACGTGAAGACCCTTCACCTTTCACATCAGGTTGGTGAAAATGAGGAGGCACCCACCCTTTCCTGCTCTGCTCTTGCCAGCCATGAGTCAGCTGCAGTTCTCCACCATCTCCAGATGAGGTGTGGCCGCATGACTTTTCTGCCCAAAGATCAGTGTCCTGGCTGAGTGCCATCACTGCCCCGTCTGGCCCCTGCAGTGTGCTCTCCTCCACCTTATGGGAGCAGCTCCTGGGGTGGAGGTGCTGGGGATCAGGTGGTCCTCAGTGTCAGGCCAGCACAGGGGCTGAGACCAACCTGCACCCATGGGTGACTGGGAAGCACATGTTACATGGCCACTGAGGTTTCCTAGACTCTCCCTGCAGCTCAACTAGGCCAATCGCAGCAGATACTCTAAAATACAGTGAGAAATCACATTGTTTTTCTTTATAACCATAATAATGAAGTAATGATTGAGTTTTGAAATATTATGCTATAATTATCTGCAGCAAATGAGATTTTGAAAACCTGTGAAATACTGACATGCACACAGATGCACATGATTTTTTGTTGTTTTTAACTAAAGGAATTTAATCTAATTGATTTTTCTAAACCTTAAGACATTTGGAAGAAAATACCAAGAGTCATAAGAAAAACATAACATTTGTTGTATTAATGCCTACATATTTTGTTGCATTTCCTTATTGGCATGCTATTTATTTTTATTTTCATTTTTCATATATCAATTTAATTTTTGGATAACTATTACATAATACAAGCGAGTATGAAAATAACCACATTTCTAACATGACTTTAATTAGTCTCTGATTTCTTTGATAATAAATACAATTTTACATTTTAATGTTTTAAGGCAAATCATTGTGAGGAGGCATTTTTTTTCAGTTCTGGGATGGAAGAGCAATTGCTGTCCTGGGAATCCAGAAGCCCAGCAGTCACCCAGCGACTGAGTCCCCCACACTGCAGAGCCGTGAGCAAGGCATGCACTTGGCGGTCACCTCCTTCAGTGTCCGGACCACGAGCCTTTTATTGCAAGTCTTTAGGAATTTCTCCTCTAAAGTCTTCAGTTTTTGTTTTTTTTTGTTTTCAGCAATTTCTACTTCAAAAATTCCAGGGGAGAATTAGATGAGAGTAATGGGCCTGAAGCTCAGGAGATGACACTCATAGCTATTAATATTCCTAATATTTCTTAATTTTTCTATTTTCTAAATATTCTAAACATTTATCTTTATTTAGAATTGATAAATTAGAAATATACATATTTAAGATGTATAATGTGAGGTTTTGATACACAGATATATTGTGAAACCATCACTATAATCAAGCTAATATGCATATCCACCACCTTGCATATACCGATTTCTTTCTTTTTTCTCTTCCTTCCTCTTTCTTTCTCTTTCTTCCTGTGAGATGAGAAAACTTAAGATCTGCCCTCCTAGAAAATGGCTAGTGTACACACCATACTGTTAACTAGTCACCATCTCACTGTTATGCTGTTCTGTATTATTGGGCGTGTTTACCTTCACTATGATTTTCTGTCTTCATAGGCTTTCACAATGCTGTTTAGCATGTTTTCATTTGAATTTGAGGAACTCCTTCAAGCATTTCTTGCAAAGTAGGTGTAGTGATGGTGCAGTCCTTCAGTTTTGTTTTTGTGGTAAAAAAAAAAAATTACTTTCCTTTATTTAAGGGATGGATTTGCTAATTAGTTCATCTTAGTTGGCAGAGTTTTTTTTGTTTTGTTTTGTTTTTTTCTTTCAGAGTTTTGAATGAATAGCCCACTCTTCTGGTCCACAGTTTCTTTTGAGAAATCCACTCATAGTCATACAGAGATCCCTTTATATGTGATACATCCATTTATTTTCCTGCATTCAATTTTTTCTCTTCATCCTTAACTTTTTACAGTTTTCTTAGAACTATCTCAGGGTAATTTTCTTTCGGTTGATCCTATTTGAAGTTTTTTCAGTTTCATGAATTCAGATGCCAATTTCCCTCCCAAGTTTTGGGAAGTTTCAAGCCATTCTTTCTTTAAATTTCCTCCCACCACCTTTCTTTCTCTCTCTTCCCCTTCTGGACTTTCTACGAGCACGTTGGCTTGCCTGATACCTCATAGATCCTAGTGGCTTCCTAATTTCCCCCTTTCTGCACTCTTCTCTGCTGGATGATTTCAGCTGATCTGCCTTTGAGTTCACGGATCCTTCCTGCTGCTTGCCCAGTCCTCTGTTGAAGCTATCTGTTGCATTGTGCATTTCATTCATCGTATTTTTTAGCTCTAGAATTCGTTTGTTTTCTTTTGATTTTTCTCAATTTGTTGAACTGGTTTTGTTCATATTTTTTTCCTTGTGTCCATTTGTTCTCTGTCAACTCACTAAGAACCTTTAAATAATTTCTTTGAATTCTTCATTAGATAATGTGTTGATATCTATTTTTTTAATGAGATCCTGGAAATATTTTGAATTCCTTTGGTTGTGATATATTTCCTTGGTTTCATGTTCCTTATTATATTGTGTTTGCATCTGCACATTTGAAGGACCTAGTACTGCCTCCAACACTTTGAAATGATTTCAGCCCCTGATGGACACAGTGGCACCAGCTGAACAGGGTAAACAGTGGCTCTGGGTCCAGAATAAGACACAGCAATGTACAGGCATGGTGGCTCTAAGAGTATTCAAGAGTACCAGTTGCAGAGATGCCATGACACAGTTGGTCCCAGGGGTCCCAGAATGGCACCAATTTCAAGACTAAGTACATAGTGTATACCTACCTCCATTTCTAGTGAAACAGCAATGGTTCCAATTTGGGGTGTAGGAAAGTACAGCTATAGCTCTGGAATAGCACAGTGAAAGTTCTGTCCTGGGAAGGTTACAGTGGTGGCTCTTAATACAGAAAGACACCACGGAATTTTCTCCCTAGGGAAGGGCACAGCACCATGGACTTTGGGCAGATTCTAAGCTGGGGTGACCACCAGTAAAAGCTGCAAGTGTCTTTGGTTACAAAAGGTGTGAGTGCTCACTGATGGTGGCATCAACGATGACTGGACTCTTGGTGCTAAAGGAACTTCCTGCTCTTACTTTTCCACACAGAGAGAAGTCATGACCAAGGGATCCCTCTTGGTGCTGAGTTCTGCCATTTTGGAGAATGCAGTGAAGAAAGCACTATGCTGCCTACACTTGTTTGTGTCACCATCCTTGACCTTTGTGCTGCACTGAGTTATGTTCTTCCGTGAGTAGTTGTTGAATTATTGATTTTCTCTGGAATGAGGGTTAGTAATTTCTATTCTGCCTTTTGTTGATGTCAAATATCAGAAGCTCTTTATTGTTACAGCTGTTCTTGCTGAAGGCATTTCTACTCTCAAATTAGAGCTTCAGCTGTATTCTGTTTTCCAATGGATGTGCATTTAGGCACAGTGTGAATACTCTGAGGAATGGATACCATCAGATTTATTATGTGGTTTGAAGGACAAACAGTGTTTCTGAAAACTGTGTTTAGGATAGCTAGGTTGTCATTTTACTCTTCATTTGAAGTCAGAGTTTTTATGAAATATAACATTTACCCAATTTAGGCTCTTGACTAAGTTATTCTTCAGATGATTCATGTAGATTTCCATGTTTTCTTTTTTATTTATTTCATGTTTTTTATTTTTATTTTTATTTTTTTGGTTCTGAGGAATGAATCCAGGAGTCCCTAACCGCTGGCCACATCACCTGCCTTTTATTATCATTTCTTAAAATTTTGAGACAAGGTCTCAGTAAGTTCCTGAGGTTGTCTTTGAACTTGCCATCCTCCCACCTCAGCCTCTGAGCTGCTGGGATAAAGGTATGCACAACCATGGCCAGTTTGTTTTCTTTTTTAAGTCTGTACTATGTAAGGTTTTATTCCCTAAATTATATATATACAATATATGCAACAGTTCAGGAGCATTTAATTTATGCTAACAATAGTTAAGTGTTTGATGGCCAAACAAATGAGAAGAGAAGTCGAAATCTAGAGGAACCCACGTGATGATCATTTTCCCCCAGGTAACCCTGTCCAAGGGGTGGGACTTCAGAGACTGTTCGCCTGAGCCTGGAGTTGAAAGCCCTGTCCCCCACTGCCTACTCACACTTCAGTCTCAGGGACACGTCCTGGGACACCTCCTCCATCACAGACCCAGCTTTTCCCTTTTAACACAATCCTAAGGTTTCAAACTCAGTGGTGCAGGAAGCAAACAAGCAAACTTCAAAAACTCTGGAAGGAAAACTGGAGGGTAGAAAAGACAGAGTCCTGCTAGTCGCTGTGCCCCATGCTGGAGCCCCACGCCATGAAGAAAGCAGAGCGGTACAGCAGGGCCGTCCCCAGCCTGGGCGGAGCCTGGAATCACGTCCTGCACAGGGGGAGCTGGTGGCTCTTCCAGTAGGAGACTGGAAACTTCCAAAACATAGAGAATCAAGTTTCTTTTTCACTTAGCATCCAAGAAAGCTTAATGGGAAATAGGGTGATTCTTTCAATAAAATATCCTTGGAAAATTGCATATTTATATTGAAAACATTAAAAAGGATCCTTGGTTCATTAGGACACCAGGTAACAAAATCCATTTGAAATTGGTCACAGTTCTGTGAGAGCACAGAAGCTCTGGGACACAAAGGTAATCTTCCACCTGATTACTGGAAAAATAAAGCTCAAAAAAAAATGGTGATATAAAAATATTAGAGCAGAAGTAAAATAAAGAGAAAAAGAGCTAAATATCTACCAACCACTTTCTATCCAAACTGACCATGAAAATACGAGCAAGGATTCACATTAACAATATTTGAAATTAAAGACAGAATCGTCACAGATATTTCAGATGTTAAAAATGGCACAAGGAATATCATGAAGATCTTCTAGACAAGGCTCATCAGGAAAAATGCACAAATTTTTGACAGAGATAAGTTTTCAATAGACTATCTGCTAATTCACATGTATATACGTATTAAAATTGGATAAGTAGCTAAAATTATCCTGCCAAACAAACTTCAGGATGAGATGTCGGCACTAGTGAATTAAATCACCTACTTAAAGAAGAAAAATGATCAAATCTGCATGACTGGTTTTTCAGAGAGTGAGAGAAGAGAGTGAGGTTCCTCTATCCATTTTTTAAAAAGAGCATGACAAGGTTCCGAGAGCAGATCAAGGCATCAAAGGGAAGCCTCAGGCCTGGATCGCTGGTCAACATAAAGACAAAGGTCCTTAGCAAAGTCAGCAGCTGGCGCCCCTGCACCCAAAAGGGGTAATGCACTCGAGGACGCTTATCACCTGAGGGAGGTTGGCTCAGAATTTTAAAAAGGTTGGAAAATCACAAAGATTTTAAAAAGTTGGCAAACAGGGTATGGGAGAAAAATATAACAAGACTAGATTAATAGATTAATGTAATATTGATTCTCATAAAAATGCTCAGAAAGATAATAATAGAAACAACGATCTTGAAAGTGATAAGTCATCCACAAAAACCTACATGAATCTTGATTATTATTGACAAAGACTGATTTTTTTCCTCTATATTAAGTAAGGCAAGTGATCACATTTCTATTCGACATTTTCTCCAGCTCTTAAACAGTGTAATATGAGAAGAAAAATACCAAGTTACAGGTTTGAAGGGAAGAAGTTTGATTTCTCTGTTTCCTAATGGCAAGTATATATGTGTAGAATATCTTAGAAAATCTATAAAAGAGTTATCAGAACTAAAAAAATATGTGGAATTGGGAAAGATGCTATAAGATCAATATACAAAAACCAAATGCATTCTAAAAGCTGGCAATAAACAATGGGCAATTGAAGCAAGGATAGTGCAGCACAGCCTCCCAAAGGAACTTATCAACCAAACCATTCTTACTCTTGTAACCTGAAAGTTAGAAACACTGATTGGAGAATTTTAAAAAGAACTTATAAATTCCTTTATTGGAAGACTCAGCATTGTTATATTGTCATTTTTCCCTAAATTGGTCTAGAAATTCATAAAAATCAATGAATCAATGTTTTGATAAAAATTATTGAGATTATTACAAAATCATGTACAAAAGGCAAAACAACCTTGAAATAGAACAAAATTTGAGGACTCACAATACTTGACTTTCCAACTACTATTAAAACAAGACATTGTTATGTTGACTAAAAATTAGACAAGCAGACCAATGTAAGAAATTAGTGAGTCCAGAAATGGAGCTGAATATAAAGGACAATGAGTTTTATAGGGAAAGGACATCCAGGATTTGACCTCCACGTCAATGGAGATTCAATGAGAAAACGAACCACGGCAATTGAATAAGAGAAAAAAAAAGGGGTTTTAAAACAAGAGACCTTGCAACCCGGATATCGATGTATAAAATGGACCTCAATCTCATACACATCTTACAATACCATTTCTCAAAATTGATCATAGGCAGATGAAATCATAAACCATTTAGAATAAAACATATAATTTTTTTTATTATTGGAGTAATACAAAACTTCTTAGACAGGTTGTAATAAGCAAAACCCATAGAAGAACCATTTGTAAAGTTTGTTCAAAACTAAAAATGTTGGGTCCTTGATGACATCATTATGGGAATTAACATCAAGACACGAACCAGAAGAAAATGCTCACCACTTTGGCATGAAGAAAGATATTTGTAACCACATGTAAAGAATATTACAGATTACATAGTAATATGATAAATAGCACTTGACAAGATGCTCAAAATTATGAGTCAAAATTGCAAATTAAAATAGAGTAAGATAACACTACATTAGAAATTATATCACAAAGACTACCAACAGCAAATCAATGGGCAACAAATAGAAATTCCACAAATTACCAGCCAGAATGTAAAACTGTACGAGACTTTGACCTTGTCTTTTAAAATTAACTGTACACTCAGTATGTGAATAAGTAATTAAAATCTAAGGTATTTACTCAAGAGAGAGAGAAATCATGTGTCTCTTCAATTAGACATCAATGGATGTGACTACTTTAACAACCAGAAACTGGAATCAAACCAAATGTATGCCAAAAGATAAGTGACAATCAAATTTTGGAACATCTGCAGAATACAGTTTTACTCATCAATACGTGTACACAATGTCTATATAAATCTCATACTTATAACAATATATAAAAAACACTATAGTGATTTTTTTCCAAAGGGCAAGAGTTGATACTTTATAATTTAATTTCTATGAAACTAGAGAAATAAAATTCTATCAATGGAGATATAAAGCAGAGAGTAGTTCCATGGAGCATAAAGAATAGATAAAGACCAAATTACAAAATAAAACTTTTTAAAAATGGAAGTGCTCTGTATCTAGATAAGGGTAGGGGGTACACAGGTGCCTGCATTTGTCGATGTCACAATGTCACATATTTTAATAGAGTTGACTAAAATATAAAGGTGTACAAGTGTGGTTTAAATTTTCCCTGATTGGCTCCCATCTTGCTTCCTGACAATACAGGTCTGGAGGCCCAGATCTCCCTTCTTTATGATAAACCATCTCTGTCCAAACTTAGTCCAAACCTCACCACCCACATTCTTAGACTTTTTGTGACTTTCCTATGGATCAGATTAGGATTCCTACAATGCTCCAAAAGACACATGGTGATTTCCTAAGATGGGCCTGAACTTCTGTCCTTGCGCCAGGCAGTTAGGACAACTTGCTGATTCCCAGTCAACCCTAGCTTAAAGAGTTCACCATAAGTGCTATAAATCTGTAAATCCTGGAGTCCCTAAAGGTGCTCCTCATGGCCACAGTCTGATTTCAGACACTCTTGGGTGTCTTCTGTTCCTCAGGGAATCTTCCAGGCATGAGAATATCTTGACTTCTCTAACCATAACAGCCCAATTCTCCATTGTCACTAAATCTATTTACAAACTGAATGCCAAAGAAGAAAGGGACTTTTAAACAAACACAGATAAGAATTTCAAAGGCATCTTAGGATTCAGACTGTGAATCATCAGGATGGAAGCTGGAGGGAACTCTTCTGCCCACTGCCTCTGCTCCTACCCCAGTGTGTCTTCAGAAACTCAGAGCAGAGGGGAAGCTGAGAGTGCTGAGCTTGGGCTCCTCTCTCCTCAGCAAGGAGTCAGCCTCCTCACAGGAAGATGGCCTCAGCCAGTTCACGGGGAGAAGATCAAAGGAACAGAACCATTTGGAAAGAAATGCAATCCATTCTCCATAGCAAGTCCATGAACCCTCAGGGATGTGCTCGGCCCCTTAACTGCACCTCCTTCCCCACGCTACCTCCTGGTCTGTCACCTCCCACTCACCAAAATGTCATTATCCAGAAACACGGTTACAATTATTCTACTAACAGCAGGTGCTCTTCTGACAAAGAAGAAGAAGAAGAAGAAGAAGAAGAAGAAGAAGAAGAAGAAGAAGAAGAAGAAGAAGAAGAAGAAGAAGGCGGCGGCTGCGGCACTGGAGTTTCATGGAGAACGAGTATTGAGAATATTTTGTTTTCTATCCCTACCTACTAAGTCTCCTTTCTTTAATTAGTGCGTGCTAAAGAATCTGATGGAAATGCCCACTGAGCAGCCACGAATCCCACAGATGGGACAGAGGAGAAGTGGAAACTACTAAGGTGGCTAAGGAGAGAGTGTGACCTCTGCTGAGGGCGGAAGGGATGACGGATGGCATCCTGGGGAATGACATGGCCACCAGAGGACTCCAGAGCAGAAGGGCCCTGGCAGAAGCAGCTCTCTATCTCTTCTGCTCTCGTCTGTCTGGTTTTCCTTCTTTCTCCTTCCTTCCTAGCAGGAGAAGGTCACTCTGCTGTGACAAAGAGCAGAAATCGATGGTGGCTGGCTCCGCGGTGACGGGAGCCGCTCCATCAGCAGGACTGGTGACAGTCATCAGCCTTCACACCCCACGCTGCCGAGCATCGCACTGGGAGCTCATTTGCATAGCGGGTGACACTCTGTGAAGTCACATGGAACAATTCCGCAGCCACAACAGCTTGAGATAGAGAAGCGCCTGCGCTCTCTGCGGCCCCCTCTGTGCCTTGCTGTCCTAGGCTGGGCCTGGCAGTCCTGGCTGGAGAGTTGAGGACCCTCCCTGGCGGGAAGCAGATAGAGCCCTCAGTACCCTGGGGAGGCCCTGAGGCGCCTGGAGCGTCTCCCCCAGCCTCCTGCCTGCTGGCCTCCCATCCACCTGTTCTGCCTCACTGATTGCCAAGAGTGGCACCGCTGGGCTCACAACGGGGACAGTTCCCACCCATGCAGCATAAAGGCTCCCATGGTAATTTCCCCGAGTCTGCCAATATGGTGCACGGGCCTTTTACTTCTACTTTCAAAAATATTTCTATTTGTATCTGTGTCTGTGTCTCCTCCCTCCCTCCCTCCC
>JAJEJO010003011.1:302224-446368 GCA_020662805.1 Glaucomys volans
CCCCTGTCTCTCTCCCTCCCTCTCCCCCCTCCCTCCCTCTCCCTCCTCCCCCTCCCCTTCTCCCCACACACTCCTTTCTCTTCCTCCCAGGGAGCTGTAGTTTCCCCCTTTCTTTCCTATCTCTCTCTCCACAGGCACAGGATGGAGCTCACACACAGGCATATGGGAGTCCGCACTGTGGACCGGAGGCCTTACTGACCCTCCCTGATTGAATCCGACTCACACAGAGGATAGGTACTAATGGAGGAGCGGCTGTGTCCACTGCTGGATTCCTGGAGTTGGTCATTGAGGCCCTGCTGACACACACTCCAGGGCACAGGCCGCAGGGCCTCCGTCCATCGAGTTTGTGGGCAGCACCCAGGGCTGTTCCGAGGCACACTGCTGTGCAGCCCGGTCAGTTCCCTCATGAGCCTTGTTTCTCCTTAGTGCCCCAGTCCCCACAGCCACTGCTCTGATTTCAGTCAACAGGCCAGTCTTCTGTCCTGCTCACTGGAACCCCCGAGGGCTGCACCATTCTGCATTAGGTCAGGCCAGCACCGGCCCCCAGCCACTGTCCTCTGCCTCCGAGGCCTTCTTTCCCCAGTTCCCGTTCCACACAGAGCTCTGCTTCGGGGCGCTGCTCCGTAGTTGTGATTCTCTGCATCCTTCTGTCTCTTCAAATTGGGGATCAGCGTTTTGCCCTGTGGTCTGAGAACAGCTACTGATTTAATCTTTTGAATTTTTGCTTCGTTTGTTTGAGACAGGGTCTCACTATGTTGCTGCCTAACCCATGGGCGCAGGGGATCCCCTGACTCAGCTGGGGCTGGGGGATCTTGCTACCAGGACAGGCTCTTGAGCTGCCTCCGGTGAGGGTTCAGCCACGCCTTTCAAGCTCCTTACCTGTCTGACCAGGGGCCCGAAGTCTCTGGGCAATTTCCAGTCCTCTGAACTCACTGGGACTAACTGCACTGTTTGTAATATGATCTGCCGTGGTGAATGTGCCTCCTGGAGCTGTGGGGTTTTCTGTCACACTGACTGAATTCAGTTCATCGATGGCTGTTACAATCTATGTCCTTGCTGATACTATTCTATCCATTTTGGACCATCTGTGTGAAGACTCCAACCATGATGCATATTCACCTACATATCTCTTTAATTGGATCTTTTGCTTTTTGTGCTTTAAAGCCTCATGTTTAGATGCACTTGACCAAGACTGGGAAGCAGGGCTTCTTGATGAACTGTCCTTATTGTGAGGATGAGAGGGACCTCCTATTTCTGATGGTGTTTGAGCTGCAGTTGCAATTGTCTGGCATGAGTCACGGCCTCTCCTGCTTTCCCAGGCCGAGCACTTTCATGGTATGTAATTTTTCCACTCTTTTGCTTTAAGCCTTACAAGGTCCTGTATTTAAATAATACTTCTTATAAATGACACTTATTTTATATTTATTTCATAGTTTCCTTTTCCATTGGTTTTATTTTTTTTTCCATTTTTATCCAGGCTTAAAAAAAAAAAGTTAAATGTTTCTTTTCATTCCTTTTCTTTTCCTTTTTTCTTTTAGTCCTGGGGATTTAATCCAGGGGCACTTTACTGCTTAGCTACCCCAACCTGTTTCTTTATTTTATTTTATTTTCAGACAGGGTCTTGCTGACTTGCTAGGGAACTTGCTAAGCTGCCCAAGCTGACCCCACACTTGCCGTCCTCCTGTCTTATCCTCCTGGATTTCTAGGATTGCAGGTGTGCACCACGCACCTGGCCAAATCTGTATTTTGTTCAGGCTTATTTACTCCATTTATATTTAATGAAATTATTGACTATATTACCTATTCTCCTTATATGAATTGGGACTCAAGTTGGTGTCACTAAGAATCTTCTCTGATGGCTTCATTGCTGTGTCTCTGTTTCATAACTGTCCTGATGTCGTAATATGCATTGTTAGCTGATGGCAATCTATTCTTCTAATGGATGCTTCCAGTTAACGTCCTCTTGTCCGATGACCATGCTCTCCTGACAATGTTTCCTGAGCCACGTGCTGCACTGCTGCTTCCTGTGTAAGTACTCAAAGGTCAGGTGCTCGTGTCCTGACCAGGTAAACAGCATTGCTGTCGTTTTCTTCTGAAGATCTGGGTTTCTTTCCGGTATCCTTCCTTTCTCTGCTCCGTAAAGAATGGTTTTCAGCATTTCCTGTAATGCCATCCATCTGGGGTTAAATTCTCTAAATATTCCTCCATCTGAAACTGTCCTTTTTTAACTTCATTTTTCACAGATGTAGATTTTTTGAGTTCTTTAAGACTTTTTTTTTTTTTTTACATTTCCGTCTGGCTGTCATAGCTTTTACTTGAAATCAGCTCTCATTCTAATGATTGACCTCTCCACAGATCTGCACATTTCCCTCTGGGTGAATTTTTATGCTGTTCTCTTTGCTTCGATTGCAGCAACGTCACTATTGTATGCCTACCTGTAACCTCTGCATTTATCCTGCTAGGTGTTCCTGATATATTGAGATCTGTCAGCTGTCATTTGCTTGATTTTAAAATTTTGGATATGATTTCTTCATAAACTGGTTTTTGCCCCATTTTCGTTCTTCTCTTCAGCAGAAAACTTTAATTACAAATACGCTGGCTCACTTGGTTGTGTACCAAAAATCTCAGACACTCCCTTCTGCTTCTGAGTGCTTTTGCGTCTTGGAGCTCTCCCTCGGCGCTGTTCCTGAACCTGACCTCTTCGCGGTCGCTGAGTTCCTGTGCCATGCCCACCTCCGACATTCCTTTCTTCCTGTACATCATTTTGATTTGCCTTTTCTCCCCGTTTCCGGCTCTACTGAAACCCTTCATCTTTTCACATGGTAGCCATAGCTTCTCGCTTAAACATAAGCAGCATGGTTATTCCAAAGTTGCTTTGACTGTGATAAGCTTTAGTGCTAAACATGATCCGAATTCTGAAAGGCAGTGCTCCCTCCCTCTGTGTCTGCGGGCCCTGGTTCCAGGGGCCCCTCTGTGGTGTGGGAGACCCGTGGTGTTCCCACACAGTCTGCGCAATCCCCTGCGCCCTTCACATCCTTTCTGGCCTCTCCTCCTCCGCAGTGCAATGGGAGGCCTGTGTGAGGGGTGTCAGACTGCACCGGCGAGGAACCGTGGCGGGGAGGTCCGACACGCTCAGGACAGGAGGTTCCACGCTCTCCACCCATGTGGACGGGAAGGTCCAACACACTTAGGACAGGAGGTTCCACGCTCCCCACCCGTGTGGACGGGAAGGTCCAACACACTTAGGACAGGAGGTTCCACGCTCTCCACCCGTGTGGACGGGAAGGTCCAGCACGCTCAGGATAGGGGGTTCCACGCTCCCCACCCGTGTGGACAGGAAGGTCCGGCACGCTCAGGACAGGAGGTTCCATGCTCTCTACCCGAGGTGGTGGTGGTGGGCTGACTGCAGGAGCAGAGTGGGGGACGCAGGGCCAGCTGCCCGGGTGCGGTCTGGGCTGATCGCTCTGTCCGCTCGAGGTGCGCCTTGTCCGTCTACCTCCCTCCACTCCCGCGTTTCCCTTTTCACATGAGTCATTTTCTTTCTTCCTGAAATATCTTTTTCATGATTGTCCGTTCCTTTGGTGTTCTAGCGAAGGAGCACCGACAATGATAACCTCAGTCTCTTTCTGTGAACATGTCATTGGCGGTTTGTTAATCTCCCTCCCCTCCCGTCCCCTCTCCTGTCCCCTTTTCGTTCTCCCTCTTAACTGTACTGGGGACAGAATCCAGGGCTTCTCGCACTGGGCAAGCCTCCACTACACAGCTACATCCCCAGCTGTTTTGCCTTCATTTTGAGGTAGTCTTGCTAAGTTGCCCAGGTTGGCCTTGAAAGGGTGATCCTCCTGCCTCAGCCTCCTGAGTGGTTGAGATTACAGTTACACACCACTGTGCCTGCTTGTTTTATTTATTTATTTTATTTTTTCCCTTCATTGCCAGGAATCAAAACCAGGGCTCTACATGCTACAAAAGCACTTTACCACTGAGCTATTTCCAGCCCCTACTATTATTTTTAAAGAGTAATATCATAAGCTATAGAATAAACCTTGGCAGGTATATGGATGCTTGATTGGATGTAAGCTTCTGCTATGTCTCTAAGAGTTTGTCCTTTCTTATTGTTACTCACCTGAAGATGGCATATTCTCCTGCTCTTTTGTATTTTATCAGTTATTCTAGAGAATTTCCTACATGGTCTTCCTTCTGTTCACTTCATTTCAGATGTTTATCTTACATAGAGAAGGGCTGATGTCTTCTATCTATGAAAAGATATAGTTATGAAAAGTCTAGTTATGAAAAGTCTCCTCTACTCACTGTTTGAACATCAGTTATAGCCACTTCTCTCATTCTTGTAGGATACCAAGACACATATTGTAAAGCTAATGAATAAGTCCCACATTTCTTTTATGCTTAATTTTTTAAAAAAAATTATTCTTTCATTTGCACCTTAATTTCTGTATTTTATTGATTTTGCTTTGAGTTTCTCAATTCTGTTTCCACAGTGACCCGTCTGTTCCCAAATTTATTCATTGACTTTTTAAACTTTTTGGTTCTGAGATAAATGTAAATCGACATGAAATTGTAGAAAATTATATGGAAAGATCTGTAACTCATTAGTTTTGGAATGGCTGTGACCTCTACTGTATATACAACCTGGGATTGATAGTGGCACAATCTCCCGACCTTATTCAGGTTTTAACAGTGTCTCAGCACTCACTGTGTGTGGGTGTGCAGTTTTATGCCATTTAACCTCAGATACACATTGGTGACGCCTCCAAATTCAAAACACATTTCATCCAAAGGGTCCCTCCTGCTACACCTCTATAGCCAGAGGCCGTTTCCTCTTGCTCGCTTCCTAGTACGATTGGGTTAGAATCCCACATTTATGTATCTATTAATCCAGTTTGGGTCATAGGAAGCTGTTCACTTGACCTCTGTTTCTTTTTTATGTATCCCTTATTTCAGGATTTTGGGGTAACACTTCCTGATATTCTGAAACTACAGTTTCCTCCAGCTTCTTTTCCAAGGGATTTCTTTGAATCTGTAGGTCAGTTTGGAATATATTGCCATCTTAACAATATTGACATTTCTGACCTACAGATAAGGATTTCTTTCCATTTATTTGAATCATCTTCAATTTTTATCAACAGTGTTTTCGACTTTCCAGTTTGATAGTCTTGCAGTTCTTTAAATTTAATTTAGTTTGAAGTATTTTTGTTTTCCTTGCTATTATAAAAGAAATTGTTTTCCTAATTAATTAAATAATTAATTAGTTTACATAACAGGGATTGAACCCAGGGGTGCTTTACTACTGAGCTGTGTCCCCAGATCTTTTTATTTTTCATTTTTAAAAATTTTATTCATTTTTATGTTACAGCTGCATTTTGATTCATTGTATACAGATGGGGTATAACTTTTCATTTCTGTGTTTGTATATCATGTAAATTCACACCATTCATGTCATCATACACATACATAGGGTAATGATGTCTGTCTCATTCCACTGTCTTTCCTTCCCCTGCCATCTCCCCTCCCCTCATTTCCCTCTACACAATCCCAAAGCTCCTCCATTCTTCTTTTACCCCCACCCTCTGCACAGGTCTCACTGAGTTGCTTAGGGCCTCGCTAACATGCTGAGGCTAGTTTTGAACTGTGATCCTCCTGCTCAGCCTCCAGAGCTGCTGAAATTATAGGCATGGAACGCTTTGACCAGCTTGATTTCATTTGGGGAAGCTTATTGTTATTAATATAAACACATCTGATCTTTTTATTTGAAACTGCTGTTTGCTAATTTTACAGAAATAATTTACAAAATCTAATCCATTTCTGTGTGCAGTTTTTAGGGTTCTTTTTTTTCCTATGCATGTTCATGTTATCTTCAAATAGAGATAAAATTTCACTTTTATTTTTCATCTAAATATCCCTTCTTTTTCTTGCCTGATTTCAATGGATGAAGCTCTGGGTACGCTATGCAGTGGTGGTGAAGAGTGGACTCCTTCTCTGCCTCCTGCTCATAGAAAGCCTTCAGAGTTCTGCCATTAAGTCTGATGTCATCTCTTTTTATTTCCCTTTCTATTTTTTGGTAAATCCCTTCATCTGATAGAGGAAGTTTCCTTCTATTCCTAGTTTTTGCCCATTTGTATCATGAAAAACTGTTGGGTTTCATCAGATTGTTTTTCTGTCTCTGCTGAGATGATGGTGTGTCTTTGTTCTGTTGGTGTGACACGGCGCGTTGACTGACTTGCATGTTGAAGCACTGTCATCCCCAGGTAGCCAGGTCACCCAATCTCCACGCCCAGCAGCTGATTCAGTTTGCTACCTATTTCCTTGAGGGTTCCTATGCCTGTGCTCATGGGAGCAGTGGCCTGCAGCTTACTCACAGTGCTTCGCTATCAGGTAAGAGTGGCATCATGGAATGAGCTGAGAGGGGATCCCTGCCTCAGACTGGTGTTCTTTACAGTGCTGGCGAAATTCACCATGAAGCCTTGTGGGCTTGGGTTTGTGTGTGGAAGGCTTTCTTGAATACTCATTATGGACATATTCCAGTTTTCAGTTTCTTCGTGAGTAAATTTGGTTGGTTTATATTGTTCTAGGAATGTACCCATTCCATCTTTGTTTCTTGACCTCTAGGCATACATTTACCTAGACCACTACCTCATGGTGTTCATCATCTCTGTAAGGTAAATAGTAATTGCACTTTCTATTTATGATTTTAATAATTTCAGTCTTCTCCCCTTTTTCCTTGATGATTGCTAAAGACTTATCAATTTGGTAGATATTTAAAATCTGTTTGTGTTATCAAATTCTGTATTGGTTTTCAATTTTGTGAATCTGGTTGATGTCCATGGTTGAACTTAACAAATAAAATCATTCTCAATAGATTGATGGACCTCATCCAATCAGTTGAAGCCTTAAGGACAGAAAATGAGGTTTAGCTGAGAAAGAGAAATTTATCCTAAATGGCAGCATTTACTTCTGAGATTCCATCCTGGAGCCTACCAGTCCTCATGACCCTAGGAGCCAATTTCCTTATTTATACACATTTACACACATGCACAGCTATGCCGTAGAGATGCTGTGGGTTATTTCCAGACCACGGCAATCAAACAAGTGTCACAACACAGCAATCACACAGTGCTCATAAAAGGTACGTTTACATGGGCTATTAGGAGTTCAATGGCGTTATGTCTAAGGAAATCCTCAGACATTAATTAAACACTGTGTGTCAGAAAAATGTTGGTGCTCATCTGGATGAATGGAAGAATGGCGGCAACGACCTTGCTTGGAGCAGAATTGCTACAAACTGAACTTGTGCAAACTGTTATCTGTGAAGTGCAGTGGCATGCAGACCAAGTAGGTACTGTGTGCACACGCGTGCACACACACACACACACACACATACACACACGCCCTCAGGAGAGGCTTCTGAGTACCACAGCCATGCTGTCACCATGCCCGCATCTCAGAGTGCACCAGCAGCAGCCTGGGCCACACTTGTCAGTCACCCGTCGTGACTCAGTGCCACGGAGACATGTGAACGTGATGCAGAGCACGCTATTCCTGGCGTAACACAGCATAGGGTCTTACAGGAAATGCATTTTAATAAGGAAAAGGTGTGTGCTCTAAAATAAAGACAAAAATGTGGTCAATGCATGAACCAGTGCTGTCTTTTGTCATTAGCAAGTCCTGTGCACTGGACATAGTTGTGCTGCTGTAATTTCAAGGAGTGGCCATGCAGCAGCTTGTTCACACCAGCATCACCACACACACACACACACACACACACACACGAGTAATGGCTGTGTCATGGTGTCAGGACGTCACAGGGATGACAGGGATTTCTCAGCTCCACTGTGGTGTCAGGGGGACCCCATCGTCTGTGCAGGCTGCTGCCCCTCCGTGGCACGTGACAGTGTGTAGGAAGGTTGATAGGCAGTGGGCCACCATGCGGTTTCCCCAAGAACCCCGGGTGGTGCTGGCGTGCACCTCAACGTGGCCTCCCCAGTCTCAGTGTCCGTCAGTGCCCTTAGCAGACATGATCGCTTGCCATGTTTGCCAAAAGGTGCTTTTCCCACTGCATGCTCCTTGCCAGATGTGCTCTTTGACCCTCTATACTGAGGAAGGGGTTGAGCTTCTTTTCACCTAGTCCCTGTTGGCTTACTCATATCCTCATGATTGCAAAGGACTGTGATCACCTCCATCTTCAAACTCTGCCCAACTTGGTTAGTGGGAACACAATGAAGTCCGACTTCAGTGGGCTCTTGACACACACCACTGCTTTTTGACGACCCCTGACTGCCTGGCACAACAAAATCATTCAGGTCAACTGTATGCTGCCCCTTCCCCAGTTCTGACCTTAGTCAGTTCTCTGAGGATTATGGTGAAGTTTTTGTTAAGATAAAAATAGAACGTATGTCTAAGTGTGCCCACAGCTGTTGAAGCATTATTGTTCTCAGGTGCTTCTGTGGAGATAGGTAGAGCTAGGGTGTGTGTGTGTGTGTGTGTGTGTGTGTGTGTGTATGAGGGGGGGGGGGTTGCATGTAAATATCAATAACAGTGTGAGTTCAATGTGTCTGAGTGCAGTGCAATGGTGGGAATCACTCTGGTGCTCTCCTCTTCCTGGCTGGATTCCATCTCAGACAGTCTAACCTGGGTCCAGTTATGGACTCGCTGAACCCAACGCTTCTGCATGCGATTAACCCCCCATCAAGGCAGCTGCCCCTTCACCCAATGTCCATGAGAAAACTGAGCTTCATCTCCCACTTCCTTTCTGATTGATATCTACCTGATACATATTTTCCTCTTCTTCCCTAAATTGTTTCTTGGTTGGTTTTACATTCTAAGAAGAACACATATGCAGCTTCAAACATCTATTTCCATGGCGTGGGTGTGGGTGTTACAACCTCCCCACCCAGGTCCTGGGGACTTTAGAGAAACTGATTCTATTTCTACTTCACTTTGTCCTGGTTTTCAGATTCTCTTTCCTTCTATCTTTTGGAGTGATTGGGGCTTCCTCCCTTCGTTGGTCCCTGTCCCTCCGCAGGCATTCACTCTGCTCCATTCCTTCAGTAGTTAATCTAGGCGCTTCACTGTCCCCATGTCATCTGGGAGGCCCTACACTGGGTAATGTGTTCCCTCTCTCCCCGACTCCGGAGAATTCCACCTATTATACTAGAAATGACGGCCGGCCGGGGCTCCAGGCCGTGGTCCCTGTCCTCCCTGCGTTGTGATTTAATGCCACATGGTACAGAGTTTAGGCTCCAGTCACTGTGTCCTTGGACTTGCTCAGGTTTATGACTTTCTTCCTTCCTAGTCTTCTCACACTCTCCCTGTTCTTTTTCCTCAAGAAAGCTCCTCTGGCGGAGAGCCAGGGGGCAGTAAACAACCTCAACTGTGCTTGCCTGAAGATAGATCAATTTTATCCCTTTCTCTAAAGATGGATTTGCCGGACAAAAAGTGACTCCCAGCCTCCATGACATTCTGCCAGGATGGGGCCTCCGCCACCCTTGCTTGCCGCCCCACGCTGGGACCGCAGCCCTTCCTTAACTGTAGATCACGCTGCAGTCCATCTGACTTTCTCTTTGGCAGGTCTCATGGCTCCAATATGAATACTGAATACTTGCTGGCGGAATCCCACTGCCTTCCTAAGGGTGCCCATCGGTATTTTCCAACAAATCCGTGAAGCCGTGAACGCCGCTCCTCTGCTCTGCTCCTCCCTGTGTGATCCCTTCTGCAGTTACCTGTGCTGGCCCTCGCCACACCCTGTGCTGCTCCCGCTCTCCTCAGCAGCTCCTGTGCCACGGTTCCACGCTGTCTGCATGCTTCACATTTGTCACCAGTCCTCCCTCCAGCTGGCTTCATTTTGGCCTTTGAATTTCTACTATAATTTTCATTTTTAGAGTTTGATTCATATTTAGATTTACTGTATTATCACTTTTATTTTTAAAGTACGCCAAATAGACTTATTGAATAGAACTACTGCATATGGTGGTTCTAATTTCTACAATCATTGCTTATCTCTTTCTGTAATTTTTTTATAATCAATCAAAATAATTGTGGCCTCTTTATATTTAGCCATTAGGAATTTGGTTTGAGTGCCTTTATAATCACATGAAGAGTCAGAAACTAGATGGAAGCGTGCATCTTCCGAGGGGCTTCTCCCACACTCTTTTTAGTCTAACTTCTTCTAGGACCCTGAGGACAATATCCCCCAAATTAAGATGAACTCAGGTTCAGCTGGGTATAAAGTTAAGACGTGCTGTTCTAGCCACAAATTGTGGCACCCACCAAGAGGCCTTCCTCCAGGATGCGGTTCATTTTGTCACCCCACGGGGATCTGACTCCGCCTCCTGTCTCCCAGGTGGCTCCAGGTATCTGTTTTAAACCACCAGGGACTGCACACACTGCTGGACATGCTGCCAAGCTTCCTGGCCCTGCGGATCCGTGACTGATTTTTGTTTCTGACCAGGATGTTGCATAAGAATCCTTAAATCTTTGCTTTAATTTTAACTCAGTAGAGATGAATATAATCCACCATTCTTGGCATCTAATGTGTTATTGATACTTATGGAAGGAAAAGCATGTTGATAAGAATATATGTGATAAAATAAGTTTTGTATTTTATATAAATATTTATAGGCTCACAACTATTGCAAAAGGAAGTCATATTAACATTCCTAGTTACCAGATATTTCATAATGACTCTAAATGCTTTAAACATGGAAATGTGGAATGTGTTTTTTAAATTATGTTACTGTACCCCTGGGCTCAGTGACATAGGGTGTAACTAGTAAGCTGTTTGAACATGAATATCTATATGCACACATGATCACACATACTTAAATGTGGTGCTTCTTCTGATTGTTGCAGCCCTGAGTGAATTACCATGTCTTTCCACAATGGGAAGCTTGGCTCTTTATGGGGACTGCAGTGATGTGTTCTTGACTTGCGAAACTCTCAGGAGGAATCTTTTTGTCAAGGGCTGCACATCCGTCCTGGTTCCACAGCACCAGGTTCAACCCAGGGATTCTTTTTTTTTTTTTTTTTGGAGTGTCACTGGAGAAGTTGCCTCTGGGAAATTTGAGAGGCAAGTGATAAAGTTGAAAGGATTGCTTTTAAAAGCTGCGGAGCTAAAGTCTTCACTCACCGCTGAGTGTGTTCGGGAAAGCTGAGTGCATTTTCTTTGGCTGGCACAGGGAGGATTCCCTTGCATTTTGAGTGAAATCCGGGGACAATTTGACTACAGAACAAAGAGAGGGTGCACACACCCCACACTCCAAATACAGAATGGTCTTAGGACTCCCCTCGGAGACTCAGTGCTGGCCGGTGCCTGCCTGGGCTGCTCAGCTGCCACATGGCCCAGCAGTCACGGCCCTTCTGTTCCACCTGCCACTCGCAACACCACAGCGAATTCCAACCCAAGAGTGGAAAACAGTCGGACTGCAAACATTCACAACGAGAAAGAGGAGGAGAAGCACTCATTCTTCAGAAGATGAGAGCTGTTTTCTGATATGAAAAAATCATTAATAGTGTTAAATTTGCTATATCATTGAATTCTAGAGAGTGGTTTTTTTAAAACTCATTTTTCCCTTTCTTTGAAAACCTATGAATTGCACATTTTAACATAATTAAAACGTGGAGGGCTTTCTGCATTTTCTTTCACTATTCGCCTTGGAATCGTCTTTCTGATTGAGCAATGGCCTCCGGGGAACACAGGTCCACCTCCTCTAGAGAAACTGCAGATCTGACATTCTGGTCATCCTCCTCTCCTGAAGGGGAGAGAGGGAGCAGGACCTGGCATTCTTGGGTGGACATGCTGACCCCACAGCACAAATTGTAACCTTGTGACCTTCCTCACCAGGGAAGGAGCCGTTCTTGTTAGGGGTGGTGATGCCTCCAGGTTCCAGGGTAGCAGGAGGAAGGCCCTCTGGCTGTCCAGGGCCTGCGGCCTCCCCGTTCTCAGCAGTGGTGGCTGGGCAGGCTGGATTCGGGCGCTCCTCCTCTCTCTGCAGCTGGCAACCCTGTGTCCTGGATTCCCAGAGGCTACGTGAATCATCCCATTTCCTTTAATATATTCTCCTTGAGATTAATTTATTCACATTTTGGTTTTGATTCTTTTAATTAGGCACAAAATATAAAATGTGGTAGGAATTACCTTCCTTTGTTCTTTAATATTTTCACTTGAGAAAACAAATATATGATGATACCAATGTTGATTGACCAGTAAAGAACCTGATTTTGGAGAATGAATGTAGCTATCCATTTTTTAAGATAAAAGACATCTTCTGTACTGTACTAAGTGTTTTTTATACACAATGTCCTAAATAATATTCATGACTGCACATAGTAGGTGCTGTTATCATGGTGACTTTGCAGATGTGAAAACTGAGCCACATGGCTTAACAATTTGACCACAGCCACACGGTCGGCAAGGGCAGCAGAGTTTCACTCTCCCTTCGTCGTCACACTTTAGAGTCTACATTCAGAGCAATCCAGAGCTCGATGTGCAAACCACGGTGAGTCCCAGGAAGACACTGTCTCGTCACCATCAGTGTGGGGCCTCCCCACCTGTGACACACCAGGTCCCATGACCAGTGTTCAAACACCTGATTTAAGATGATGCCCTGCCCATAATCCACTTTAAGAGTGACTTCATGTAGCTTAACGATTAGTATGCCTTATGAATGTCCTACGATAGCGGAAGGCAGAGAACACATGCAGAAATCCACGTCCCCAGACAGGGAGCAATGCTCTCCTCCCCGACGTCAGGGGGCTGAGAGCAGGCAGGAGCACTCACTGCCACCCGTGGGGCATGGTGCCGGGTGGCTGGTCCGTTGGCCTCCTCTGACCTGAAAGGTGGACACAGGACTCTGCCAACACCGGGCCCAGGAGACAGGGTTCTTCGGGCACAGCAGAAGCAAGGCCGCTTCACCCCACCCAGCGCTGTGCTGTTGGGAATGTCTCCAGGGTCTATTTCTGATGGCTGCGTATGGAGATGACTAAAGGAAAGCAGGTGAATGGACCTTCCGTGTCATTTTGGTGCTGTACTAAGAAGGGACACTGTTGGGCTATGCTGGTCGTCCCTGACCTGAGTGTGTACATTTTAACTACCTGCATAATTAAGCATTGTCTTTGAACGTGAGTGAAGGAATTTTGTCAGTAAAACTTGTGACTGGATTGGCTCCTAGTGGCTTCTAACGCAGGGCTTGGTGGGCAAGCAAGTCAGCAAGGAGTAAGGCCCAGACAGGCAGCAAGTGGGACTGCAGTCCCCGCTGCGGGGCCGGGACACGCCTGCAGCTGAGAGGCGTGGAGGTTGCAGATTCACCATGTACCGTTCTGAGTGCCACAAATGCATGCAGGTCTCAGGGGCCAAAGCCGGGGTCTCCACGTGCTGCAGCCCCTAGGAGGGTCTCACAGATGAGTCACTTCCTCATTCCAGCTTCTGGGGCCACACATCCTATGACTGGAGGCCTCTTTGGTTTTCAGGCCAACAATGCCATCCCGCTGGCCTCTGCTTCTGCCATCGCGTCTCCCTGATGCCCTGGCCTGGGGAGGGCAAAAGTCCTGCCTGCTCACCCCACGCCAGCTGCAGCTGGGTTTCCCCACCTGCTGACCCCTGAGCAAGGGCATCCTACATTTGTCTCATTATGGTCTCATTATGCCCCTGACATTCAGCCATGCCTTTGACATACAAATAGTTCTTTCCCCTTAAATGGTGAGTGGAGCTCCATTGCATGGAGAGACCACATTATGTATATTCATGCTCAGAAGTTGGCTGTTTGAATCATTTCTACATTTTGGTGACTATATGTAATGCTGCCATAAAAGTTCCTGTGGAAATCTTGTTTTATTTCTTTTGTGTAAATATTCAAGGGCAGGATTGCGGGGTCATGAGGTAAGTGTATATTTAACTTTTCAAGGTGCAAAAGTTCTCAGAAGCAAAATGGAGTCACTCTTGTTAAACCCTAACCCAAATAATAGCAAAATAACACAATGAGTAAAGCCTGGAGGTTTGCAGGGCAGGGGCCTCATGCACGTGGCCTGTAATCAGCACTGCTCACGGAGCCTGCCCCCCACCAGGCAGGACGGCTGCGGCCACCTCAGACAAAAGCACCTCTGTGAGCACATCTGCCCCAAACTGCCTCTCAGCCTCAGGGTCGGACCACGCTAGGGACTGACGGGGTGGCCAACAGGAGTGCTGTGCCATGGACGCGAGGTGGCCAAACAGCCTCTGTGTTAAGGCAGGGGTACTCAGAGGTGAAGCAGTCGGACGGTGACTGCTGTAACTGATCAGACGATTCAAGTCAGGATGGATGAACCCAGGCAGATGGGTGTGGGGAGGTGGGTCTTCCCTGTGGCCCTGCTGGCCCCTTCTCTCCACTTCCCTCTGTCACACCCTCCACCTCCAGCCCAGCTCCTTGGAGTCAGTTGATCTCACATTGAACCTCTTAAACCACGAGCCCCTAATAAACTTTTCTAAATTGTTTTTTTCGGGTATTCTGTTCACAGCAAAGTTGACTGATGGTTATTGTTTCAAAATATCTTATGTAATCCTCCTCAATTTTACCATGGAAATCTTCCCCTGGCTTCCCCCTCTTGGGACACATTCTTTCCCCATTGACACTTATTCTCATCATTGCTATTCGATTCCCAAATTAGTTTAGTCAATCCTTGGAGGATCTCTCAGTGACAAAAGAGACTGCCAACGCACCGCACCATTTTACACTCTCATGGGCAGAATATGAGAGTCAGCATTCCTTCCCATCATACATAGAATTTTCAAGAATTTTTTACATGAATGCAATGGATATCTCATTATGGCTGCAATTTGCATTCCTAATCCAGGAATAAAAGAATTTTTCTCAAAGTGACAAAGTAAGTCTACAAGAAACCTGCAGCTAACATTGCACTTAATAATGAAAAGATTCAATGTTTTCACCTAAATCAGGAACAAGCAAGGATGCCATTCTCGCCATCGCTGGGAATCACAGCAGAAAAATTCTAGCCAGGACTGAAGGTGCTAAAGGAAACAAGAGCTTCCTGCCTCACACGCAAATGATTTTGTTGTGGGTAAAAAAAATACCATGAAGTAAAAATAGTGTACTTAAGATCCCCATCTCTTAGCCTAAGTTCTTAGCCATGACACCAAGAGAACAGCCCATTACAGCTACCACCAATACACGGGACTTCACCAAAAATAAAGATATTTTCTTCTGTGAAAGATTTTGTTAGGAGGGTGAAAAGGCAGGCCTCAGACTGGGGAAAGTATCAGCAAATCACATATCTGACAACGTTTTTTTTTTCCCACGGGATATAAAATACTTTTAAACGTAGTTGTAAGAAAAGAAAAGAAAAAAAAAGCCATCCAGCCGTAACATGAGCAAGACACGTGAAAGGCACCAGCCCATCCAGCGGGACGTGTGGTAGGAACACGCATGGGCGAAGAAATCAGCACCACTGTGCAGGAGGGAAATGCAGGCAAAGGTCACCGGGAGACGCCAAGACACTCTTAAGGAAAGCCTGAAGCATGATGGGCAGGCGACATCCAGTTCTGATGGGGGTGTGTAAAACCTAGGTGTCAGCACGTTGTGAGAAGGTAAAGTTGGCACTTGTAAATATAAAATATAAAAATGCACCTGGAAAAACAGTGTGGTAACTTATGCAATGGGTGACACAATGTCTAACCCAGAAACTACTCTAGACACTTATGACTGAGGAACGAAAGCAAGCTCACACGGTGGCCAGGAGCGCAGGGCTGGGCCAGCTGCGATTTGCCCACACGATGACTTGGAGTGACCGGCACTCAGCAGGCTGAAACGTTTGTCCACCGAAGCTCCTTGTGCACAGCAGCAAACCAGCAGAAACACCTTAATTCCCAGCAATGATGGGCAGGTGAATGAAAGCACTATACTCACACAATAGAATATTATCCAGCAATAAAAAGGAATGAAATTTTGCAGTATGCCAAAATACAGATGAACTCTAACACAGTAAGTTGAATGAAAGAGTCCAGGCAGAAAAGATACGATTCATGATTCTTTTGATGTGAAGCATCTAGAACATCTGTAGAGACAGAAATTCCATTTTTCCTGGTCTTGTGCTATGTGGACTGTGGGGTGGGGACAGGAGGAACAGCACACAGGTCTGGGGTTCTTTCTGGAGTGAATAAATGCTGTCCACAGATTGTGCTGATGGCCACAACCCTGAGCTTATTAAAATCCACTGCACCATGCACTCTGAGTGGGTGAGCTCCCTGCCAACGAGCACCTCAGCCAAGCCTTAGAACGGTCTATACCCTTTCCTTTTTTGAACTTGGATTCTTTTAAAAAAAAAAAATTTATTTGTTCTTTTTAGTCATACATGATAGTAGGATGTATTTTGCCATATCTTACACACACAGTGTAGCTTCCCATCCTTGTGGTTGAACACGGTGTGGAGTTACGGGGTGGTGTATTCTGTGTGAACTCAGGAAAGTTATGACCCATTCATCCAGATGCTTCATCATCTAATACTGATAAAAAAATTTCAGGAAATGTCACAAGTACGATCATCAGGGCAATCCTGCCCTTGACACGCCTCAGACGTGGCATCGTGTGGGGATGGGTGTCACTGGGTGTCATTATTACACCGCAGCCTGCGGGCTTTGGGGACGGTCCGCTTCTAGAAGGTGCTACCATGGGCGTCAGGACTGGGTGAGAGGCTCATGTAACTGCTCTTAATTTTAAAATCCTTCAAATTTAAACACAAAAAAATATGACTCGGGCTGGGGATATAGCTCAGTTGGTAGAGTGCTTGCCTCCTAAGCACAAGGCCCTGGGTTTAATCCCCAGCACCAAAAAAAAAAAAAAAAAAATAAAGAAGGGACTCCTTAGAGGGTTAACTTCATTTTTAAGGAGGCAGCTGTCAGCGGCTGAGCCAGAGCTGCTCAGGCCAGTGTCCCGCTGCACTCTGGGGCCCTGAGCTCCAGCTGGCGGCCAGTCTTCATCACTGCATCCTTCTGGATGGTTCCATCACGGCCATGAACTGATCTGTTTGAGCCTTAGGGTGATCAGAGGATTGCCTGCAGCATTTAGAGGTCCGTCAGGAGCCCTGCAGTCCAAGAACAGGCTGAGTGAGGTCACTGGGTCCCCAGCCCTTCGGGAAGGAGGAAAGGAGACCCCGCGTGGGACATGCCACTGCCCATCAGGACCAGCGAGCCTCGGACCAGGGCAGCCGGATCTCGCGGACCCTCCCTCCCAGCGACTTGCATCCGCCCTGCTCAGCTGAGTTCACTCGGGATTCTCCTCCGCAGGCGCTCAGGCTCGCAGGCTCAGGCGGACAGACCAGCCCCCTGAAGGGGAGCGCGTCCTGTGGGTGTGAAACAGAGGAGGACAGAAACTCAGAACCACACGTGCTGGGCTGCCAGTCAGAGATCAGGTCTGACAGCTGTCAGCCCCGCAGCCGTGCTGTCGGAAAGGCCTGGAAGCCCAGAGTGGACCGCGGACCGGCAAGGCACAGGTCTGGGGGCGGTTTCAGATGAGCGCTCTCCGCCCCTGGGCGAGGCGCTGCCTGGGATGGGACCGGTCTCGGGGACAGTCTGGGCGTCTCTCGGCTCTGGACAGCAGATGCCTGCGCAGGCCACTGCCAGCTTCCCTCCAGCTGCTCCCTGGGCACACAGCTGTGTGCTGTCAGAGTGCACACCAGCTTGGATGCTGTTTATTTATTTGTTTATTTTGGGGGCTGGATCTTTAAATTGCTTAGGGCCTCACTAAGTTGCTGAGACTGGCTTTGACCTTGTAATCCTCCTGCCTTAGCCTCCCAAGTCACTGGGCTTACAGGTGTGTGCCACATGCCCAGCTTGATGGGGCATTTTCATGAAAGAATTCTTATTTGTGCTCCGAAGGAAGAAACCAGCTAAAACTCGGTATTTTCCAGGTGTGATTCAGTGACTACCAACTCCTGTCTTAGGACTGACCCTCTGGTCCTGTTATCCGTGAGGACCTTGCAGTTGCTGAAATACCGGACTCTCTTCTATAGAATAGACACACAGAGTATTCTACATTATAGTGGCCAACATTTTTACTTTTTGTTTAATTAATTATTATTCCTCACTGATAATATCTTAATTACAATGTATGATATATGTGTCAAAAGGCTGTTATAATAGAAAAATAGGAAATCATTGGGAGGCCAGTCGTATTCATACGCTGCATTCACATTTCTGTCTTGCTGTAAAAGTGAAGTAGTTGGACCTGTGCCAACCTTCGACAGGACAAACTGTTTCACTTAAAAACAGGTGAGTGATTCACATGCTTCTCTTCTAAATAAATAACACTAGGTACGCTCGCATGTTCGTGTTTTTCTAGAAGGACCCATAGGGAGACAAAGCAATGGTCATCTCTGGAAGCAGTCCCAGGGCCAGAGGGAGTGATGCCCTGGCTTTCATTCCTTTCCTTCCTTGCTGGCTTGAATATTTAACTATATATGAATAGCAATCTTTCAAAATTGACTAGTGTCGGGGGAAGGAAGAATAAGAACTGCTATCCGTCCCATTCCTTGCATTGTATTTCTTAAAAACAAATAGCAACCACAAAAGGAGCCTACTGCCTGTGCACTCTGCAGATTCGTTTCCCGTGTCTTATTCCCAGATGAATCACCTGTGCTCGGTACACACACGGAACCCTTCCCTTTAATGAATGAGCCACAAACACTCATAAATATATTCTAATATGGCATTGAAGTTCAAATAATAAATCATCTACATATAAAAAAATGGATAGAATGACACGTTCAGCACATATTCATTTTCTCCCGAGTGTTTACTTGCCTGATGAGATGAAATACCATTAATAAAATGCTTCCTGGGCTTAAGTAAAAATGAGCATGTTGGAGAAAGTGTTCACTCACTCATTAAAAATTTACTGAGCCCTATTGTGAGTCAAGTGGAAAAGAGGGGTAAAGGTGCACAGAGGAGCAGCTGAACTTCACATCAGCATGTGCGTATGATCTTAAACAGGAGTCAATGCAACGAGTTATGACTTAAATTATTAAGAAGAGCCTTCCCAGACAAGTCTCCTTGATCAAATGACTATAAGAGGAACCCCGTGATGGGGAGAAGTGAAAAGGGGCAAAGCACTTTCCAAGCAAAGGCAGTTTGGGCTGAGAATACCCTGAGGCAGGAAGCCAGTGGGGTGGCACACACCTGTAATCCCAGGGGCTCAGGAGGCTGAGGCAGGAGGATTCCAAGTTGGAGGCCAGCCTGAGCAACTTAGCAAGGCCCTAAGCACCTTAGCAAGACCCTGTGCCAAATAAAATATAAAAAGGGCTGAATGACATTTTGCTCTCTGTGAACTTGAGGGTGGAGCTGTTGTCATAAGTTGTTTGGCAAGTGTTCCTTCTGTTTCTGGAAGAGGTTGTGTAGAAGTGTCCCCTCTCCCTTTGACACTGGGTGGAATTAAACGGTCTGAGTCTGTGAATGGTCCTGTGGGAGTGTGGATCTTCTCTGGCACGTGCAGTTGTCCAGGAATTGGTAAATCCTGTCCAAGCTGTCCCATTCAGGCACAGAATTGTTGGAGGGGTCCCCACACCAGTGGTGGTCCCATGGACAGGAGCCATCTGCAAAGTTCCCGTGGCCTAGTGACACCTCAGGTGTTGGAATGCCAGGTGTTGGTGGTGCTCTGGGGAAGCACACCTGCCGGGCTTCCCGTGGTAGAAGAGGGCGGTCCCTGCAGTGGCCGCAGCACCTCACCCCTGATGGTGGCCAGCACCTGCGGTCACTGGAGTGGCTGACTGATTTATTTTTATAAACACAGGCAGTATGTGTTGCAGCGGCAGCAGCTGCTCACACTGCGGTTACTGCCCCTCTTGATGTCACCCAGAAGCCACGTCCAATAACTGACCTCCACCATCAAGGCTTGTGGAACTGCGTGCTGTGACATCACACAAGGATGACGTCACCTGTGGACACAGTCCTGAGGATGTGTCCCGTCCCCAGGCAGCACTGGCCTCTGTGGTCTCTGGTGATAGTCTTGTGCATGGTCCCCGCTGCTGGCGGTCTGCCTCTGAGCCTGCTTTCCGTCTGTCCTGCTCTGAGCGTAACTGCTGTGTTAATATGTGAAGACTCAGCTTTGCTTCAGTTGGCTTTGGATGGTTTTTATCTTTCAATTTTATTGAATTGTGTTCTCGATTATCTCTCTCCTTCTACTTGTGTTGGTTTTATTCTGTTACATCTTTCTGGTTTCTTGAACTGGGAACTTCGACTACTAATTGGGGCCATTTTGATGACCTTTAAAGAAACATTCTTAAATGAGGAAACACATCTTCCCTGACGTGCCATTTCTAGTGTCCTTCATTCCTTTGGATAGATCCATATCTCTATCTGGAATTCTGATCGGAGGAGTTCAATATTTCTTTTGTTGCTAGTGATGAATTTGTTCAGCTTTCATGTACCAAAAATATTTATTGGATCTTCATTTTAAAAATCTTAGTAGAAGCAGACTTCTCAGATTTTCTTGCGCAGCCTCCCAGCCAGCGTCTGATGAAAGCTCTTCTGTGCGACTTGCTTTGACCCCTTTCTGGGGTGTATCTCTTGGACCAGCTTGTCTGAAGACTTCCCTGCCACGGACGGGAAGCAGCATGCTTGTGATCCATCTTGTTCTTCTGCTTACAGCTCATTGAAATCCTTGGGCCTCTGCATTCATGATTTTTATGAATTACGAGGGAAGTAGAGCTTTATTTTCTTTTTGGTTTTTAATCTCAGAGATTGAACCCAGGGGCACTTAACCACTGAGCCACATCCCCAGTCTTTTTTTTAATTTTATTTTGAGACAGGGTCTTGCTAAGTTGCTTAGGGCCTTGTTAAGTTGCTGAGGCTGGCTTTGAACTTGCCATCCTCCTGCCTCAGCCTTCTGAGCCGCTGGGGTTACAGACATGTGCCACCACGCCTGGCTAGAGCCACGTTTCTCCATCTATTTCTTTTTCCAGGATTTCCGTTGCACACACCGTGGGCCTCTGAGTGTCCCACAGTTGCTTGGTTTTCTTTCTGGTCCTCAGTCTCTCTTTCACATTAAGTGTTCTTTAGCCTGTGATGCGTGCTCAGAACAGCCCCTGCACATCCCTGCCTGACACTTCTGCTCCCGTGCCATTTCTTGGCTGTTCCCATTGGCTGGTTCATCTGCTCACTCTGGGCCATGTTCATGGCCTCCGCCCCTGCCTGATGACTTTGCTCAGATGCTGGGCATTGTGAACTGTCCCTTTTCGGGTGGCATCTCCATCCCACCCCATGTCTCTTTCACTGTACTACCCGGATGCTAAACTCAGATTAGTTACCTGGAATCAGTTGGTCCTTCCTCAGCTTGTTTTCACATGTCCTTAGTTGGTGACAGAACAGTCCTTAATCCAGAGCTAATTTGGTCAGAAGGCAGCACTCTCCCGAGCACTCCAGGAACCACGCCACGCAGGGCTCGCTCTGATGGGACACCCATGCTTCCCGGGCCAGCGTGGGCCTGGGTGGCCCTGCCTGCTCATTTCCCGTGTCCCTCCCAGTCTTCACACTCAGCTGCAGTCCCAGGGGACCCCTTCTCACATACCCAAGGTTCTCTGCCTGCTCACTCATCTTTCATATTTGGCCTGTGGCTCCGAGTTGCCCAGCCCGTGTGAACTACAGACTCTGTCTCCTCAGCTTTGGAAGTCGCCCTGGCCCTCACGGCCTGCCTATGCTGCAGCCTGGGCCTCGCTCTTGGCCGCCAGCGAGTTGGCCAGAGTTCGCCTCACCTCGCTCACTCCCCTCTTCCAGGTGCCAATGTGTCCTCTGTGTCTTTCCCATGTCTGAAAACCACGTGTTAGTATAGTTTGCAGTCTTGTACATTAAAGACAGGCATTTCCATCTGACCCCTGATATTCCATAGCAGCCCAATGCAAAATCCATGACATTCTGTTCCTTTAATCATTGCCAATTTATCATGCATTTTCTACGGTAAGTAGAACCAGGGCATTATGTTCTGGTCTTTATTTTTCCAAATGCTCTTTGTTGATTATGCTCTTTTAGAAGATTTAGATTCATGTGGACAAGAAGCCAACCCTGCTGCAATATTCCCCCTGATGCTAAAGATGGCGGTCCTCCATGGGATGCTTACTGATGGTGGCAAGGTTGGACGTGAACTGCCTTAGACAGCAGCTGCAGGGATTTCTTAGGCATCATACAAAGACCACTGTCCAGTGACCCCCTGTGCCTAGTCCGTTCACTTGTCTTGTGTGTGTGTGTGTGTGTGTGTGTGTGTGTGGTTTTACTTTCTCTTCACTTTTTTTGTATTGGTAATTATTATGTACGTGATGGTGGGATTCATTGTGACATATTTGTTCTTGTGCATTTGGTCAATTTCCTTTCCCAGAACCTCTCCTCTGATATTTTCATCATGCTATGCAAATTATGATCAAATGAAGAACCTCAAACTCCTGGGATTCCAAACTAATGCTATACTCTTCATCACTTTATCAAGGGAAATCATAAATTCCGTTGCTCTCCAATATTAATAAAAGGAGAAATAAAGAAGGGCGCACATGTGAGCTGAAGACAGCACCTGTCCTAAGTACTAATTGGGAAGGGGCAGGGCTGCATGGAAGAGACCTCACAGCTATTGACAGGACAAACCTTCCCAGCTCCTCAGGTCTGCGACAGGGATGAAGAATAGATTCCCAACTCTTGGCAATAAAAACGTGATTGTGCCCTGCAGGATCACAGAGAGGATTTATTTTCTTTCCTGAATGCATTAATACACACTTACTTTTCATAGAAAAATGTTCCACCTCAGTCATCTTTTTCAAGGCTGATCCTTTATTCGCCCTCCACAATTACACCACAAAGCACGGTGACCGTGACAGAGTTGAGATGCACATAGCTCTCAGCGGAGGTCAAAAGACATGGAGCATGAAGCGAAAATAGGACAAAACAGGTGTATTTTTGTCTCTTAAAGAGACCAAGTAGGTCCAGGTGACATTCACAAAAGCACATTGTGACAGCTGGATGTGAGGCGCCCTGAGAACCTCCTTCAATGCAGCAATGTTCCCAGGTGAAACATTGGACTGCAAGAGCTGCGATCTGACCAGACGCTCCTGGCTACGCTGGCCAGGCTGGGTGTGGCTGGAGGCGGTGGGGCAGGGGAGGCACCTTCCCTGCACCCCCTCCCCTCCCTCTTTTCACTTTCTCACCCTGAGGTGGGCAGTTTCCCTCTGCCGCACCCTTCCGCCATGACATTCTAGTTTTCTTCTGCCCAGATAATGCGCTCTGCCCACCATGGACTAAACCTCGGAATTATGAGCCAAAGTGCACGTTTCCTCCTCTGAGCGGGTCCTGTCTGGGTATTTCAGTCACAGCGGCAGAAAACCATATGACACACATAGAGGTAAAGACAGGTTCCCACACCTGCGAGGAGATGCTCCTCCTGAGGTCCCCCTCCCAGCCCTTCTCTCTGCAAGCTGTGTGTTACACACACAGTGAGACCACACAGAAACAGCTTGTGATGCCAGCGGCTCGGGAGGCTGAGGCAGGAAGATCGAGAAGTCACAGCCAGTGCAGGCAACCTAGTGAGGCCTTAAGCAAGTCAGAGAGACCCTGTGTCTAAATAAGATCTAAAAAAGGGACTGGGGATGTGGGTCAGTGGTTGAGCACCCCTGGGTTCAATCCCTGGTACCACGATAAACAAACAAACAAATAAATAAATAAATTCTATTTAGAAAAGAAATCACACTGAGGAAGCTGCATTGCTGCCTTTCTGTCCTCTTATAGTCACGTTTCACCTGAACTTAAGAGTCCAAGGGTCCTGAGGAACTGGGTCAAAGCAAACGGCTATTCTTCCATCTTGTATCCCCCCAGGTACGCTGGGATGTACATGCCACATACGTGTACCACACACGCAAGGGAAACAGTGTTGGAGAGGAAGGAAAGGCTGACGGGAAACTTGATCGTATCTTCACATATTTCAACCAAGAGAAAAAACTGGATTGTTTATGCAAAGAAAGAACTGTTCATAGCCTTCAGCAAATGGTAGAGACAGATTTTGATAACAAAATTGAACAAATATTAATGTGTGTCTCCATCTGTCTGTGTCGGCTACACGAGGGGTATGAGGTTATTTAGATATTTTGCAAATACATGGGTTGTCTAGTTTTTGTGTTTTGTTTTGTTTCATTAAAAGGGGGAACGGCAGAGGAGGAGGATAAGAGATCTAGACGTCTGATAACTGCAGTAAGTCTTTGGTGATTCTAAAGCTGGTGGGTGATGTGAGATAAGATGTATATAAAATGGCATTCAAGGTGGATTGAAAGAGAGGGGAGTGTCCTACAGAGCAGGTGACCAGGACAGGCATTGTTCCTGGACTCCATTCATGAGACACTGAAGTTCAATATATACTAAGCATCTATTTGTGCAATAGGATGCATTGTTATTTTCATATGCATTATTATTGATTCTTGCCATAACTGTTCAAAATACATGTAACAATCCCCTCTTAACGGGTGAGCAAATTGAAGTTCGGAGACTCTAAGCAACTTAACTCACATGACTTGAAGTGGCAGAAAAATATTTAAATATATATTCTACCCTGTGTATCTGCAGATTCTGGTTCTGCAGACTCGAACAAGTGATCAGGGAGCAGGTGTGCTGTTGCTGACATGCGCTGTGTAATCAGACCTACAATTGCTGCATCTGTTGTGAAAGTGTGCAGAGTTTTTTCTTTGTCATTATTTTCTGAAAAATGCAATAAGCAACTATTCCATGTAGCATTTTGCGCTTTCTATGTTGGTTAGCTTTTCGTTCCTGTGCCCAAAATACTTGACCTAAACAAAGTAATCTTTTTAAAAGAGATTTATTTTGGTTCATGGTGCTGGGTTTTGGTCTCTGATCAGCCAGCCAGCTGCACTGCTGGGGTCCGGGGTGAGGCAGAACACTGTGCTGGGAAGAGTGTGGTGGAGGGAAGCTTCTCAGCCCATGGCAGCCAGGAAACAAAGAAAGAGGAGAAAGAGCGGTGAGGTGGGGAAATATGTAGTCCCTAGGGGCATGTCCCAGTGTCCCACCTTCTCTAAACATGCCATTCGGCCATTCGAATTCATAATCCTTCAAGTGGATTAATCCACCAGTGAGATTGCAGTCCTCAGGATCCAATCACTGACCAGAGCCCACTTCTGGATATTGCTTCAGTGGGGTCCAACTCTTCAACACATGAGCTTTGGGGGGCATCATAGATCAAACATTTTCATTGCATCAGTTACTAGGAGTAATCTAGTGAGGCTTTCAAGTTTAAGGAAGGATGATGTGAGAAGTTACTGCAGGTGCTCATTTTATATGAAGGACTTCAGCACCCAAGAATTTGAGGGGGTGCTGGTTTAAGGGAAAGTCTTAGAACCAATTCCCTTTAGGTACTGAGGGATGACTATAATTAAATTAGCATCCAAATGCCATTCTCATTCCACAAATTATGTCATAGAGAACTAAATTCAAGACAATGAAGCTCAGCATTCCCAAGGCTTGGGACTGCCCTCATTCCGCATTGCCTGTGCCAGTCTCAGACCCGCTGTTCCGTGGCCCACCCCTGGTCTTCCTTGAATTAAGATGAGACAAGCCAGCTTCTTGTGCCCATACCTGATGGTAGGCTCCTCAACACAGTTCATTATTGTTTTCTACATGTCACAGGTCACTTTGAAGAAAGCAGGAGGTCAGTGAATAGTTTTGACTAATGGCTGCAGAAAGATTTTGAGTTCAGAAGCCAGTCTCTGACCTTTGTGATGGAGTCAAAAGGTAGTGCTAGCAAGGAGAGTCCAGAAGCATGGGCCATTACAACAAAATAGCAGCTGCCACACCATGGAAGACCACCTCTAGAGCCCACCAGCACTCAGCAATCCAGACAGATGCAAACTGAGTGGTCGATCAATAAGAGGCTAAATAGTAAGTGTACCCTGGGGAAGATACCACGACTGTTGAAGAGTGGAAAAAGCAATAGCTTCAATTTAGTCTGAAGGAATCTCTGAGCCCACTCAGATGTGTCTCTGGAATCTTTGCAAACAGTACATTGTGAAATGTAAAAGAATTCTAAAGTTCAGCATTGATCAGCTTTACCTTTCAATATTCAAAATTTAACAGAACTATTGACTTTATATTTGGTTCAATCAAAAGCAATCCCTTTAGATGCAAGCTTACAGCTTCAAGCCCTTGTGCATGCTCTCCCTCTTAAGGGTGAAGAACATTCCTACTCAAGGGGATGTTTGTTTTGGTTGTTTGATTTGCTTCCCTAGAAGCAATGGTGAAGGGCCCTGTGTCACCTCCATTGCCACACCAGACCATGCTGTGTCGCTTTCATAGCCATTAGTGTTTAGCTACAACACAGAAAGCTTAGGGACGCAGGGGATGGTGAGCCCAAGGGTTTTCTGAGAAACTCACTGGCCCATACAGGGATGGAAACCAGCACCCTGTCCCTCAGGATCACCCTCCAGAGCTAGCTGTCCCAGACAACAAAGGCTGCAGTATTTCAAATGACATCATCTTGTGAAAAATAACATGACACTATAAGCATTGGTCCATCCCAGGGGTGCCTATTGATAACCAAGAATGACTCAATAGTTTCTTCTTACCCAGGAACCAAGCTCTGTGGAGGTACATCATGCCCTGAGAGACACAAAATAAATGCAGCTAATATTTAACGATGATTCACAGCAGAATTACTATTGAATTTTCAAAGCTACTTTTACCTCTACATTTGAGAATAAAGGAAGAATTGGTATGCTCTCCCAAATTGCCATTTTAAGACTAATTATTCTCTTCAAAAAAATTCCTTTAAGTAGATAACATTGTATGTGTCATAGAGAGAACATTAAACCTATTATATTTTGTATTGCATATTGCTAATAAATAATACACTTTAAGTTAATCAGCAATGTAAATATTAAACATATCCAACGAGTTGTGACTTCTGTTCTTAGAAAATCTTTTTACAAAAGACCCTGAACAATACACATATTTCCTTATGTCTGACCACAGTGAAGGCCCCCAGCACGGAGGTCTTGTTCATTAAGAGCCACGTGGATATGCCTCTTTGGGAAGAAAATGAATCAACAATGTGTGTTATTCTTGCTGCTCAGATTTTGATTGGCCAGGTTGACTCTTAGGTGGGTTGATCATTTCTCAAAGAACACAACTGGGATACTGTCACTAACAAGGTGAAGTCCTGCTTTAACGGCAAACCAGCAAGATTTTCCAAGATTTATACAACTGAGAGAGAAAAAATGATGTCAGCAAAGTCCAGGTATGTTTGCCTTTGTGATAAAAAGAAATTATTTAATGAGTCTCTCATGAACGTAACCTAAATTAACAAGTATGTAGCAACTATATATGTATCTTTTATATATTTTATATTCATACATAAAATTAATATGCAATTTGCATAATATGTTGCTTCATAACTGCTCAATACATATACATGCATATGTATCTCTATGAAGTACTAATATACAACATGATGTAACTAAATTTAACCACAGTTACAATCTCCAGTGAAAAATTATTCTTTTCCTTCACTTGCAATTTAAACATCAGGATTAAAAAAAAAAAGTTAAGGCATATATACTTTTAGTGACCCTCTCAATCACATGGACCTAATTACTTACAGAATGTTATACCCGTGATTGCAGAACACACATTCTAATTGAACATGATATATTCACTCACAAGATAGATTATATCCTTGACAATAAAGCTTGTTCCAATAAATTCAATATCTTCCATGCATGCATATGTTCTCCAACTCTAATTAAATGAGAAATAAGAAAAACATGAGCTTCAAAAATTTGGAAATTAAGTGACCTGCTTCTAAATAATACATGGGTCAAATGAGAAATCATGAAGGACTCTAGAAAACATGTAAAATCCATTTGCAGCAAAATGAAACTAAACCCATATCTCTCACCCTGTACAAAACTCAACTCAAAGTGGATCAAGGACCTAGAAATAAGGCCAGAGACTCTGCACCTAATAGAAGAGAAAATAGGTCCAAATCTTCATCATGTTGGCCTAGGACCAGATTTCCTTAACATGACTCCCAAAGCGTAAGAAATAAAAGCACGAATCAATGACTGGGATAGAGTGAAACTAAAAAGCTTCCTCTCAGCAAAGGAAACAATCAGCAATGTGAAGAGAGAGCCTTCAGAGTGGGAGAAAATCTTTGCCACACACACTTCGGACAGAGCACTAATCTCCAGAATCTACCAAGTACTCAAAAATCTTTACACCACGAACACCAATAACCCAATCAATAAATGGGCCAAGGAAATGAACAGACACTTTACAGAGGAAGATCTACAAGCAATCAACAGATTTATGAAAAAATGTTCAACATCACTCGTTATAAGAGAAATGCAAATCAAAACCACCTTAATATTTCATCTTACCCCAATTAGAATGTCTTTTATCAAGAACACAGGCAACAACAGGTGTTGGCGAGGATGTGGGGAAAAGGGTACACTCATACATTGCTGGTGGGAGTGCAAGTTGGTGCAGCCACTCTGGAAAGCAGTGTGGAGATTCCTTAGAAAACTTGGAATGGATCCACCATTTGACCCTGCTATCCCACTCCTTGGCTTATACCCAAAGGACTTAAAATCAGATTGCCTCAGTGATGCAGCCACATCAATGTTCATAGCTGCTCAATTCACAATAGCTAGATTATGGAATCAACCTAGATGCCCTTCAGTAGATAATGGATAAAGAAACTGTGGTATATATACACAATGGAATATTACTCAGCCATAAAGAAGAATAAAATTATGGTATTTGTAGGTAAATGGATGATGCTGGAAACTGTTATGCTAAGTGAGATCAGCCAATCCCAAAAATCCAAAAGCCGAATGGTCTCTCTGATAAATGAATGATGATGCATAATATGGGGGGGAAAGATGGCAAGAATGGAGGAAAGATAGCTAGCATAGAGGGAAGGGAGGGGTGGGGGCGGGTGGGGGGTAAAATTAATAACAGAGTGTGTGACAGATACCATTGCCCTGTGTACATGCATGAACGCACAGATGGTGTGACTCTACTTTGTGTACAACCAGTGAAACAATAGCTGTACTCCATTTGTGTTCAATGAATCAATAAGTAAATAAAAAAAAAAAGAAAGGAAAATACAATATGTCACAATTGTGAGAGGAAGTTAAATTAGTGCCTGGAGGGAAATGTAAAGCATTAGTTATGTTTATTTGAAAAGAACAAATGATTAAATTCAATGACCTAAATTTATAACTTAAGAAGTTAGGAAAACAAAAGCCCAGCGAACAATATAACCAGGAAGAAGACCATCATGAAAACAGGAGCTAAAGCCTAGGCACAGAGAGAGGACCAACAGTAAACAAGGGAGAATCGTCACAGCGGGAAGCTTGCTCTTTGGAAAGGCCAACAGATTGGTAACTTACAAACTATTCTTATCTGAATTTTATAAACATCTAAAACACAAATATCAAGCCCAAGAGATAGCTTTAAACATATATCAAAAAGATAAAAGATAATTATGAATATTATACCAACATATGCTATACCTTGGATAAAATGGCAACATTTTATGAAAAATGGAACTTACCAAACATATCCAAAATAAAACAAAAGTGTAAACTGTCCTAAATCATTGGGTAGTAATATTATCTGTACAAAATGTTAATAATAATCACCTGAAATGGGAAATTGCATTTACTAAATTTGTACAACACTCAGTAGTGGTTAAGGCAGATGTTAATCAATAAAAGATATTCAGATAAAACTAACCAATTCACCAAATATCCAAAGAAATTTGAAAGCTACAAAGAAAATGCCAACACCAGATCGTTTAGAGACTCTAGAAACAAAATCTATATCACAGAAACTTTGTTAGAAAATAGTGGAGAGAAAACACTGCAGCATATCTTATAATTCTAAAATAACTTCAACTCCAAAACCTTATAGAGAAACTGCCAGAAAAGAAAATTATAGACCTACATGCTTCATGTAAATAATTACATAAATTCCTAACAGAATATTGTCTAATGATCCATCACTGTATAAAAAGTATTATTTATCCTGATAAAGTGGGTTTTATCCTAAAAATGAAGAATTTGTTTAAAATTTAAGAAGTTATTCTGCAACTGTTTTAGTCAGCTATTTCACTGCTGATTAAATGATCTGACCATCACAATTATAGAGGAGGAAAGGTTTATTTGAGGGCTCATGGTTTTAGAGGTCTTAGTCCATAGAAGGCTGACTCCATTCCTTGGGGCTCAAGGTGAGGCAGAATATCATGGTGGAAAAGTGCAGCCACTCACATGATCAGGAGAGAGAGAGAGAGAAAGAGAGAGAGAGAGAGAGACTCCACTCTCCAGATATAAACACTTCAATTAATCCCATCAAGAATTAATTCACTGATTTGGTTAAGACTCTTACAACCCGATCATTTCTCCTCTTTCTCCTCTTAAACTTCCTGCATTGTCTCATATGTGAGCTTTTGTGGGACACTTCACATCCAAACCATAAAAATAACATTGACTAAGACAATAAAGATGAAAAATATGACTTAGAATAAATACATGACAAAATTTTATACCCATTCAAAATAAGCAAAAATAAAGAAAAAACACTGGAGAAGTAGCCATGTTGATTACTCCTCTGCCTGGAAAAGGACAGTTACCATTCTGTTACCATTCTGTTTGAATTCTTTCCTTTCAGGTTGGAAGTCGTTTAAGGTAATGCACTACTTCAACTTTCATTTAGCCTAGTATTGAACTTGAAATATGACAAGAAAAATAAATATAAATGTACATCATATAAATTTTGCATAAATGTATGTAAGCTTTATATGCACAATCCTGAGAAGTCAATAAAACAGCAACCAAAAGTAATAACCAAATTTAGTTTGATTACAGATCATAAAGTTAAAACAGAAAAATCAATTGCCTCTTGTATACTAACAGGAAATAATCAGAAGAGGAAGATTTTTAAATATGTTATTATAATATCATCAAAATCATTAAATTTTGGTGAAAAGTTTTAGAAAAAGACATTCAAAGCCTAAAAATTACAAAATGTTAATGAGAAAATTTAAGGAAGATGAAAGCAATTGAATAGAAAACCATGCTCATGAGTTAGCAAAATCAATTTTTTAAGATGATGCTTAACTTCAAATTGGTCTATTTATTCAAAAAGAACCTATTCACAATCCTACCAGGACTTTTTGGCTAGTAATAGGCTAATTCCAAATTTTATGGGAATTAGAGGATGTCAGGTATCTGATGAAGAAGAAGCTCGCAACACCTGCACTCACACCTTCAAGACTTTAAATATAAAACAACAGAGACCGTCTGGTGCTGAGCATTGGGAGGGAGAACAGTCCAGAACCAGACTCACAGTTTTCCAGTTCTTCAATGTTTTACAAAGGCACCAAAGAGACCTAGGTGGAAAGGGCCATTTCAAGCAAATGGTATTGGAACAACTCAGTATTTGTGTTTAAAAAAGATGAAACTCAAGCCTTACCTTTCACTGTACACAATAACCCACTGGAGGAAGATCACAGATCTAAATATAAAAGTTAAAGCTTTGAAAATAAGCATTCTTCAGTGCTTGCCTAGCATGTGCAAGACCCTGGGTTTAATGTTCTGTACCAAAGAAAGAAAACATAAAGAAAAAAGAAGAGAGTGGGAAGGAGGGAGGGGAGAATGAAAGAGAGAGAGAGATTGATTTTAGAATAAAATAGTGCAGAATATTTCCTTGGTTCCAGGGCAGATAAAGTTTTCCCGGATGACATAAAGGAAGCAGGAACCATAAAAATTGGATAACATCACAATTAAAAATTGCTGCTCATAACACACTATTGCTGAGAAAATAAAGAGGCAAGACATAGGCTGGGGACAATCTCCACAAAACACTTAAGTAAGAATGTGCTGGTATCCAATATAGACAAAGAAATCCTGCAGTCAGTAATGATTGACAAATCGCCCAATACATTTTTGAACCATAACTTGCTAAAGATGATAGGCAAATGGCAGATTAAGACCATGAAAAAGTTCTTAGCATCCTTAGTTGTCAGCAGAACTTTGCTTGTAGCATAGCAGTTGCTCCTGGGAAGGTGGGTGAGCCTGAGCACCCATGGGGTTCTCACCTTCACAAACAGTGGGCTGTACAGACATGCATCTGTTAAAACCTACCAAATGGTGCCGTCCGGATTTGTGGGTTTGTTACTTACACATTTTACCTCTAATGGTGTCCTCTAACTATTAAACTCCTGTATTGGCATTCAGAAGGCAGAAGTAGGACAAAGTGTCCTGATTTCTGCAACATTGAAATGCTTCAAAAAAGAAAACCAGTTTATAGACAGAGACTTGAATGAACAGACATGATAGAGAAAAATATCGATGCAGAACCCAGGAAGTGACATGTGTACGTTCACTGTGAGGTGTGCACCCTTCAGGTGCTCCCACCAAGAGCAAAGCCCCAGGGAGTGCCTGTCCTCAGAGAGCTTTCTACTCCAGTGCGTACACACACACACACACACACACACACACACACACACACACCTGAAACTTCACAAGAAACAATGTAGTTGAATGTAAGAAATGGGTGCATAATCGCAGACAAGTTCACAGGGTGGCTGGCAATAAACACTGGATTAAGCACAACCAGAGTTCGGTCCTCATGTACATTTTAATAAACAAGAGTGGAATAAGCAGAAACTGTTGGGAAATGCAACAAAAGGTGTTAAGTGAACACTAGGTGCTGACGTAATAATGAGTGTGGGCCCTGAGGAGATGGCAAGAGCAAAAATAGAGACCAAGAGCCTCCGCTCTACATCAGCCTGAGTAGGTCTCCAGACCGTCAGTACTTACGCAGAGTCATTTACAGAATCCTTTCTCAACAGTAGAGAGACTCAGATGATATTTTTCTTTCTCTTTTGGTATTTCTAAGTATTTTTCTAATATTTGTATTGATTTATTTTTGCTCTTTAGTGTGTTCCTCACTCCGTGAGGCAGAAATAACCCAACCGTTAAAACTCACATGATTTAGACAAAATGAAGTCATGATGTGAGTCTGCTTCTCAAGCCTGAGCTGGCTACTCCAGGTTTCCTTCCAGACGTTTCCTCTGTGTGTATATCTTCAATTTCATGTCCAAATGAAAGCATATCTTCTGGGATTAAAATAACTAAGTGAGCTCCTACTGCACGGATTATTCCAGAAATTCAGTTTTGTGCTTTCTTAACACAAACTTTTGGAAATGTCCATACACATAAATTACAATAAACCAATTAAAATACTATATTATCTGCTGTTTATCAGATTTGATTTTAGATAGATGGATGGACAAACAGACACTCTATGCATCATTATTTCCACTCATACATAATTTCCCTCCTGCCTGGAGATCTCGCCACGCCCCACGGGGCCCTCTGGAGAGCTGCTCCGGCCCTGCTGCTGGTCTCTCCGGCTGCCTATTTTGGCTGCCTTTTCAGAAATAGCATATAATTTGGGGTCTGCTACTAGCGCCCTTTCTCCCATGTTGCTTTGGATTTCTCTCTCTAACAATGCCTTTCTCCCTACATCCAAATGTTGTGCATGGGAGAGATGCAGATTCATGGGCTCAGTCATCCCCCTGATCAGTCCATGTATTACTTTTTATGGAAAAAATTAACTGCTCTCTATAATTCAAAAATGTAATAACCCAGGTGTTATTTTTATAATCTATTTTTCCTCAGGCAGTAAATCCAATCAAATATTGAACGCACCAGAGGCAAATTTCAGTTCAAGAAATAAACTAAAGGTGCTTTTTAAGAAAGGAGGTAAGTAAGCCAAGTTGCATTCCAGAGAAGAGGGTGAGGGCACATGCAGTCTACACCAGAGCCACCGTCATCGCTGTGTCACCATGCTGCACTGTTGTCTGACCGACCTGATTTAGCTGACCTCCAAGGAGACAAGCTAGACTGAAGGAGAGACCCCCTACAACCTGTGCACTCATCTCAGACGAACGTCCCCCCTCCCCAACTCTTATGCATAATCCATTCATCATTTATCTGTATTTTGTTTCTCTTCTTTAAATCAATATTCATCTTAAGAAAACTCCACGTGGTTTTATTTGTTTCTCTATTTAGTTGGGAAATCTCTTTTCCCCTAGACCCCCTTAAATAAATACTTGTATCTGGGGGGAAAGTAGATTGTAAGCCTGTTGAAAGTGGGAGGGGTTCTGGATTTACCAGAGCTTGGGCTTTTGTCCAGAAGCTGCTCAGTGCTTCTCCTTCACCTCGCCCAGCACAGAGGATGCTTCCCAACCCCGAGACACAGAGTTTGGATGTGCCACCTGCTTTGGCCAGCGGAGTGCTACGGGCATGATGTGAGCAGAGGCCCTGAGTGTGCTGCACAGATGGCTCTGCTCTTGTGCAGCAATGATCCATCCTGGGAAAACGTGGCCCAGGGACCCATTGCATGTTCATCCTGAGCCTGACAAACAGGTAGAACACCTGAGCCATTAGAGCTGCGGCCAAGAGCAGAGCCTGTGTGACCCAAAGGAGGGCCAGTTCTCAAACTTTCTAGATGAGCCAAATGGCACTCAGCATGCATACCCATGAATGCAGTAAGATTGCCTCTCTGTCATCGAGCTTTGAAGAGGACATGTTTGGAGTATTTTAGTGACAACCGCTGACTAATATGCTGTGATTGTAAAGGGTGCTTTCGACCTGTAGAGACCTGTGGAGAGCAAGGGCCTGGGAGAGAGGCTTCACTAATGGTTTTCTTTCTTTCTTCATCTACCGCTTCTCAGATCTGATGCCAGAAGAGGAAAGGTAGGAGAAGACACTCGTAGCCTATTGTCTGGCTCCTGGTCTATTGAGCATGGGCAATGGGAGGAGCAGCTGCAGGGAGGAGGGAGCCCTCTGCATCACAGGAGGGGAAGAGGACGCCTCGCCGGACAGAACTCAACTGGCAGCACTGCCCCTGGAGGGGATCTAACATGGGAAGCCTGCAAGCAAATTCAGAAGCACTCAGCTTTTCTTATCAAAGAGCAATGACAGAAAGAAGGTCACAGCATCCTAGATCCAATGTAGACATCAGCATTGTCTCTTTATCCTTCCATAACTTCTCTCCATCCCTCCCTAACTTTGTATATCCAAGAACCTGTCTGCTGATGCCACGTCCAGCTGTCCAGTGGGCTGGAGTTATGGAATGTCCCCTCCACCGTGAGAGATGACCTACTAACCTTACACTGAAGCACCACCGTTGATGGACCCACGCTGACAGTGCTGAGAAGTTATTCAGTCCTAGGCTGTAATACTGCCTAATCCTACATTCATTCTACCATTTACTATGGGATCCTTTATTCACAACAGTACAGTCTTTAAGTGGCTATTAAAATCTTTTGAAATAGGTTTCGGTGGAAACCTGTCTGAGAATCAACACTATAATCAAGACTCAAAAGCAACACATCCCACACTGTTTAAAACTGAAAGTTAAATAATGATACTTAAATCATCCATGATCTTTAAAGTGTTGAGTGGAATAGAAGAGGAGCTTTCCAGTAGTTGGTGGATAAACAACCCCGAGGATCCAGGGGGTATGTACAGAAAACTCACCCAACAACAGAAAACACCTCGCCTATCAGCAGCAGTGTCCATCCAGCAAGACGCAGCCTGCTCTTGATCATAAAACAAATTTCAGCATATTTAAAGACTAAGTCACACAGAGTATGTTCTCTGACCACAATGGAATCACACTAGAAATTGGGAATAGAAAGAGAACATAAGAAATCTACAAACATTTGGAAATTAAGACACTTTTAAACACGCCAAGAGTCAAAGGGAACATTCCAAGAAAAATGAAACAACACGTACAATTGAATGAAAACACAATACTCTATGAATAGGAATGCTTTAATTTATTTCAGAGAATTTAAGATTTTCTTCTGGAAAAATCATAATTAAATTGATATAAAAGAAATAATTACATGTATATGAAATGCATGCCCTGTGTCAATGTAATAGAAATTTTATGTCCCTTTGCTATTTAATTGTTTCATTTCTTTGTTACTTCTATCTTGGTCCCACTTTGATTTGAGTCCTACTTCTGCCTTTTTTTAACCAGGATTCTCTAATATACTTACTGTTGTTGCTAAAGAGTTTGTTAATATTATCTGCTCAAGGGCGCAGGTTCAATGCTGCCGCGTTGTCATATCTGCATTTTCTTCGATCATGGTCTAAACGCAGTTTTCCGAAGCGGCCTCTTTGCATTTTCACTGAGCGAGGCCGCATCCAGCAAAGCCGGGCTCTAAGCGATGGAGCGCTTGGCTGGAGTGAAAGCGGAGCCCATTCTCACACCTTCCTCTAGCGCAGCGATGACAGCGCTTGTTTATCTTAACTAAGAAGTATATATAAAAAGAAACAAAGCTCAGGACCATGAATTATGTATTAATACAGAACTTTTAGGTAACTGTATAATCACATCCAAATCTGTCCTGAAAGGAACCCACAAAGTGGAAAATTGTTCGACTGTCTCAGGTGGTGGAGAGTTGCACGCCTTAGGGCAGTAGATTGCATCTCGGGACAGTTCTGATTGGAGCCAGGTTCTTCCTTTAATTAACCTAAACTTCATTTCACTTTAACCTCTGACACTCAGCACTTCTTTCCTTTGACTCCCTGGATCTAGGGAACTGGTGTAGACATCCTGGTAATCTGCATGCATGTTTTGTACTAATTTCTTTTATAGGTGTTATAATTCCATCTTAATAACATCTGGGCACCTTTGTCAAGAGTCCTCTGCCCTCTGGTCACTTTGGTGGTGTCACCCTTGCGGTGATGCTCCGTGCGTGGAGAGGACAGTGTGGACTGCCACTTCGTGCCTCCTGTGGAATCCGCTGTGTCCTCTCTTCCTTGCGGTCTCGATGTCCCCGTGGCAGCCTTTCCTGCTCAGCTCCTCAGCACCTGATCACACCACGAAAGCAGGAGAGACTTCGTCCCCTTCCACTCCGCATTTCAGAATGCTGTGCTTTCCTCTGTTGCACTCTACAAGAAGACTGTCAACATTTCCCTCGTTTGTTCTCAGTCCCAAGTCTGTACCAGTTTGTGACTCTTGGATTGCTAATTGAATGTCCCTAATTGGAAGCATCTTCAGAAATGACTTCAAATACAAAAATGTATCAGCTAAGAAATCAAAATGTAGCAGAATAAAGAATGAACTGCATTTTAAGTTGATTCCCGGATTGGTAATGGCTAAGACCTGGCAACCTCAAAGTGCCTCCGCCTTCACAGAGGATGAAGGTGTCCCCGGTCAGAAGGACTCTGCGAATGAAGAAGAGAGAACCATTGCACTCATTAATCCTCTGCACAGAACTTCAGAAGGCCCCTAAGGTAAACAAGCCAAGTAGCTAGGAGGAAGATACGAATGCGGAAGAGAGGATGAACTAATTACATAATTATCGAAAGATATTAAAGCTAACTGTCAGCAAATCTAAAGGGCTGGACTGCTCATCTGAATGTGGGCTCCAGCAGGAAGTTACCAAAACAACAAAGGAGCCAGCCCTGCTGTCGCTGGGAGCTGAATATTTCATGCTCCATCGCCAGTCTCATTTAAATATATTCCTCTGAATAATTTTAAATCTTTTAGAGTGGAAATTCAATCTTTCGTTTCAATTTGCAAGAAGTTTTTTTTTTTTTTTACTAAAAACATAAGACACATTTTTCTCTGACCCACGATCCTAGGTTCAAAAATCCTATATGAAATGTATGGATGATCTGGCAGGTGTGTGTGCAAGCAAGACTTTTTAAATTAAGTGCATTTCAAATGTGGGACTAACTGCACCTCCGTTAATGCCAATGGGCTGAGCGGCCTCGGTGACATTCAGTGTGCCCGCCTCACCTATTAACAACCTGCTCACGAAGTGGCCTGGCTTCCTTGTTTTCAATAAACCACTGCCTCTCCGCAGGACTCGGACAAACAGGGTGCTGCCTCACTGTTGACCTTCTGTAGGAAGTGCCCATAAATGGCTGCATAATTGTGAATAAGCCTTTTGGAAGAGATGTGAAAGGTCCCATTGTTCAAAAACAAGAAGAGAGGGAATGCTTGAGAATAGGTTGCTAGACTTTTGCCAAATTACGGAAGGCAAATGCACACAGCCAATTTTGAAGCCCAGCTGCCTCTTTCTCAATTGGGGCTCAATTTTTTTGTAGCTTTGAGTAAAATTACAGCTCTTTTGAGGTGACAATTAAAATTATTTATTTAAAACTTTTTAAAAATACTGTATCGTTATGTATGCAATGTACCATAAACCCAGTCAGCCCTTTGCCAAATGTTCAAATGAAAGGAGTCTTTCAGTGAGCAGAATGAAGCGCTTTCTACAGTGTCCATTCCCTGTTTCAATCTGAGAATGGCTCCCCAGTGTCTGCTCACTCTCGTGCAGCCGGGATTTCTTAGCCTATTTTGTGTGTACTACACCCCAAACCCCGGCCTCCTCCGCTTCAGCTGGGTAGAGTCATACTTGGTCCCACACATATGTTATGCTAGCCATGACTGATGGCTTAGATTCCCTCTGTGCTTTGTGATTTGCACTGTCTTGCAAATTTCTGTCTATCCTGAGCCCATGCCTTCTTCTTGATTTAGGAAAAATTTTTTTTACAAGTTTCCATTGCTCCCAGAAACACAGAGGTTGCTATTCCTCAACCACAGCATGCTCAGTCCTGCCCCTGAGCCTTCCCATGGGTGCTCTGGACATGCATGGACAGGGTTTCTGGCTGCACAGATTCAGAAGCATCATTCTCATGGAACTGAGGCCTCTGCTCTGCTGTTTCCCAGGGTCGGGGTCTCTAAAGCTCACTTTCTTAATACCAGAGAACTTGCTTTCCTACATTGTGAGAGTTCTTTGACACGCTTATGTGGTTGAAGTCCTTTGTAAACTGTTGAATTCCATACATATGAGCTACTGTTATTAAGGTGACTTTCTGTGCATATGGTTTGTTTCTTCAACTGATTAAATATTATCAAAGGGGATGAACTGTACTAATATCCCATTGACCTAACACTAGTTTAACAGAAGCACAGCACTGCTGATGATAAGCACTTAACACGTGTTGTCTGAACAAATGCTGAGGAATCGGTCGTTCAACCCAATCTTTTCCAACCACACATGCTGTTGAACATACCAAGTCTATTGCCTGGATTCCCGAGACACCACGGGGAACTCTCAGAAAATCTCAAATCCTTCCACAGCTTCAGCTACAAATCTTGTTCTTGAGAATCACAAAGACTTGGAGAGATACTTCTACGGTGATTTACATGAGAATAGTTAGGTTCTGGAAGTTCTAGGCAAGACAGTATTCTATGGTCAACGCTGTCAGGCTGGTTGCTGAAAGTTCTGACCATGACCTGCTGCAGTGCCATCACACACAGGTGAGGCGGAGGATGGAAGAAGCCCAGAGAGGGTAAAGACCACAGGCTTCAGCCTCCAAGGTGGAAGGGATGCCTAGCAGAAGATAGTATCCCGGGTGCTTCCCAAACGTCAGAGGCAGTGTAGATTGGAGAGGCTCTTCAGCATCCTTTAAAGTCAACAACCCGGTCTCATGAATAATGCAGGGCTGTGTGGCTGAACACCTCGTGACTGCAGGACCCCTTGGGGACAGCAGGTTGCCAGTTTGCATTTATTAAAACATGCAGTAACATTGATAACAATAATGAATCTTAACTCTTGTTTTCCCATCTTATCTTTGCTTCAGAGAAGAAAAATTGGTCAGACGCTGTAATTAGTCAGAGGGAAAATGGGGCACCTTCTGAACTTCCAGCTCAGAGCCCTCGAAGCCCTTCTGGGTTCCAGTGGGGCTCTCAGACTTGACATAGGGTGCTTCTCCACCAGCTGCCTCCGCCTTGTGCACACATTAACCTTTTGCAAGGTGCAGGTGCCCTGGATCAGATCTCCCTGTCGCTCTGGGGGGTTGATTCCAACACGTTACTCACTCTCTATGTCCTCTGCCATCTTCCTCCTATCCTACTCATCACATTTTGCTTTGCCTTATTAATTCTGCAACACTCTGTAGCTTTCACAGTCATTCGGTAGTCATTATTCCCTAAGAGCCTGCATCAGCCCCGTCAGAGGGACTGGGTGAATTTAAGAGGTGACAAATGGCCTCACGGGAAACCGGGCAACTTGCCCAGCAGTTCACCAAGCCTCTTGCTATTAAACACAGTTCTCACTTCTAGAGATGGCCAGTTATCAGCCACGTGGTTCCTGCTGGACCCTCGCACCCTCCCTTCTTCCCGAAGCCCTGCTCTGGCTCCCACCCCCAGTGGGTGCATGTTCCCCTTTATTGAGAATGCATCCGCTGATTTTTCAGCAGTCCCAGGGCGCTCAGGGCTGCCTGCAGCTCTCCTCTCCTGGTTTCTTCCTAGTATAGCATGCTCTCTATTGAAGGAGGACCTCACCCATCTGCACACAACCCTGTCCTCCAAGGCATTTTCCCTGGAAGCCGCAGTCAAATCCTAAGCTGCTCAGGGGTTAGAGGTTGTGAAACCTGGGAGAAATCTATTGCTGGGAAGTTCAGGACCCATGCAGAGTTTTTGGCATTCTACTGAACTAGGAGACAAAACTTGGAATTTGGAGAGGTTTTGTAGACAGCACAAGCTCTCTATTAAGTCCTCTGAATGCCAAGTCCTTGCTGCAAAGCCAGACCTCTCAAAGTCGGAAACAGACCCGGAGCTTCTCAGCTCTGCCATCCAAAAGAAAAGAAAATCCAATGTCAAAGAAAGTAATGAACCGATAAGATGTAAGAAAGAGAAAAAAAAAAGGCAACTGTCATTACTTGCATATGAAACATCCATCCATATGTAAATCAAAAGAAAATGCAGCTGAACTAGAAGAGTTCACATGTGAATTAAGCAGTCTTACCAGATACAAATTCAACTTAAAAATCAATGAGATGTTTCGATAGCATCAACAAGAAGCTACATTTATACAATAAAAGATACAAATTTAAAGAAATAAGTAGGAATAAGGTAAAATTTAAATTATTACCCTTAGCAACACCACAGGAATCTATAAGGATGAATCTGAAAATGATGTGCACAACTTCCACTCTGAGATTTGGAGTGCAGTTCGATTAGAGCCCTGCCTTCTCTGCCAGCCTCAAGTCGGTCGGTTTCTGTTAACATCCTCATCGCTACCTGAAGGCTTGCATCTCACTCTGTTTTTTGTGTCTTATTTGTTTTTGTTTCTTTATCTCTCCTTTTCTTTCTTCTTTTGGAATAATCAAGTATTTTTCATCACATAATTCTATCTTTTGTATTGGTGCTATTTTTTCAATTGCTTTGTTATTATCAAAATTGTTACTCTTGATATTAAATATACACCTTTATTAGATTAATTATTAACTGCTGTGTTTTCCATTCCCAAACAATGCTTTGGACAGCAGCTTGTCTTTTCACCTCCCTTGGATCCTTGTGTTGATATTGCCATGTGCTTATTTTGACACCTGTTATCAATTCCAACTTTCAGTTTTTTTATTTTTGGTTTATTTACTGTCATTTAATGTTTATTCACAAATTTACCTTTTCCAGTTTTATTTCTTCCTCAATTTCATCTTTACTCTTCAACAATTTGACAAACTAAACATACAGTTTTGTTCATATTTTCTGTTCTTGTGTTTAACTAGCAATGTTAAATATCTGCATTGATATATTTCATTATTATTTGAAAATTCTTGACCAGCAGGTACTCGGTGATGTGCTTCTGTTTAATTATAGTTTTCAACCTTTAATTATACATACATGAGATCATTTGACCACATCCTACTTCTTTATTATACTTTCTTCTTATTTCATTTTTTCCCTTGGAACTTTAATTTATATATTTTCTATTAACTTGTTCTTTCAGTTTACTTATGTTGTTTAAAATTCTTTCTAGGCTGGGGTTAAAATTTTTTGATGAGGTCTTAGTTTTACATATTTTATTATTTTTCTACAGTGTTATTTGGGTTCTTTTTTTTATAGATTTCAATTTCCTGTTAAATTTTCTATTGTTAACCTATTTTATATCTGTTTCTCTGTGTTTTAACACGTTTGCTTTACCTATGTTAAAGTCATTGCCTTCTCACTTTTTAATTAACTCTAGGTTGTCTTCTCTTACTGGTTGTTGTTTGTTTGTTTGTTTGTTTTTTCTGAAGCATATGTTATATTTCATACCTTTTATCCTTTACTGTCGTTTTAAGTTGGGCCCTATTTTGTTCTGCTTTGGTAGCATATTGAGATATAATCCACACACCGTGCAGCTTATTCACTGGAGCATAGAGTGCAATGCTTGTGGTATACTCATGAAGCTGTACAGCCATTACTTCAATAAATCTTAGGACATTTTCATCACCTCAGAGAGAAATCCTGTTCTCTCCACCTCTCGCCCCACACCCGCCTCTAACTAAGGAAACCAGTGAGGCATCTGTCTCGGTGCCTTGGCCAGTTCGGGACATCTCCTATGAATGAACTGGTAGCTGCACAGCCGTGGTGTCTCTGAGGAACTTTCTCCATGTTCCCCCACACTGGAGCGTGAGTCAGTGATATTCCCCACTGTACTGATTCACCCCATTTTGTTTAACTTGTCAGTTGATGGAACAACGGGGTGATTTTTGCAGTCTTCACACTCTGACTTTTTGTTTTCTATCTTTACAGGAAGAATCTCATAAAGAGATTTTAAGGAGAAAGCATTCAGGTAATGCACTGGACTCGAAGAAGAACAATGTAAAATTCTTACTAATAAACAGATTTCAGGATTTTCCAAGCTGGGGTCATAGCAAAGAGAAAAACAAAAAAAAAAAAAAGAAGAAAGAAGAGAAACAATGTTCTACTGTATTCTCATAGTAGTCAAAGAAAGCTTTACGAAATTAGCTCTTTTTCAAAGTAGAAAAGTGGCTTGCGTTTGAATTGGTATTTTCAAAGCACCAAGACTCCTCTTACTCGACAAATACGTGCTGGGCACTTACTCTGTTAGAGCCACGGACTTCAATGGCTTGAATCTACTGAGAAGGCAACTAATAACTACACATGACCAATGAAAACAAATGTCAAACAATAGTTAAAATAATGCATAGGGACAAACTACAGTCAGTATTTGGGGGCAAGATGGGAGGCCAGGCTCACCAGGAGGATAAACCCGCTGGTTATGCCAAGGCCTGGTGGAGGCAGGATTTCACCAGCTGCAGGCTGGGCTGCCAAACCCACCTCTGGACAGCACTGTTCCTGAGAGGACACAGCCGCAGCCTAGCTGTGGGCTGTCCTTCTCCACGCCCAGGGGACCCTGTTTTCCTGGCCGAAGGCAAAATGCGGCATCAACTGGTGATATTCTGCACCTTCTCTCACAAGGCAGAATCCAACGGGAAAACGTCAAAAGCTGAGCCTTAACCACGTCTTTACCTGCAGAAGTTGTTTGTGTTACCATAACAGCGACTTGGGATACACGCGTGCATTGTGGAGGGACTCGGTCGGCTGGTCAGCGTGTTGTTGCCTCATGCTCACCATTTCTCAGGGTGAGAACCCCATCTTCAGACAAACCCTGGAGAAGAACATCAGCGTCACTTCCGCACAGAGGGTTTTCTCATTCACTCACCAGGCAGCGGGGACGAGAGGATGATCCCCTCCACACCATCATGGACTCCCTGTGTCCAGGTTGCGTTTCAGCTTTAGTCTCAGTCCACTGTTTGCTTTGAGTGTTTAGAGCTGAGTCTCTTTATTTAGACTGCCTCCTGAGCACTGTGACCCCACAGGCGCCCTAACCTGGGTCTCCAGGCCACTCCTGCTGCGTCCCTGTGCCTCTGCCCTCAGCGCTCCATGAGCAAGGAGGGCATGCGTGTGGGCGTCTCGCACTCCACCCTGTGGTGTCGGCCAGGTGTCCCTAAACCAGTGCTGCTTTCATCAGCGCCCCTATCACACGCCTGCTCCTTTATTCCACAGAATCTCCAAAATAAGCTTCCAGAGACTTCGGTGTACCCAAGAAGACTTTGTTTTCCTACCTAGAATGATAGTCCTATCAGTCTTCTTGACTTCCAGAAACCTCATACACCCTTTAAGATATCTTTTTAAATTCTTTTAACTGTTCCAGATGTGACACGAAGACCAACGATTTACCTCTTCCCACAGTAAGTCTCATGGTCACCTATTTACTTTTTTGGTAAAATATTTCTTAAAACTTTGTAACTTAGACTTTGATTTTCCTCTCTTTAACAACTCTCTTTCCTGGTCTTTTGATTTTGTTTTTGTTTTGGGGTGAAATGTGGACTTTATTGAGTCTATTTGAATAAATGTTCACATCTTTTATTCAAAGGATCACAAGATGGTTGAAATAACACAATGGATAAGACCTCTGAGCTCATTTCAAATCATCATGATTATACTTATTGACATTCACACCACTAGTATGAAATTAATATTATCATAATGTGTTTTTTCCCAAAGTTGTAACTGTGCATTTGTTTCCTGTTCTTAAACAACTGAACTTGAAAATGGCCTGGGTCTTCACTGTGCTTAAAGGTCTGTTGGTTTCTCATTATTTACATTGACTTTTCAACCCTTCAGAGAATCGCAATCATTCCTTATTTCATGAGCTTTATGAAAGTTATTCATATGCACATAAAAAAATTTAAAAACTCTCTCCCTGCCTCTGCATTGATATGAGTGTGTATGTGTGTGTGTATATGTGTGTGTGTGTGTGTGATGCTCCAAAACTTTATAGTATCAAATAAAAATTATTTGTACTTTACATTAAAATTTTTAAAAGTTTACTCCATCATTAAAATGTATATGATATTTTCAATAGATTTTGATTATTTTTTTAAAAAAGTAATTCATTTTAATTTTGAGGCATAACTATCTTTTATTTAAAAGTAATATTACTTTTTGGAAGTTGAGTTAGGCAGTTTTTGAAAAATTTGAATAATTTCCAGGAACATTGCTTTAATAATTTTTCCTCAGAGAAATATGAACCATGAGTAAAAATTTCAAACCTAAATTTATAACTTGCAATATTGACATTGAAGCTGAAACAATTGTGATACCTAATTTATATATTTGATATAGTTTAATGTTCATACATAAATATTATGGGCAAACATAAACCCTATCTATTCACCAGACATGGATTTTATCAGCAAGATCTGAGTAATATTTGAAAATGGACCTGTTTTTGTAATGAAAGGAAATTTTAATTGTGATCTATGAGACCAGTTTGTCCTGGTTTTTAGGGAACTGGGGTTTATAGCTGAATAACATATGAATTGAAGCCCAGAAATAAGCTTCTTTAGTGTTGATTTGCATCTATATCCCAATTTTGTTTTAAAAATGCTTTTTTCATTTTACTATTTGGTAAACAGTTACAAAGCTAGTGTTTGAATCTCTTTTTGCCTATCTAGAAATACTATTGGTGAAAATAAACAAAGCTTCTTTCCAAACACCCTTTATCTCACACATCCCCAAATCACGTCCCCCTTTCCCCTAGAGCATCCAGTGCTCCACCACTGTCACTGTCTTGCCTGGACAGGTGGATAAATTATGTCAGACACACTCCAGGAAGCAGAAGCAGCCAGGGGATCCATGGGACAGCTGATGGCCCGTCCTTGCTTGGTGAAGACGCCTCACTAAATGGCAATAAAATTGCCGAGGCCAGCCTGGGGCATCCTGCCAGCAGGAATGACGGCCGTCTTGAATGGCCAGCCGCACTGACAGTGAGAGCTGTTGTCCTGCCACTCCAGGGGGCTGCCTCAGCAACTGCTGAGGTTTGTCCTTGGTGGCTTCTCACTTCTGCTCCTCACCTATCACTGTTCCCACCCAAACCCTTCTGTCTTTGTATCATCTGTGAAGAAACTCGCTACTTGCCAGGCACACACTCCTGTAATCTCAGTGGCTTGAGTGGCTGAGGCAGGAGTATCACAAGTTCAAATCCAGCCTCAGCAACTTAGCAAGGCCATAAGCAACTTAGTGAGACCCTGCCTGGTAATGTTACTCTGTGGTTAAGTAGCCCTGGGTTCCATCCTTGGGGGTAAAAAAAGAAAGAAGGAAGGAAATAAAGAAGGAAGGAAGGAAGGAAGGAAGGAAGGAAGGAAGGAAGGAAGGAAGGAAAAAAAGGAAAGAAAGAAGGAAGCTAGCTACAAAACACCTCACTATAAGCAATGATATGTGTGTTTTCTAATCTATTCCAGTGAACCACTGGTAGGTTTTGAAATATCAGATCAGAACACATGCAGGGACTCACTTATCCATAACTTCTTAAATCTAAAAATACATACTGAAATATCTGCCATTTTTGACCAACAAACTGATTTTGGATGAGTTCGTAATTCTTAAATTCATTAAATAAACCCCTAAGTTGTGTCTTATGATACAGAAGTTTCCCATTTCAACCTAAACTCAAGGGAAGTCTTACCTTCCAATTTTTATCACCTCTGTCATAAAAACATTCTTGTCACTGTGCCTCCGTACTAGGAACTTTTTAACTATTAATGTCACTCTCCCATGGATTTCAAAGCACACCAAAATCCTCACAAAGCAGAGTCCTCACAATAGTTTGGGGCTCTCTGTAAGAACATAAACCCAGAAAATCATCCCTCTATCTCCTGTTTCTCCTAAACTTAGTAAAAGTCTGATTTTATGTGAAGATCACGTGAAAAAAAGAATCTGACGTGTCATGGAAAGTTAAGCAATGCTTGTTTGGCCCTTCACAAGACGCTAAATCATCATGGACATTGTCACAGCTGCGATACCCCTTGGAACAGCAGAATGGTGTACTGGGAAGGAAGATGCTGTGCTCACCACTTGGAAAGTTCAATTTCATCGTAACACTTTAGCCATGAGCCACACTGAGGCCTGCAGCTCCTCGAACACTCTCTGCTGAAATGGTTAGAAGCTGTTCTCCCTCTGATCCACATGAAAGGGTCTCTGAAGTTCCTCCATCAATCCCACCCTCACAACAACTACAAAACTCTAAAATGAACACTGACAAAGCCTCCTGAGACCAGACAGAGACCAAGGTCACAGAACAGACCTCTGACCCAGAGCTGGAGAGGAAGAGAGACAGCCAGAGGATGACAGATGGTCAAGGCAGAAGCCCAGAAGCAGCAAAGGCCACCAGAGCTGCCCCTGGGGTAACACAGCTGAGTACATGTCTTGGGCCTTATTTAAAATATGTCCATAGAAAGTCAAGTACGACAGGGAGACCAAAGCAAAACCACTGAGGAAGCGATGCCCACGACACTTACAGAGACAACAGCAGCCAGCACACTCTAACCCAGCCACACACAAGCCTCAGTGACTTCTGACTTACTTCAGCTCCTCTAACCCCGCGACCAGGCCCATTATTCATTGCAAAATTATAAGGCATATTAGAACTTAAAAACAGACCCCATAGAATGCAGTTGAGAAGACGATGCTATATCACAATGCTTTCAAGTTTTATGTATACCTACGATGCACCAATTAAGAAATTAATAGATAAAAGGAAGTCCAATGGAGTAGAGGAAGTATATCAAGGGGAAGGCTGGGAGGAGAGGAAAGGGGAATTGAAATGGAGAAAAACATGCTATATGCATTTCTGAGTAGGTAAAAATGAACCCCTCTATTATGTATACTGTAATGTACTAAAAATTTCACACACGCACATGCACATGCAGCCGGAAGAGAGAGAGCAAGCACTGCCACCAGAGAGACACACAGAGGTTTTAAATTATTATACTGGGAATTTAAAACAGTTATTATGCCAAGAGCTCCAATGGAAAAAGTGAATAGCATGTTAAGAACAGATGGGAAAGGAAGTCAAATGTGGACCCCACAGGAAAGCCTCAGGAGGAAATGGGAGAAATGACGACCAGCTTAGATCAGCCCAGCAATAGACTAGACCCGGCCAAGAAAAGACATGGCCAACAGTGGGCTTGAAGACGTGTCAGGGGAAGTTCCAATGCTGCAAAGAGAAGAGAATTTGTGAAGAAAAAAATGTGTGAAATAATGAAGACTGACAATTCTAAAAAGTAGTGATAGTCACTGAAGCAGTCATCTAGGAAACATAGGAAACCCAGAACAAGATAGTGTACACACACACACATGTCTATGTACTTAGGTGTAGACAGCAAAAAATCAAAGACAAAAATAAAATATTGAAAGGAGTGAGAAGAATAACTGACCTTGCCCACTAAGGATTAAATGAAGGTTACATCAGATTCTCACCAGCCTTCAGGCAAGCAAAAGAGCAGAGGGCTTGGAAGTGAGGAGCTTGGAAGTCACAAATCCAGTCTTACAAAAACCAGAAATATGAACGAATTGCAAAACCAACCCAAGAGTGATAGGGCTACATGTTGTTTCCCAACCTGGAGAGAGTGACAGGCAAACTCAGAGAATTAAACTTGCCACAGAAGAAATTCATGAGCAGCAGCCTCTTCAGCAACCACTTGTGGTCTAGGAAATACTGAACTGTAACGGAGAAATGCAGGGGCCCTCAAGTCACATGTGCGAGAACTTAGACTTCAGGGGAATCAGTCATTTCCATATCGCCAGTTGTATCACCTGGAAAGCTACCAGGCCCCCACAAGAAATGGAAAATAATTCTTTTATGTTTATGGCAAGAGGAGGGGCAAATAAACTATTTTTAAATATGCCGAAGTACTTCCTTGTTCTTAACAAGATCTGCTCTTAGGAAAAATATTCAACTAGAGCATAACAAGCAGAAGTTTCCTCAGGGCCTCCATGACCCAGGGAAAGGAAAGTAGAGAGTTCCAAGTCCTTCTGAACATATTGTCCCACTACTAGGTAAATTCCAGAGCCTCCATGACCCAGATGAAAGGAAGCTGCCAACTCCAGCTCATTATGGGCATCTCCTACCACTAAGGGGCAAGGGACAGGGGAGAGAGTCAGAGCACTTGGGAGAGGCCCTGTCGAGAAATCCAGGCTCACTAAAAGACTGAAACCTAATCACAGATCTGTGAGAGGTTCACCTTCCCCCAACAACATACTACTGTATTAATAGGGCCAAATAAAAGCTCTTTTTTCCAGAACATCAAGTCCAACTATCAAAAAAAAATATGACATACTGAAAGAAAAAATGCACTTTGAAGAGACAAATCAAGCCTTAAACCTGACTCAGATATGGCAGGGAAGTTGATGTTATCACACAGGGAACTTAAAACTACTGTGATTAACATCAAAGTGGATAAAGCAGCAGCATGCAAGAACAGATGGGCAATGTAAACAGAGACATAGAAACTCTATGCAAGCCCAAAAGGAATGCTAGAGGTAAACAAGGCTAAAAGAAATTCATGATGCCTTTGATGGGCATGGCTGAGGAAAGAATCTATGAACTTGAAAATGTCTATCCAGAAACTTCTAAAACTGAATAACAAAAGGAAAAAGGACTGATAGCAAAGGAGAGTGTTCCAGAACCATGGAACAACTACAAAAGGTGTAAATATGTGCAATGAGACTACTGGAAAAAAAAATTAAAAAGGGAATAGGAAAAATATTTGAAAAAATAATCACTGAGAATTTCTCTGAATTAGTGTCAGACACCAAACCACTTATCCAGTAAGCTCAGAGAACATTAAGTAGGGTAAAAGCCAGAAACATTGTATCTGAATGCATCCCTGCCAAGCAATGGGTACCAAAAATAAAGAAGAATCCTGAGGGCAGAAAACATGACTATAGAGGAACAAAGGCCTTCATCTGACTTCTGCTCAGAAACCACGCAAGAAGGAGAGAGTGCAGTGAAATCTGTATGGGCTAAGAAAAAATGCCACTAACCGCGCTTTGCATGCCCTGTGAAGTTGTCCTTCAGAAGTGAGGAGAGAAGACTTTCTCAGACAGACAAAAACTGGGAATTTGCTAGCCATGGGCCTACCTTACCAGAAATGCTGGAGTACAAGAGAAGGAAAAGGCTGGAGGTCCCCCAGGCTGACCTACACGAGAAAGGAGGAGCGTCTGCTTTCTTTGTTTTCTTTTTTTTTTTCTTTTCTTTTTTTTTCTTTTTTTTTCTCTTCTTTTCTATTTCTTTTCTCTTCTCTTCTTTTCTCTTCCTTTCCTTTCTTTCCCTTTCTTTTCTTTTATCTTTTCTTTTCTTTTTTTCTTTTCATTTCTTTCCTTTTCTTTCCTTTTATTTTCTTATTCTTACTTTAACTAAAAATGGTGTGTGCATGTGTGTGTGTGTGTGTGTGCGTGCACACGCGTGCACTTACGTGCAAGTGAAGAGGATTTTACAGGGGACACAAGGGAAAACTTAGGATTTTTTTAATTGTAAGGTTCTCACTGTTGTACCCAAAGAAAATCAAATCATCCAAGCCAATCACGTAAAGCCAAAAGAAGTCTTTATTTTAGCTGGCCAGCAACGATCGCCCTTACACCTGAAAGTGGTGTGCCGGGAAAATTGTGCGTTAGTTCTTTTGCTGCCAACTTTTATAGGGCACTGGAAGGGATTAGGGTGAGGCTATAGGGAGGGGAAGGGATTGGGGTGTGACTGACTCTCCCGATCGAGCTGGAGATTCTCCCTGGGGAGCACCAACATTTTAATCTGTTTTCTGTTGCTATAACATCCCCACTGGTCTTATCCACATTAACAAATCCTTGTTTAGGAAGCTAGTGGTTTTTCAGTTTCCAACTTCCCAGACTCTGATGGGTTCCATTCCTCAGTTTGACCAGATTTGTTATTTTACACTAACTGCCTGTCCTCAATTAGGAACTTTTTACTGCTGTAAGGAGAGGGGACACCGACCGCTCTTGCTGCTTCCAGCTGGAAGGGGGCAGAGTCTGGGGAAGCAGCTTGAAGTTCCTTTTAGAAATCTGGTCAATGAGGAGCAGAAGTCTGCTTGGGAAGAGCAGGTTGTAAAGTCATCTGGGGTGGGTGCTTCTATGAGAGAGAAACAAAATGACATAAGTACCAAAATGAGATTAATGCAGAAAATCATGACATGGTAGAAGTCAATATCTCACCGGTTGGAAGAACTGAGAAGTTGTTCCCATAACAAGGCCTATCAAAGGCTGGAGAGGTTGAGGCCTTTATTTGGGAACTTGAGTTATCACATACATTTGCCTAAGAATCTCTCTTCTGTAGCCTCCAGTCCTATTCTAGGGGCTAACACAAGTACATCTTAAGTTATATTAAACTGTTGTTTCTTTAAAATGCCCAAGAATGTCTGTGGTTTGGTTTGGTTTTAACTGTTTTGCTAAGTGTTTAAGATCAAGTTGGTCAAATTGACCTGTTCCTGTCTCTTAAGAGTCAGCCGAGTTCTCACAGGGTCACTCATGGGGCTCTTGAGAGCAGCTTCTTAGCTTTGCTCCTGTGCTTGGGTGGTGGCAGCTCCTGCATTTCAGCAGCTCCTTCATTCCAGCAGCCTCTGCATTCTGGGGCAGGCAGCAGCAGCTCCTCCTGGATTTCAGCAGCTCCAAGGCCGTGGCTTCTGCCTGGTGGACAGCTGACAGCTCTTTGCTTCCATTCATGGCAAAGGGAGGCTGGTCCCTGCTCACTCCCATCAGCCCCAGGAGGGCAGGAGCCAAGCCTGTCTGGCCCACTGTTGCACCTCCTTGTTCTCAGCAATCTCTGCTGCGTCTCCAGCTCTGGGGGACAAGCCTGGAATGCACGGGTTATAAGCATCCACTCAGATTGGGTTCTGTCCTGGACGGCTCCGAGCTCTGGTGGGTGGCATCTGGGCCCCAGTGGCTCTTGTGCTCTGGCTGTGGCAGTTCCCCCAACCTGGAGGCAGATGGCAGTCGGTGTTTCCTCGACTCTGGACACCGCGATGCCTTCTGTGCAACACAGAAACCAGGCGTTGTCTTTTGCCCACTGTCTGCATGGATGAAAACTCTGAGTTCTGGCAGCAGCGAAGGCAGCAGTGCCGACCCAAAGTTGCAAAGTTCCTTAGAGGAGCTCTCTCATTCCCTGGACCCAGGCTGACTCTGAGGGCAAGAACCAAAACTGGTTTTCTTGGCCCCTTTGTTTTAATCTCCATCCTTAATTTTGATCTTAAACATCCAGCAAGCCAGTTTCACCAGTTAGTATCTCATCTATTTCATAGGTGATAGCCTAGTATTCTTCTTCAAAACATTAATCTGGCATCAGCTATAGAGCTTACAAGGAAAATACAAAATAATTAACAACAGTAAAAACATCTAGTTTGTGTAATAGTCATCCTAAATCCTGCCTGAGTTATATATTATATTTCCTATTAGATATCACAGTAATTTTACAACAAAAAACAATCTTTTGAATATTACTTTAAATGAGCTGAAAGCTGACTTATTTTGGGAACATTCTGACTTGTAGCAGGGTGGGAGGCAGACCCTTATTTCAGGTAAGGCAGGGCCTTTTACAATCTTAGGCAGAGTGTTCCAGGTTTGAAGTTGTTTGCCTCCTCTTAGGACATCATTTTGCACAGTTTATATGTATTGTTTCCTGAATCTATGTGAATAGTTGTTAACACAATATATTGCATTTAAAACAAATCAAGGAAAGGCTGAGAGCTTTTAACTTTCCTTTTGTGTGGCAAAGTGCCCAAATATTTTTGTTTCACAATATTAAACTTTAAACAAATCAGGCTCTCACTAACTTTTAATATATTTGCATTTAAATTTTGATCTCAGTGTAAAAAGTAACAAATTTACATGTATCCTATTGATAGCAGGTTCTGTTACAGAATATTAAATGATAAAAATAAGTCCCCAATAAAATTTGCCATTCCCACAAACCTGAAACTACCAACATAGACAAGTCTAACCTGGAGAACAGCAGTCTGACAAATTCCCTGCTCTAAAGACCTGCATACCCAGAAGACATGGACACATGAATATATAAAGAGCAACCAAATCTAGTTTTTTTTAAGACAAAAAAACCCTAGGCTCTACAACATAGCACAATACCCTACCAGTTCATTTTAACATATTGATTACTCCTTGATTTATATTAGCCCATTAACATGTGACTTTAGGGGAAAACTTTAAACAGTTTCGAATTGATGGTCTCACATACATATAACTACTTACTTACACAAAAATTTGTTGGAATTTGCCCTTTACCTACACACAGACTTTCTTACCCAGAAATATTTTTCCTTTTCTTTTTACTGAATATATTTTCATACCTAGAACTTTCCACTTTCTCTTTCCCATCTGTTGACTCCTTCCTTGTTTTTGTTCTAAAACATCTCCTATGAAATTTCTGAATTTAGATAAATTATTAGGATTTCACTCTTAGTAACCTTGCTCTCAGGGATGATACAAAACAATTCCAAATCCCTTTATTTACCAACCCATGAAAACACCAATAATGCTAAAGCATGTTACCCCATGGAATTTAAGGTATACTATACTAACTCTAATTTACTTATTTTACTGTAATAACCAAGATCAGAAAGCATTTTGAATAGTATTTGCCATCTCTTTCCTGTGGAAAAGTCCTAAAAAAAAAATTGATATTACACATTTTATAGACGTCAACATTTTTTTAATTTACCACCTGGAGACTTGTGAGGTTAGATATATTTTACCTTCATTTATTTACCGAACTTAAACTGAACCTTGTTAATCACGTGAATCAAATATACCTGGATCCAGTTTTTCTTTTAGCGCTCTCTGTTAATCTCTAATATCATGTACATGAATTTTGGACACAATATACACTTAAACAAAGGCCTTGTAGGTTTTTATCTTCATTGAAATGTAACAAGATGTTCAAAAATCTAAGTTGAATAAAAAATAGAACTGACCAAAAGTTATGAGCTCAACAAGTACTGGGCCAGCTGTTAGTTAATTCTCAAATAAAACTTGTTTTCTTTTTTCCCCCCTTGGGTTGGAAATTGGTCTCCTACTGGGCTTTTTGCTTCCTCTACTGTCATTTCAATATAAGTTCTACTTGAGATTTGGTTCCAGCAGAAACCTGACGTCTCAGGCACTTTAACCATTTTTATCTGGACAGGGTTTGAATGCTTAAGAGTTTTGTTATCCCTCCTGGGTGGAGGCACATGTCATTTACATATTGTGAAACTTTCACTGTGGGGGTGCTGTAACACTGGGGGTGTAACACTGGTTCCTTCTCCCCCTTGGAAGGGCGAGAGGGTGGGTGTCCCCAAGCCATCTTCTCCCTCTCTTGGCCCCTGGATTTGGAAATGGCTTTTGGCAGAATTACCTGAGTCTTGAGGGATTGGTAGCAGTGTGAGCCACATTTAAGTCTGGTCTGGCCTTTGCCATCAAACCGGTGCAGCCCCTCCTAGTTCCCGAACTAGAGGACGCGGTATCTGAAAGGCAATGCTTAAGCCATAATCCAAATTTGAATGTAAGGCACCCGGTGAAAGTGGGCCATTCTGATTTACAAAACTTTCTTAAGTTACATCCATTAACAAAAGCTCCATAGTCAGCAGCACGTTCTTGGAAGTCCTGAAAATTGTCTAAAAAAACAAGTTAGAACAGTAGGGCATGTGGTTGACTATGTCCCATAGTAGGCTCTCCTGGAGAGAGATGCTACATAGAAAGCAAAGCCACAACACAGAAAACACAAATGGCCATGAACCAGACAAGACAAATACAGACAGAGACATTGACCTACCAGATTAGTCCCCATGCAGCCTACCAGACTGGGCCCACGCGGAGGTCCTACCAGATTCCACACAGAGGCCTACCGGACTAGGCCCAAGCCACATGTGGCGGCTGAGCAGACCAGACCCCAGGCCGTGGCTATGCTAAAAGCCACGCAGTGACTATGCCGGCAGCCAGCCATGTGGCAGCCGAGCTGAGCAGACCCACACAGCCCAGACCAGACTAACAAGACAAATACAGACAGAGAAACAATGGCTGACCAGATTAGGCCCCATCCAGCCTACCAGACTGAATTCCCTGGGGGGGGCTCACCAGACTGAACCCATGAGGGGGCTCACCAGACTGAACCCACCTGGGGGGCCCACCAGATTGAACCCATGAGGGGGTTCACCAGACCAGGCCTCATGAGGAGGCCTACCAGGAGCCAGGAGCGATGTCTCACCCTGACCTGGGAGTGGTGTAAGTGACTGCGTCCAGTCTGACCACATCCCCCAGATACAGATAGTCGACTCACCAAAACAGGATACCAGGTGGCTTCATCCAGAAGAGCATCCTGAAGATGAGCTGGGGTCTCCCCAAGAGCAAGGCTGAGGCACATCTCTCAGGAGCTCCCCTCTACTCAGGGTCGGGGCTCCCAGGCAACCATCTCAGGAGGCCAATTTAGGCATGAGGGCTTGGAGAAATCAAATCTTGCTGGGGCCTCCAAATGTTGTAACCAAAGAAAATCAAATCATCCAAGCCGATCACGTAAAGCCAAAAGAAGCCTTTATTTTAGCTGGCCAGCGATGACCTCCCTTACTCCTAAAAGCGGGGTTCTGGGGGATCACGCGGTAGATCTTCTGTTGCCAACTTTTATAAGGCGTGGGAAGGGATTAGGTTGGGGCTATAGGGAAGGGAAAGGATTGGGGTGGGTTAGAGGGAGGGGATTTGGAATTGGGGTGTGGCTGACACTCCCGATCCCGCTGGAGGTTCTCCCTGGGGAGCACCAACCTTTCAGTCTGTTTTCTGTTGCTATAACACTCACCACAGCCTGTGAAGTGGTGCAGTGTTATTTTAAAGTTTGTTTGAACTGACTGCAAACTTGGGAAACCACTGGAAAAAAAGTAAGAAAAACTGTAGAACTGATATGCTAAGAAGCAGAGAGAATGGAATCATGTAACATGCTCAATTAACAAAAGGCAGAAAAAGTGAGGAAAACAAACAAACAAAAAGGAACAAGGACCACAAAGGGAAAAGAGGTACAAATATGGTGACTATCAATGTCTCAATAATGACATATTGTTGATGATTTCAGTGTACCCATTACAAACATATTGTCAACAACTTTATGCCCACAAATTTGAGAAACTACATGTAATGAATCAATTATTGAAAAACACGATCTGTGAAAATTTATAAAAGAATAAATAGATGATCTAGATAGGCCTATATCTATTAAAGAATTGACTCAACAATTATTAATCTTCCTAATCAGAAATAACCTGGTCATATGAGCTCATTGTGAATTCTATACACTTAAAGAAGAATTTGTATCAATTATCTAGAGCGTCTTTGAGTGATTTATCCATGTAATGGAGGAAAGAACATCTTCTCAACCAATAGTGCTGAATGAATGGCCATCCACAAGTAAAAAATGAAATGAGAATGAATGGAGACACACAGCCTTATTACAGGATGCACACAAAACTACATAATTTCCTAAATGATAACTTGGAAGAATATCTGGATAACATAGGGATTAGCAGTGAATTTTTAGATATCATGAAAGGTATGATCCATCAAAGAATTTTTAAGGTAGATTTTATTAAAATTAAATTTTATTTCTCTGCTAGGCACTGTCAACAGAATGAAAAGGCAGTCCATAGAATGAGGCAATACTTTTCCAGAAGATATAACCCATAAAGCTCTGTTACCCAAATAGGTAAAAAACCTTTAAACTCAACAACATCAAAGAAATAAAAACCCAATTATAAAATAAGTCAAATATCTTAACAAACACCTCACCAAAGAAGATATACAGAAAGCAAATACACCTATATAAAGGTATTTCACATCATATCATCAGGTAAATACAGATTAAATCATCAATGAGGTTGCAGTACACATCAGTACACAAAGACATGTCCCAAGTCCCCACCTCTTCCAGCCACACCCCAAGTCCCCACCTCTTCCAGCCACACCCCAACCGCCTTCAGGTACCACTCAATTAATCCCATCAGGGATTAATTCACTTGTTGGGTAAAGGTTCTCATGACCCAATCATTTCTCCTCCAAACCTCCCTGCATTGTCTCACACATGAACTTGTGGGGGACACCTCACATCCAAACCACAGCATATCTCACATAAAAATGCACATGGATATTTATAGTAGGTTTATTTGTAAATTCCAAAACTTGGAAATAACCAAGATGTCCATGAATAGGTAAATAAAGGGATTAACTGTGCTACATTCAAACAATGGAGACTTACTCAAAACTAAAAATAAATGAACCCTTTGACCATGAAAAGGCAATAAGGAAACTTGCATACATATTATGAAGCAAAAGATGGTAATCTGGATATATACTTTGATTTCAATGGGATGACATTTTGGGAAGGACAAAAATATGGAGAAGTTAAAAGCTCACTGGTTGCCAAGGGTTATGGGGAAAGGAAAGATGATTAGGCAGAGCACAGGGACTGAGGACAGTGAGTATGTTCTGCATAATACTCTCATGGTGGATGCGATCCAAACCCACAGAACATGGGATGCCACTAAAGGAAACCCTGCAGTCACTAGTTCTTTTGGTTTCTGTTTGCCTGGTGTGCATCTTTTGATTCATTTTATTTAAACCTATTAGTGTCACGGAATTTATTGAATTTAGGGTACACATTACATAGCATATATCTGAGGGAGATTTCAAATCCATTCTGGCGACCTCTATTGTTTAGAGTTATTTGTATTCTATAGGTTTTACAAATTTTATTCCTTGATTCCTACTATGACAACTTCTTTTGTGATGAACAATATTTTCTGTCATACTCATTAACTTCTTTATCAACTTTTGCTAGATTTTGAGTCATCTTGCTTTTTCCCTGCAGATTATAAGTAACATCTTACATTAAAGCAACATGTTTTTGGCAGCTCAAATTAACCTCTGTGCTTCTCCAGGTGATTTTTCATTTCATTTATTATTCTTTGCAAGCACAAATTACTAATGTCTTTTTAAAAACAAATTTCATGCCTTTTTATATTTTTTATGATACATCCTTCTCCAATCTTTCTTCAATTCTTTAAAAACAGTTTCTTTTAGTGTTTGAAATATTTGAGATATATGGCTTAAAATTATTTGTGTAATGAATCCAAGACTTGGACTTTTTCAGGGACAGATTCTATTGATTTTTTTCCTGCTTATGAACCATAATTTCTTGTTTTTTTGCAAGTCCCATAATTCTTTGTTAAAAATCATACATTCTACAAAATATAATGTGGCAACTATAGTAATCAGATGCCTTTTTCCCCGTGGCATGTTATTGCTCCTTGTCAATTTTCTTGCTGCTGTTTGCTTTCACTAATTCTGTAATGTGTTTTCTTTGTCATGTGTGGCCACTAAAGACTGTTCAGCGAATGCGTAGTCAGCTTATTAGACGGAGGTTTCCTTAAGTGCCTGGAACTATCTTTTGCTGAGGGTATTTGCATACACATTGGGGCACATCCTCACTGCTCAGAATGCAGTTTACAATTCTGTCTTAGCCCTCTCTTCCCCCGAAAGGAAGTCTCAAGATTAGCCTGAGGAACATTTTTTCATGTATTTGTTGATCAATTGTATTTTTTCTAATGTGAAGTGTCTGTTCAGTTCCTTAGTCCATTTAGTAATTTTGTTATTTGTTTTTTTGGTGTTAAGTGTTTTGAGTTCTTTATACATCCTGGAGAATAGTGCTTATCTGAGGTGCATGTGGTTAAGATTTTCTCCCACTCTGTAGGCTCTCTCTTCACATTATTGATTGTTTCCTATGCTGAGAAGAATCTTTTTAGTTTAAATCCATCCTATTTATTGATTCTTGATTTTCCTTCTTGTGCTTTAGGAGTCTTGTTAAGGAAGTCAGGTCCTAAGAAATACAATTGATCAACAAATACATGAAAAATGTTCAACATCTCTAGCAGTTATAAAAACGCAAATCAAAACTACTCTAAGATTTCATCTCACTCCAGGCAGAATGGCAATTATCAAGAATACAAGCACCAAATGCCATAATTTCATTCTTTAAGGATGAGTAATATTCCATCATATATATATATACATATATATATATCATTTTTTTATCCATGCGCCTGTTGAAAAGCAACTGAAATGAATGGAGTTGGAGAATATCATGCTAAGCAAAATAAGCCAGTCCCCCAAAACCAAAAGCCAAATGTTTCTCTGATAAGCACAAGCTAATTCACAATCGGGGGGTGGATTAGGGAAAGATAGAGTTACTTTAGATTAGAGAGAGGGGATTGAAGAGAGGAGAGAGGGTATGGGGATGAGGAGGATAGTAGAATGAATCAGACATTATTACCCTGTATACATATATAACTATTCAACCAGTGTGATTCTACATTATGTATAACCAGAAGAATGAACAATTATACTCTAATATATGTGATGTATCAAAGTGCATTCTACTGTCACATATAACAAAAAATTAAAATTAAAAAAAATAAATGTTACAATTAAAAAAAGAATACAAGCAACAATTCGTGTTGGTGATGTGGAGAAAAAGGTACACTCACACATTGTTAATGGGACTGCAAATTGGCACAATCATTATAGAACACAGTATGGAGATTCCTCAGAAAACTTGGAATGGAACCAGCATTTGACCCTGCTATCCCAACTCCTTGGTATATACCCAAAGAACTTAGAAGCAGCATACTACAGTGATGCAGCCACGTCAATGTTTATAGCAGCTCAGTTCACAATAGCTAAGCTATGGTACCAACTTAGATGCCTTTCAACAGAGGAATTAATAAATAAATTATGATATATACACACAATGGAATATTACTCAGCCTTAAAGAGAAATGAAATGATGGCATTTGTTGGTAAATGGATGGAGCTGGAGAATAGCATGCTAAGCAACGTAAGTCAAACCCCAAAAACAAAAGGCCAAATGTTTTCTCTGATAAGTGGATGCTGATCCATAATGTTGGGGAGAGGGGTATAGGGAATAATGAAGGAACTTTTTGGATTGGGCAAAAGGGAATGAGGGGAGAGGAGGGAGTTTGGGGGTAGGAAGGAAAGTGGAATGGGATGGACATTATTACCCTATGTACATGTATGACTACACCACTGGTACAGCCAGAGAAATGAGAAATTGTGCTCCATTTGTGCACAGTGTGTGAAAATGCATTCTACTCTCATGTATAACTAATTAGAACAAATTTTTAAAATGACCAGCCTGAAGTTACAGCTTTGGGCTTTATAAGGCCTTCCCCAGGAATACATGCAGTTCTGGAAAGACACACACACACACACACACACTGCTCAGCATACCTTATATACCCAAAGTGTGGTATATCACTGTGATTAAAAGGTAGCAAACACACTTCATGTTTAGAGGCTGTGCAAAAGTCATTGTCCCATGCACTGCCATGGAGATGCCCTGGAAACAGCTCGGAACACTGGCTGGGGATTCTGAGGTGGCCCACGGCCCACTCTGCACCAGACATGGAGCGAGACTTTACAGGAGGCGCCCTAGGGGTCACTGTGATGGGTGGGCAATTGAGAGTAAAGTCATCAAGTTAGAAGGAGCATCCCCAAAGCATCTGTAAGTCAATCTTCAAACTAGACAGCAAGCCAGGCATTTCCTTCAAGTCACAGACACGTGAAGAAACAAGTGGTGGTGGTGTCGGTAAGACGAGAGCACATCACTACCTGCAGAAAACTTGGTTCTCCCCCCAAAAAATTAAAAATGACCCACAAACTCTTAAAATTAGTAAGTAAATCTATCCACATTGCTTCAGATTTTCAATGTATAAATCTCAATTATACTTCTGTAAAGCCACAAGAAACAAATCGTCAAAGAAATTTTAAATCTGAGTTTACTGAAGTATTAAAATATCGAATTCCCGAGGAAAAGACTAGTAAAATATGTTCAAGGTCTCTATGCAGAAAGTGAAAATATTATTCTAAAATATTAATGACTTTTTTGAAGAAGAATAAAATGAATATATTTTATGTTTATTGATTTTATAAAATTCAGTATTATATAATTATCTGTTATTCTCAAGCCAATCTAAATTTGTTATTCTCTGTTAAACTTAAAAGGAGTTTTTTTCTTGATAAAATTTGATTAGCAGATTCTAAAAATCATATGGAAATTAATGAGGCCAGGAACAGCCACGATGCTATTGAAGAATGAAAATTTGACAAAAGAATATCAAGTATTAAGACCTATTATAAACCAAGAGTAATTAATAAAATGTAATGTTGCTACAAGATGAAGACCCCCAAGAGAGACCCATATGTGCTGTCACCTGATTTGTTGTAAGAATTCAATTGCTGAGAAAAAGCTTTTTAGTTTGAATCCATCCCATTTATCAATTCTTGCTTTTACTTCTTGTGCTTTGGGAGTCATGTTAAGGAAATCTGGTCCTAAGCCAACACGATGGAGATTTGGGCCTACATTTTCTTCTATTTGGTGCAGGATCTCTGGTCTGATTTCTAGGTCCTTGATCCATTTTGAGTTGAGTTTTGTATAGGGTGAGAGATATGGGTTTAGTTTCATTTTGCTGCATATGGATTTCCAGTTTTCCCAGCACCATTTGTTGAAGAGGCTGTCTTTTCTCCATTGTATGTTTTTGGCTCCTTTGTCAAGTATGAGATACTTGTATTTATGTGGGTTTGTCTCTGTGTCCTCTATTCTGTACCTTTGTTCTGCCTGTCTATTTTGGTGCTAATACCATGCTGTTTTTTCTTACTATTGCTCTGTTGTATAGTTTAAAGTTTGGTATTGTGATGCCTCCTGCTTCACTCTTCCTGCTAAGGATTGCTTTGGCTATTCTGGAGAATATCATGCTAAGTGAAATAAGCCAATCTCCAAAATCCGAAGGTAGAATAGTTTCTCTGATAAGTGGATGCTGATATATAACTGGGGTGGGGGTGGGGAGAAGGGGGTAAGAAAAGAATGGAAGAATGTTGGATTGTGTAGAAGGAAATGAGGGGTGGGGAAGGGGCAGGGGGAGGAAAGATAAGGAAATGAGACAAACATCATTACCCTGGGTACATGTATGATTATATGAATGGTGTGACTCTACATCTTGTTCAAACAGAGAGATGAGAAGCACTGTACCCCATTTGTGTACAATGAATCAAAAATGACAAAATAAAATAATAAATAAATAAATTTATCTTCTTTATAAATAATTTTTTTAAAAGAATTCAATAGCAGTATAGTTTGAAATGATTTTTTCAGTAAATGTTTCCAGGTTATGTGGATAGATATTATAAATAATGTCCTGGATCACATGACACACCTTATGCAAAAAATAATAATTTTAAATAAATTATAGATAACGTGAACATAAATTAAGAAAGGTTGTAGGAGAATATCTTTGCAATAGTAAAATGAAAAAAAATGTGCTCTAAACAGAAAAAAAGCACACATTTGTCATCTGAGGTTGCCATAAGAGATACCAGGCACTGGGCAGCCTGACCAGCAGAAGCTTTCTCCCGGTTCCGGAGGTCACAGGCCTAAGACAGGGAGCCAGCCTGGTCAGCCCCTGGTCCGGGTTCTCCTACTGCCTGCCCCTGCCACCTTCTTGCTGTGTCCTTGCATGCAGAGAGCGTGGGAGAGGAGCAAGCACTCTGATGCCACTTCTTGTAAGGACATCAAAGTTGACCTTGTCAACCCCGATGACCTCCCTGAGTCTCCATCTGGGGACTTCATCTTCATACTATCACGTTGGGGGCTGGAGTCTCAACATGTGACTAAGGTGGGGGTTTGGGATACGAACCCCATAACAAAGCAGGTGGCTAGTAAACGTTTGAAAAGCTGTTGAACACCCCTTGTCTACAGGAAATGTAATTAAAATAAAAACGTACTTCATGCCTAACAGGATGGCTAAGGTGAGGCGGAAGAAGGGAAGCTGCTGCGGTTTGGACCTGAGTGTCCCACAGGGGTCCCTGTGTTAAAGGCTGGTCACCCCTTCATGGGGCTCTCAGGAGGAGGTGAAGCCTTCAGGAGTGGAGCCCAGTGGGACTTAGGTCACAGGGGACATGCCCTTGAAGGGGACAGTGGGCCCCAGCACCACCTTCTCCCCCTCTGCTTCCTGGCCACTGTGATGTGAGAACATCCAGCCTGAGGTCTGGAAGCCATTGTCACCTTTGTCCTCATAATTTTGAAAGCAAAAGGAGAGGGGAGGGTTTCCTTAAAATGAGAAATTTCAGAGAAGCACTTTCCTGGTTCTTATCCATGTTACTATAGAAATTTTCTTAAAAATGGACTAATTATATTTTTTAAATTTTTCTACCATTTTTTAAACCCAAAATGCTTATATCTTTGAAGGTTTCTTTTCCTTTTTTGGCGCATTTTGTGATGTACCTCATTCTGATGAGTATTTCAGAATCATTTGTTAATATAACATGGTATTTCTCTGGCAAGAAAAATCCCATTAGTGCTTCAGTTTTATTAAAGTCCCATAAATGGAGTTCTCAGTACTTTATCACTTTCCTGTCCTCTTTTAAATGACAACATGAATCATTAAAAACAGTCAGCACTAAAATGAATTATTTTCATCCAAATAGAGATTGCTTAATTTAATTAAATATGCTTTATGCTTCTCAATTGCCACAAAGTGGTTCCTGAGAACTTCTAACCAATTATTTAACATGTCCAGAATCTCAGTGGAATACTAAGAGGACAGGAGCTTTAGACATTGCAGCTCCTCTTGGTAAACAGCTTTAAGTTTTCAACATCTCTCCAGAAATTCTATATAAGCCCATGGAAATTCTGGTTTTTGCTAATTTTTTCTGTGAAAGGTACCAGACTTTCGTTTGTTCCTCTGGAATTCAGATTTTCCCTGTGCACGGAGGCCACCAATGACTCCCGCGAACATTTAGAACTGCATTTTATATTTTAAACCTATATCATAGGTTTATTGAATTCACCAATTCCTTTTCATTTCTGTACACAAGGACAATGTTTCTATTTGAGTTTCATTTTTCCAGTTTAAAATTCAAAAATGTGTCAGTTTTCACAATCCATAATAAAGTTTGTAGTTTTCAATCTATGATTATTCTGCATCTCACTGAATTTCTTATAATGTAAAATCACACAGTCTGCAAAGTAAGTTTTCCTTGAGCATAGACATAAGCGTCTCTCCTTCTCTTATTGACTTTGAGATTGCAGTACTTGAAAACCAGGACAGCCACAAACACAGCTGAGAGGAGTCCAGGGATGGAGGTCCATGTGGTTCATGAAAGTGCCCCAGCCTCTGAAGTCAGGCTGCTAGGGCTTGAAGACCAAGTCACTACTGCTAATGATGAGGCAGGGGCATTATATTTCCTCTCCCAGTCTCAACTTCTTCTGTAAAAGGATAATTATAATAGTGTCTGGGTCATTTGTTGCAAGGAAATTATTTAGCAGAGCATGCAGCACATTGTAAAGCTCTCCATATATTTTGACTTCTATTAGCTGTGATCCACTTAGCACTGCTTCTGTGCTGGACTTCTGTACTTGAAGTAAGTAATATTCTAGATGCACTGTCTTTCCAGGGTCAATGCCGTCTCACTACATTGCAGGCGAAGTACCTGGGTAATGCACCGTTTGCCAAAGGCACAAGAGATAGGAGGGCTCCAGCCTGCACTTGGCTCAGGTCTGGGCAGAAATCCTCACCGTTTCCCCTGCTTATATTCTCCCTCCAGAATAGAGAAATTCAAGAAGCACATCAACTCACAAAACTAAAACCTTGCTATTGACGTTCCAAAAATAGAAGCCTGGAGCTTTTTGCAGGTGAGAGGGAAAGCTAATTGAAAACCAAAGAAAAGTTGAAAATATCTGATATTTACCTGATTGTCAAGTTTAGGGAAAGTTGCTGAGAATTTAGCTCAAATCCCTCTTCCCTTCTGCTTCAATCATCTGCCGGATGTGGCAGGCCAGAGCACGTGAGGCAGGGACTGGCGACCTGCCCCCTCTGCAGGGCAGCATGCAAACCCACTGTGGCGAGAGTCCAGCCCTGCGTCCAGGAGCTCAGCCAGCCAGCAGCGGCCAGCGCCCTGGTTGTCTGGAGACTGCGCCTGTCTCCGGATCACAGTGTGGGGAACGATGCTCCCACCTTCCCCTGGGAAGGGAAGATGCCTCGTGCCTGCATCCCTAATCTCCCGTCAACCAGAGAGGGACGACCGTGTGCACAGAGGAAATCAGATCTTCAGCTTCATTGCCTTCTTCCTGCTCCTCACTGCAGCCCACGACCGAAGTTTCCATTTCTCTGAGAAAACGAAGCAAAGAGGAGAGACTGCGCAAAGTTCACCCTCACGTACAGTCACGTACACAGGACGCACCGGCCCTTTGATTCTCAGTCTGCGGATAAATAACCCCGGCTCCTTATGCACGGCTCAGCCCTCCGGCTGTGCAAGATGCCACCCATTCGAAGTTTGCCAGTTCCCTGGGGGCCTCCTGCCAACACTGCTTCCTGGTATGGGTGGAAGACAGGGGCAGAGTGAGGCCCCCTGAAGGCGATGGCGAGGCCTGCCAGCTCCCAGTCCTTCCAGCACCTTAGCTGGGTCCTCATGAAAGCAAAAGACCAGCTTCTGAGCATCTGACCACCTGTTGCCAAATACCGATCTAACTACTCATGTCATTGCCTCGTAGCTAGCTCCTTGCGAGGGAAAATATGCAGATTTACTAACTTGGGCAGCTCAGAAAGCAGCCTAAGAAATTTCCTTCCTAATTCTTGCCAGCTGAATTCCTATTTCTCTCACCAAAATTGGTCACCACACTCTTTTCAAACCTGGCCTTGTTTCTCGGCCACCATCCAGTTGTTTTCAGACCCCATCAACCATGCATACTAAATGTAAGAAGTACTCTTTCTATTATATATTTTAATGCAATACATCTTAAATGTGTTATATAATAGATACAAATATGTCGTCTCATTCAGTTATAAACCATTTATGAGTGCGTGTGTAGTATATCACTGTAATATATCCTAACATAGAAACCCGTGTAAGCTTCATTCACCTCCATCTCTGATAGGAACAGGGTGAGGTGGATTCCTTCTCCTGGAAACATTTAGAAAAATAAGGTGGACAGCACCCACATTCTCAGAGCTTTCGGAAACTTGGGAGAACGTGCCAGAGGCAAGCATTGCCTGCCTGGGCCACTGTGCTTGGAGTCCAAGGAGAGGCAGGTGTGGACAGGAGAGGTGGGGAGAAGAGGCATGTGGGCATCAGAGGCCGGCACTGACCAGAGGAGGCCAGCCTTTCAGGAGGGAGGAACTTCAGGGGCAGCCAGAAAGAGGGCACAGAAGTGCTCCTGGCCAGGGACCGGAGCTCAGAGACCCTCCTGAGAAGTACCCGGAGGCCCCCAGGACCTGACCCTTATCCTGCGTCTTCACATCTCCCTCTGGTGACCACAGGCAGGCAAAGCGAGTGAGAGAGAGCGGTCTCTCCAACATAGCCTCAGGATCAAGACCAAGTTCTGGAACTTCCAAAGCAAGGAGAATGACAAAACCGCCTCTCAGAAGATGTGAGATCCAGGTAAGAAAGAAGTCTGCTCAATGGGAATGAAATGATTGTAATCGGCATATAAGAAAGAATGAAAGTGAAATATGGAAACAGCTCACTTCAAACATCAGCCGAAGAGAAGCAGAACACAGAGACCCACAGCACAGCAGGAAAATGCACCAAGGCTGTGAGCAGAAGGTCCCAGGAAAGGAATTCTTCTCCATGCTGCTCAGAAGAAACGCTCAAGTTTTAAAATTACACTAACATGCTTATTCCTTCTTGTCAGACCAGCAAAAATCCCCAAAACATTGCAAAGCAATCCATCGAGGTAAACAGAAAACGTACAGTACATATAATCCAGGTGAGAGAATAAATTATATGATGTTGAGGACCCCTGGCAGTTAGTTTTAAAAAGAAATAAAGAAAAGAAAAACCAGTCATATTTATGTTTTTCTCCAGGATTGCAGCGTCCTGGAACTTACTGCACGGGTACAAATCTCCCACTCAAATGCCAGGCCATCCACAGCTACATTCCAAGCACACACAGTAATTCATCGCAGCGATTTCTTTTATGTCAAAGAGAGTCACCAAGGGGGCTTGATACATAAAAGAGGAAGTGATAAATTTAAATTGATCAGTTCAAAACAGATGCTCTTCAAAATACACTGGTGAAGCATTGACCAGCCAACCACGGACTGGAAAAAAGTTATTTGAAGGAACATGAATCTGAGAAAGGCCCTGTATATAGAGTAAGCACAGTCACGGGTTGAAATGCCTTGTAAGTCAGGGTCTACCCCTCCTGTGGCTGAAGGAGGGGGCATAGGAGAGCCTCTGAGAGTCATGCTCACTAAATCACAGGGGGACCTGAGCTCAGGAGCAACGTGTCAGCTTTAAGGGCAGAAGTAATAAAATCAAATAAAACCAAATAAAAAGTCCATAAAATTGGGGCCTTTAGACTCTGAAGTGCAAGGCCCTCTCTGAACCCTGCTCCTAAGGCCCAGTGCATGGGGACGTTCACCATGGCCTGACAGTGAGAAAGGCCACGGCAGGGGCGGGAGGTCCCCCCACACGGCCTGCTCTCGTGGCTGCCCCAAGAGAGCTCTGCTAATCCAGTGAGGCCGGGAAACAAGGCCACTGATGAGAAAGCGTCAAGGAAAAGGCAGCTTGTTCTCACCAACTGACAGCAGAACTGACGAGCAGCAAAGAGCCAACAAATCAGGAGGAAAGAACATGGTGAGGGCGCTCTGCTGCCAGAGAGGCCTAGAGGCCACTTTTGAAGACTCGGCCGTGGTCGGCCTCTGTGAGGACTTCCCTGCAAAGCTGCTCAATTGGGGGGCACTCACACAGGGCTCGCCCTCAGTCCCCCCATGAGGGTGGCCGCAGAGGGAAACACACTGGAGACCACATTGAGTGATAAGGAAGCTCCCCTGAGAGAGACACCCCCCTGAGCAAGACCCTCCACAGTGCCAAGCAAATGTCCTGGAACCCCATCATGGCTTCTCTTTTGCAAAGTGCGGTTTTTCTTGTCACTGCTGGACCTTCACATGCTGGAGAGGGTTGGGCTCCAAAGGAAACTGTCTCTTTAGGTCACTGTGAGATAGGAACTGGACTTTCAAGGCCTGTGCACATCAGTGGGAGAGTCTCAGGTTTGACCAGGGACAGCCTGGGACTCCGGTTGTCTCCCTTGGGTAAAAGCTATCATGTTCCACTTATGGAGAAAAAAGTTGAAACAGAGACTGTGGGGCACCATCCAGCTGCCATATCACACCCCTTTCCTGTCCTGTTGGGCCTTCCTATTGAAAGGGGGGTGGTCAAGCACTGTGTCTCTGAATGCTCCCTTAGGGTTCCCCAAACCTAACCAAGCTAAGGGAACAGTGAGATCTAGCCTGGGCCAGGAAAGTCCAGATGCATATTATCTTGAAGGACGCGGCCTTTCTCTTATGCACACCGGGGACTAGGAAAGTTGTTATCTGTAAAGAGCTGTTTGATGAAACTGGGAGAGTTGCTCCTTCGGATGCTGATCAGGTGAGCAAACTGAGCACGCTCATGCTGGTGATGTCACTAGATCTTAGTCTAATATATTGATATGATTTGGATCCAAAAATGTTTCCCCACTGCTGTAGGAATATTCAGAGGTGGGTTGATCCATTTGATTGATTAATGATTTCAATGGATTCCTGGGTGGTAACACAGGCAGATGGGGTGGACTGGAAGAAGTGAGTCCCTAGGGGAGTAACCTTGGAGATTACGTCTTGTCCCTGGCTCCTCACTCTCTCTCTGCTTCCTGGTTGCCATGAGGCGAGCATCTTCCCTCCACCACTCCCTTTCGCCATGATGTTCTGCCTCACGCAGGCCCAGAGAAATGGAACCAGCTGCCTATGGGCTGGACCTCCGAAACTGTGAGCCCAGATAAATTTTTCCTCCCCTAAGTTGTTCTTATCAGGTATTTTGGTCACATCAACAGAAAGCTGATTGACACAGACACAAAACCCCCCTCTGTGGGGACCAGTATAGAAAGGAGGGCATAGTGGAAAGGTTAGGTGATACTTGCCTCCCTGTCTTCCACTGGATAGAACTCCACGAGAAAGAGGAGGAACTGCTTGGACTGAGATGCTGTCCACCTGTGGGCACTGAACTCCTTCTGGAGCAGTCTCTGTTCTCCTGTGGACTTTCCCCTGTAAACCACATGACTCCCTGCTGTCTCCTGGCCCTTTATTTGACCTGCTTGCAACCTACCCCACTGCCCTGGAACAACTGGGCTGTAGATAACACAGCACCCTTCATTTTCAGTATTCCATGCTTTGCTCTTTCTATGGACCAGGGAGAGAAAAAGACATGGACCTTGGTAGTCACCTAGGGAAGCTGGTGGGGCTTCCGTATCCCTAATGCCTGAGAGGCCTGCAGGGAACAGGAACAGTGCTTCTCTGACCCCTCACCTTCCCTTTCCTTGGGCTTGGTACCACCTGAGATTACCTGACCAGGAAGTGGGCTTGGGTTCTGTTGCAGTCACGCCTTTGGGGCCTTTCATTTTAGGTTGGTTACCTCCATACCTGATGTCTCTGTGTTCCTCTGGTAACTGACTGTCTGGATGTCGAATCTCAGAGCTCGCCATGTCAGACATTCACATTTCACACTAGCATACTCCATCCCCCAGGTCTGGACACTCAAGTTGCCTGACATCTCTCACCATCCCTGACCATGCTACAATAAGTATTGTAATCCATTACTACCTGTAAACTCATGGGAATTGTCTTTTGCAGGTCTAGTGGTGAAATGGACAGAAGTGTTTTTGCTGGGACATATGTATTTTTGATTTAACTTTTACTATATATGATAGACTTGTTCACGAAAAAAAAAAAAGCTTGACTCTATTTGGAAAAGGAAATAGACATAAAACTCTAGATAAAATATCATGTTTTTAATGTTTCTATAAATAAGACATGCCTTCATCTGCTTCAGTGGTCTCCCTTAATTTCCCATACATTTATTAGAGAACCTCAGGACTCAGCCTCAGCCTGCTTCACTTTCTGCGCTCAGTCCCTAGGTGACTGCACCTTGTCTTGTGATTTGAAGCCCCTGGTGTAACCTCCATCCCAGAGCCTCCCTTGAAGTGGCCACTCCTGTTCCTAGTCCTCTATACAACATCTTCCTTTGGTACCAAACAGACATCCCAACGCTAATCTTTCCAAATTCAAATGAATTTTCATGTTGCAAACGTGGGTCTATCTCTCAAGGAGACAACAGTTGGACAACATTCACTTAATCAAAATACGGTTTTCTTCTTTGTGACAATATGGGAAGTTGAGGACTGGTGTCACGGCTACGCAACAGCCAGAGAAGTGGCACCTCCTTGACCTTCCCATCTCCTGCCCCTTCCATCCTGTTGCCCCTCTGTCCTGTCACTCTTTCTATCTGTTCTCCTTTCCATCCTCTTGCTCCACTAAGCTCAAATTTTGGCCACCACCTCATGGACCAAAATTGTTTAGTAAGCTCCAGCCACTAAATCTATAGTCTACCCTTTGGAAACGAGAAGGGATGAATAAGTGTACAAATTCTCCTCCTGGCCTTCAAAAATGCAAGAATTCCACAAAATTTGGAGGTCTCTGAGAAGATATAAATACATCATTCCATGCCCAAATTCTGAAGAATTTGAGAAATAAAGAGTTTCAGGTAAAGCCCTCTAACAACTTTAATGTCATAGAAAAGTCTGGTTGTATGTTGTTGGTCAGGTCATCACAGACAACCTTGGAACTTCACATCAGACCAGAGGCAGATCCCCAAAGAAGGGCAGTGGTCACTTCTCCTTGAGCATCTTATTCCAAAAGTAAGAAAGGTAGAGTTGAGACACACAAGTACAGACAGCTCTTCTTTACAAATTAATGACAAAGTGAAGCTCCCTGCCTTTCAAAGACTCAGAGAGAAGCCAGTGTTGTGCTTTGGATAAACCCCTTCTTAAAAGGCCACAAAGGGCCAAAGCCTTCATCTTTAACACACAATGCTGCTCTCATCTTATTAAATAGAACTGGGTCACAGGGTCACAGCTAGCTGCCTATTCAAGTTGACCTTGTGCTTAGCTAACTTTTAGAGGTTATATTCCCAAGGAAGGTGAAATCATAGTGATTTTGGCCCAGGATAGTTTTCTTGCAATCTTCCTCCTCTTTGGTCACTTGGATATCCTTGTGTATGTGTCTTGCACACAGTGCTCCCCAAAAGACATGACCCCACTGTACCATCCGGTCAAGTTCAGGATGTCTGAGAGACACACAGTCCTCTTCGGCAGGTCTGGATGTGAATCAGTGTCCTCTGACACCAGTGATATGGAGCCCATGTCAGCTGCCCACAACAAAACCAACGTGAAAGGAAGTGGGAGCAGGATGATGTTCAGAACAGGGACATGGGACCTGCTGTCAGCTGTGGACTAGAGCCATTTCAGATCCTGTAGGGCAGGGGTTCTATATCTCGCTGCCCTGTGGAGGATTTAGTTCTTCCGTTTGTCATTGCTTCCATTGTCCTGGAACACTGACTTACTCCTTCCCTTTCATGCTTCTGATTGTCTCCCCTGGAAAGTTCTTCTTCTGTGTCGTTATGATTTAGATAAGAGATGTCCCTCAAAATCTCATGTGTGAGGCAATGCAGGGATTCTCAGAGGTGAAATGATTAAACCATGAGAACTGTAATCTAATTAGTGGTTACTCAATTTGATGGGCTAATAATTTAAATGGATTGATGTGTGATAACGTTAGGCAGGTGGGGTGTGACTGGAGGGAGCAGGTCACTGGGGGCTTGCCCTTGGGGATTATGTCCTGTCCCTGGTTGCTTACACTCAAGCTCTCTCTGCTTCCTGGCTGCCATGAGTGAAAAGCTTCCCTCTGCCAAGTCCTTCCGCCATGAAGTTCTGCTTCACCTTGGGCCCAGAGTGATGGAGTTGGCTGTCCATGGACCAAGAGCCAAAATAAACTTTTCCTTCTCTGTTTTGTTCTTGTCAGGTCTTTTTATCACAGTAATGAAAAACTGACTAAAACACATCCCCTCGTGAGGTGAGCTCTGGTGAGTCCATGTTTTGGAGCATCAGACAGAATTATTGTCCTCCCAGTTGCTGTTGCAGTTTCAAGATTTGGGGTTCTGGATTGTCTTAGGGGTTGACTGACACAAGCCACTGGAGTATAGGCATGTGGATTCTTGGCAGTACATTGCCTCTAAGATCAGTGGGAACCCCATCTATTTGCATCTAGCTGTTCCTTTTCTGAGTATGCATACCCCAATTTTTTGTCTTTACATTTCGTTAACCTGAAAAGACTCAGGTCTCCATTCTGCCCAATTTTCAATCTCCAAACTGAATGGCAGTTATCTTGGGACTGCATGGAACAATGATCATTCAGGAAGCAGCTCCTGAAGTCCTAACACTGGCAGTGTGTCCACCATCTTTGTATGTCAGGAACGTAGTCAAAATCACCTACTCAAGCCACGGTTCATCACATTATCTAGGATGTTATTACAGGTGACATCGTTACCCTTCCAGGTTCCAAGTCACAGGCAGACCTTCCTTCCAAACCTACACTGACAAACCCTCCTGTCCCCACTGGAACTCCCCGGCTCTTCCCTCTCTTCCTTGCCTACATTTGCCAGTCTCCAACGCCATCTGGCAGATCAGGCTTTACTTTCAAGTCTGCTTATTTTCTGTTGGGATGGCAGCTCCTGTGGAGCGTCACTATGCGTCGTTCAGGGCTGTAATCCCAGGGTAGGAAAGAGCCGTGTGCACCATGGACACCATGAATATGTGTAGAACAATACCCGGGCTATGGGGTCAAGGCCTGCTGGAGGGAGGTAAGCTGACACACTCTCTTCCATCTCTGTCATTCTGTTAATTGTGGTTTGACCCACAGCAATCCACGGGCTCCAGGAATCCCTGGGTGCGCTCAGGACCCCATTCTCTCACCAGCCCATGCCCTCCCCAGTGTCAGCACACCTGTGCCAGTTCTGCTGAGAAGGTCTGCTTGCACAAAGACGCTGTGCAGCAAACCAATATGTTACTCCCCAAATCCTTCCTTTCCCAAAACCCGTTTATTGAGCTCATGCTGCTCACCCTTAAGGATATTGAGAAAAACTCTTTGAGACTCCCAAAACTCTGGAAATTTAGGCAGGGGAGTAAACCTGGTGGGCTTGTACATCCTTGCAATCCAAGGTTGGCTGAGGAGCCCCTGAGAGGGAGGGCATCTCCTCTGTGCTTGGGGAGGAGAAGGGAGAAATCAGGAGCAGGTTCCACAGAGAAACAGTGGTCAGCAGGCCACATTGTTCTCCTGAAGCCACAGCCATCCTGACCCCTGGGCTCTCAATTCAGTGACCAGAGTCCAGCTCCTCAGGCTGAGACACCCTGTCTGCCCTGGCTCCACTTCCGTTCCATCCCTCCCATCCACAGGCAGCAGCATCCTACCTGGCCCTGTAAACTCTCCTCCACATGCATCTGTCTGTCATTTCACAAGAAATTCAACAGACCAACTTTACTCAGTATAGAGAGTCAACATTAGGTAGGAAGAAACTTCTCTCGGGTGTTTCACTATTTTCATTCATTAGCCAAAGACTGTTGAAATTGGGAAATAATTTGAGGCTGGGAATGAGTTCCCACAGGTGGGAAGCAGAGATTACTCGTGACCAGAGGAAGTTGCTCAGTCCTCCTAGACAGTGGTTGCTGAGACCCGAAGCCTCACAGTGGTAGAGAGCTTGGCTGTGGGCCATCCTGACCTGCTCATTCCAAGTCCATCCAGTTGGCATCTGCTTCAGGGCAGGCTGGCAAATATGGCTGAAGGTCCTTAGCCACAAAGTCCCAATACATGCTTGGCTTGTTCTAGGACAGTGGTTTCCAAGTGGGAAATTGCAATGATCTGAGCAAAACTAATTTCTCCCCTCTCTCTAATTGATAACACACGGCCTCAATTATAGGGACTCGTGGGTGTCATTCTAAAATTCACATATCTTTCTGCAGAAAAACTAATGGTCCATTGAGTCAGGAGATCTGCATGTGATGGTGACTGGTACCAGATGTTCCAGAGGAAAGCAGAAAGCCCCCATGGTGGAACTAACCATAAAAAGCCCGAGCGTGGGAGAGATCCTTTCTGACCCCAGGTGCAGATCAATCACAGGTCTTGAAGCAAAAGGATCATTACTGCAGGCACAATGTCGCATTGGCAAATGTTGCTGTAGACGCAGCTTTTCCTTACAAATTAAGCTAAATGCATTATGAACAGTTGGTAACTATTAACAGTTACTACACTTTTCAACAGTCTTTAACAATTTCCTCTACTCTTACCATGTTAATGATGTGTTAATCACTGCCTAAACAAGGCAAGTTAATGAGATGTCTTAATGCTCCTCTGCAGATGGAGATATGGGGATATTCAAAGTGTAATGACAGAACAACAAATTTAGAGACGTTTCCTTAGATATTGTAATAATGATAATCCCAGGATGTTCAAGGGGGATTTTTAATAATAAGTTTAGAGTGAATATAGAAGAAATATATGCAGAATAGTATCTGAGTACCTCGCAGTAATGCCCATAAAATCAGAATTGGGAGGGTAGTGGACAGTTGAATGAGATAGAATATTTTATAGATTCAACATTCATAGCCATTGAAATTAATTATGAGATATATTTATGAACAAATGGTTGTGGAAATGCACACAAGAGAGTGCAGTCGGTACCGTGGCGTCTGTGTAAACGCATGCACTATCTTGTCCACCTGCAATTCTGGAGCGCAGCACACCGTTCACAGGCATTCTCCTATCATGGGAGGACTGAGTGTTATGTTTTCCTCTTTCTTTTTTTTAACCTGCAAAAGAAGATGTAAAAAATGCTGTAGTCTGGGAAATACAAGTCATTTTACAAAACAAATACCAATACTACAATTGTTTAAAACAGAAATCTCCTTCCAAAAATAAGCAGGCAGTGTGTTTAGTAGTTCCCTCTGGACTACCAGAGACAGGTAAGGATTTTCCACAAGATCTTTAACAAAAGAGAACAACAGAGAACCTCGAAGACAGGAAACATGAAAACAGTCAAGCTTTCCAAGTGTGGGTGTGAATCCTTCCCAGGAGGGTCCTGTGGGGTGCCGACCGGGTTCAGGACAACTGCTAGGGTGCCAGCTATGACTCCTGACTTCAGCTCCGCCTGCAGGGCCACGTCTCCTCTGAAACACAAAAAGGTTGCCCTCAGGTCATCGCAATCTCACCCCATCCAGGAAGAACGTCCGATTCAGGCCAGGGATTATTTCCTCTCTTGATTTTTGGGTTGAGGGTTATCAATGATCAGAAGCCAACTGAGAGCTCTTTGTAACTGATAAAATAAACAAAGTTGCCCCTCAAACCAACATAACTGTTTTTTCCTGTTTTCAACCTTCCATACTGGTTACCACCCTAGGTCACGGGATGATCTCCCCAAGCTGGATATAATTCTGTCTCTCTGTGGGTCACTGTCAGCAGCCACAGTGCTCCTGGGACAGGAAGTGCACATAAAGAAAGACGGAGGGCATTCTCCCTGGTGGGCCTTTTCCCTCTTCCAGTTCAGCTCAGAATTGACTTTTCCTGTGAAACTGATTCTTTGAATGTTTTCCAGTTTTGACCACTGGATTTTCATGTCAGATGTTTGTCCTCATTTTGATTTTCTCATTAATTCATATTCAATATGAATTATATTCATATTCAATATGAATTAATTCACACTAATTCTTATTGAATGCTCTTCCTTCCCATGGTTCAGGTTTTGTGCCCCTCAGGTTCTTTGGCACAGCACAGTTTAGACATTAGGAATCGGGAGTCTGAAGTCCTAGTATCAAACCCTGGACTTTCCATCGTTGAACTGTGTAATCTTGAGCAGATTGCTTAATCTTTCTTTTTTTTTTTTTTTTTTTTGAACCAGGTTGAACTCAGGGACACTCGGCCACTGAGTCACATCCTGAGCCCTAGTTTGTATTTTATTTAGAGACAGGGTCTCACTGAGTTGCTTAGGGCCTCGCTAAATTGCAGAGACTGGCTTTGAACTCATGATCCTCCTGCCAGCCTCCCAAGTCGCTTGGATTACAGGAGTGCGCCACCACGCCTGGCTGCTTAATCTTTCTTAATCTCAGTTTTCTTATCTGAAAAATGCAGATGACAGCCCCTCCTCTGTGGACACTTGGGGAGCTCTAAGGAGGCAATCTGTCACCCGCCTCCCGCCAGACCCAGCGTAACAGACTGCATTGATGGAGTCTGCCACGATGTGGACAGCCGTCTGAATCCCTGCGGTTCTTTTCATAAAACTTGTCCGCATTCTTTAATGAGTCACTTATAAGGCAATTGATGATTGTCCTTAAGGACAGACACCCTCCCTGAACTGTCAGTAGCTGCTGGTGAGCATGGGGAGCTGCGATGGCTGCATGTTCCTACGTGAGCAGATGATCCACCCCAGCAGCAGGAAGGCACCGTGGCCCCAGGGACCCGCCATCACTCACTCACATCACCCTCTCACTGTAAGCGAGAGGGCTGGACCTTTGGCTATAGATACAGCAGCAGTGAGGACAGGTGACTAGACGCCTAACTCTCCACCAGAAACCCTGGAAAACACGACCCAATCTCCTCACCACGCACAGTGCTGTGGTTGAAGAACTGGGAAGCAGTTTGCGTGTTCACGGGGTGGGCCTCGCTTGACTTGCTGTCTTCTCATTTTTCCTCTTTTTATAAGCATTTGGAAAGCGTCCCGGCTGCTCATCCCCATGCCCTTCCAAACAGCACCTCCAAGGCTGAAGACGCGGAGGCATGTGAGGAAAACCAAAGGAGGCGGCAGGGTGGGCTTCCCCTTGCAGTCAGCCAGCGGAGTCTTCCGTGTCCACTCAGAGAGGAAACGTCTCCCACTGCTGAGCTCCAGCAACGCGGATCAGACCTCTTGTCTGCACAGCCAGGTAGCTCTGTGCCGCCGAGGGCGCATGTCCTGGAGCTGTCCCAGCGTTGGCAGAGAGGGACACTCTGGGGCCAGGGTCAGTCTGCCGCCACCAAGACAACCTGTCTTGACCCCTCTCCACCTCCTCTCCAGATGTTTTCTCTGCACCATGTAAGGGGAAGTGCTGGGTTAGATGAGCTGAAGGAGGGGACACCGTGTGTCATGCAGGGTCCCCTGTTCTCTGCAGTACTATATCTAGACCGTGAGGAGACCTGATGCCAGCAGCAGAGCCAGGAGCAGAGATCCAGCCCTGGGCTGTGGTGGGGACAGAAGAGCAGAGCTCCCAGCAAAGACTCCCTTTTGTTGTATTCAAGCATGAGAAACAGGTGATTTCAGGAGGGAAAGGGTTAGAATTTTCAAGTGACATTTGCACAGAGGTTGGAATCACGCCACTGAAAGACAGAGGGACAGGGGATGAGAGCCGGGCTGCCACACTCTCCAGAGTCAGGGAGAATCAGGACGGGACAAACACAGGGCCCGTGTGCCCGCCACACATGTGCCTTTCTCTTTCTTCTCCTGGCTTAGGTTCTGTCACAAGTTCATTATGTCTCCCTCTAAAGAAATCTTGAAGTCCTGACCCCAGGTATCTGTGAACAGGACTTATTTGGAAACAGGGCCATTGCAGAGGTACCCGTGTTCTGATGAGGTCGTACCAGGACCAGGAGAGTCCTAATGCAGAATGAGCAGTGTCACTTAGGAAGAGGAGACACACAAGGAAACGATGACCAGGAGACAACAGGGACAGACTGGCAGGAGACAGCAAGCCCAGAAATGCCTAAGATGCCTTGGCCGCCTTGGAAAGCTGGGGGAGGTGAGGAAGGGTCCCCCGGAGTCTCAGGAGAATGGCAGCCCTCCACACCTGGATCTTGGACTTCCACTCCCTAGGACTGTGAGAAAGGCTTCTGTGTCTTGAAGTCACTCGGTTTGTGTCCTCTGTTAAGGCAGCCCTGGGACCCCAGCACAGGTGCTGAGGAAGAGTTAGATGAGGAAGAGGCACTTCCACCCTAGAAGAATCTGCAGCGTAGCTGGAAAGACTGTCTCGCCCAGAGGTGCTAGGAGTAGGGTGACCACGACTGGAGGAAGGAGAAGGATAGACGACATGGTGAAGTTTAAGCTAGAATTTCTAATCAGGGCCTCATGCTCCACTTGCATAATTATGTTAGAATCATAGTATTCTCCAGCTGCGCTGCGTGTTAGAGAACGTCAGAGGCTCATGGAAACGCATCCTAAGGGCAGACAGGCTGTGGTCCAGCAGTGCCATCTCCACCCAGCCAGCCCTGTGTCTCTACCACCTTCGCCTCTTTCCAGGGAGCAGGTCCCCTTTAACCATCCCATTAGCACAAGTGGTCACCTTGGGGGCGCTGCTCATTTTGATGCTACTCACTTAAGATGGGAGGGTATGTGCCAGCCTTCGCTCTGGCTGGACAGCACAGTGATTCCCAAGCCCGGTGGGAGCCTCCATCTCCAATCCTCACAATGCTTCCTCGCGATTGGAACCCTCTTTCACATGAACTTGTGTGTTTGTGCAAACAGCAGAACCTGACCCTGCTGCGTCTAGAAGGGCTCTGTCTGGTAAACCTGAAGAGTCTGAAGACACAGATGGGATCGAGGGAAGCTCAGCAGGGCAAACACAGCCCCCGAGCCATCCATCGGGAACAGCGGGCCTCGCCCTGAAGACTGGCCTGACAGCTTCCACCGCCGTGGCTGCTCTCAGCCTGGCGTCTCCCTCACCTCCATGATCCTGCCCCTGCTGTCCTGGAGCGCAGAGACCACCACCGCTGCCTCTCTCTGTGACCAGGACAGGCTAAGCCTGTCCTGAACCTGGACATGGTGCAATGACCCTGCTGAACTCCAAGGAGCGGAAAACAGCCCCAGCACTTCCAGGCAGGAGAGAGGGAAGCGGCCCGACGGGCACCCTCTACGGGGTTTCTGGATGCTGCCAGCGCTCACCAGCCAGGAACTTGCTCACACTCCAGGACAAGCCACCATGTCGGTGTCACGTGAAAGTTGACTCCAAACTTGCTTGCTGAAACCCAGAGGCCTGTCTGCGCAGCCTCATCTGCAGGACAGGAAGGTACTGGGCTCTCGAGAGACTCACTCGGGTCATGGTACTCAGGAGCCTGAATCCAGAGCCCAGCCCAGAATCACTCTCCTGTCCCCAGGGCAGCAAGTCACTCCCGAGTGAGTCACTGAGAGGCTGAGGAGGCTGCTTCAGGGCCAGAGGCGCTCCTGCCCGAGAATGAGACTGTGGGAACAGCTGGGCTGAGGAAAGTCCCACCAGAGGGTCTTCGGCAATAAGCACAGCCTTTAAGCCAGGGGTCACCTGTTCAGGGTTCAGCTCGGAGCCCCACATACGCTGGTGTCTTCCTTCCAAATTTGATCTCAGCCTGTTCCGCCAAATCCTAACGTGGGCATATTTGGAAAGACACCTTGAGACTAGGTCTTGTTACAAGATGGTGGGCTTTTCCAGGGGTGTGGCGAAGCGCAACACCAAATACCAAAGAAACCCTCTGTTAGGGGCCACCTAGAGACCTGGCCTTGGAGAGACGTGGGGTGACAATGGTCAGATTGTGCTGTCCAGGCCACTGCCCCATCGCAGCTCCAAGAAGCCCCTCCTGATCCTGGAGACTCTGAGGTGGGGGAGTGGCCCCACTGAGCCACCTGTCAAGGTGGAAGGTGGACCGTGGTGGAAGCATGTCCTCTGCAGAGCTGGACGTCAACGGGAGTTGTCAGAGTGCTTCTGCTCCGTGTCCCACCAGGGCTCCCTGAGACGCCTCCTCAAGTTCCCAGAAGCCAAGACAGAGGGACGTGTTTTAGTTGCTTTTCTCACTGGTGTGATCCAAAGACCTGAAGATAATTTTAGAGAAGGAAAAGTTTCTTTGTCACTCAAGGTTTCCGAGTTCTCAGTAAGTAGACAGCTGGCTCCATTGGGCCCAGGTGAGGCAGAATGTCATGGCGGAAGAGTGTGGCAAAGGAAGCCACTCAGGACATGGGAGCAGGAAGCAGACAGAGAGGCAGCGCAGGGGATAAAACATGTACCCAAGGGCACACCCCCAGTGACCCACCTCCTCCAGCCACAGCCCACCTGCTTTCAGTCACCACCGAGTTAATCCCTACCCAGGACTAACACACTGATTTGGGAACTCCTCATAGCTAAACCAGAACAGTGCCTGAGGTCAGTGGAGAAGACTTACACTGAAACTGAATTTTGAAAGCACAAATGAGCCACTGTATGCAGGGCTTTTAAAATTAGTCCTGTATCTGCTCATAAAACACAGCTCTTAGCCCGTCTCTACCACGTCTGTGAGCCAGCACAGCAAACCCAGGGAGGCCGGAGGCCTAGGGCTGATCCCCAGAAGGCCACCTGAGTACAGTGGAAAGACATGCCTCTAAACAAAGCCAAGGATGAAACAACTCTAAATGATGAAAAGCCCCGATAGGTCATCATAATAGATGAAAATACATTTAAACGCTGTGGACAGACTAGGTCGGTTCCCACAGTGGCGTTGCTAAGTCCTTTCATGGGTACCTGGCCAAAAGAGGAGCACTACATGTGGGTGAGCTCCTGCCTAGTCTCTCTTCCCACCCGGGAGCCTCTTAGACCTCCAGCCGTATCTCACACTCCGGTAGCACATTCCGAGTCCTTCGCCTTCTACCCTTCAGGCAGGGGCTCAGGGGTGCTCAGTTCAGACTTACTGGGAAGAGCAAGTTCTGCTGTGAAGAGCCTGCAACATTCGGAGGGTCTAAGGTCACCTTTAGCTGTGAGGCTCTGTCCCCGTTGTGAACGTCCTGTGCGGCCCCACTGCACAACAGGATTGAGTCAGAAAACCCACTGCTGGTTTTGTTAGTAAGCTGACCTTTCAGCTTAATTCCCGGGGTGTTCTCCCAGCATGCCTCTCCAAGCTGCGTCGCAGGGACACTGCACACTGCAGCAGGCAGTTGTCAAGAATATGAACAATGGCTTAAAACCCGGATATGTACATATTTTTGCTTCCCAAAATATTTGTGCCTATGTGTTGTATGTGGGAGCAGAAGCCCATTGAGAAGGCATCACATTTAAGGGAGAACGACTGGTACCCAGTTCTTCAGTGCCAGTTCAAAGACCCTTCCCCAGGGCCTTCTGCATCAAGGTCCTTGCGTGCTAAGGTCAGGGCCCCCGCTTTGGTTGGGGTAGGTGTGCCCCGCCCGGCGTCAGAGGGAGCCATGCCAAAGTGCACACAGTGGGAAAGCAAGGGAGATGAACGAACGCTTCACTTGAAATAATATTCTACACAATGGCATCATTTTAAAATGTAAGGGAAGCAGATGAAGGTATAAAATTCCTTAAAAGAAACAGGATTAAAGATAAACTGGGATTTAATACTGCTGGCAGCCACCCTCTTTCTGTACCAGCTGAGTGATGAGATGAGAGCATAAATCTGGTGACATTGATCCTTTAAAATACTACGCTATCTGGTGCAGACGGGATTTAAAAAACAAAGCAAAAAACAAAACCTCTGAGATTGAGTTTAGCATTAGGACAGTAAACTAGCTTGAGTAAAGTGTGGCCAGAAAGATGACCGCTTCCCTCTTTTGTGAGACCACCGAATATACTGATTGCTTCTGTGTAGGCCTGACGGCTAGGGTGGGCGACTGGCAACACTGATACCTGGACCAGGTTCATCACAACCGCCACGTTCTCAGCAGGAGTCATCCCAAGGGGCGGGTCTTCTGAGGGGGACCATTTTCCCCCGTTGCTTTAGACAATAACTTCAAATGCAAGGAAGATGCAGGGCACTTGCAGAAAACACAGGGAGAAGGCCACGAGCTCTGAATCCAGGAAAAGTGACTCCGTCCACCAAGCCTGGGACAGAACCCAAGATAAATCACAAGACAATGAAGCCTTATTGTCTCTTATTCGATGTCCCATGGTCAACAATGTGCAGTCTTCCTGATGGATATATTCACGAGGGCTTTTTCGGATAAAGAGAATGGTGTAAGTTAGGACGCCCTGGCAGAAATATGATCCGGGGTGTTCGAGCTGGGATCTTTTGTCTCTGCACTTAACTCACGCCCAGGTCCCTGGGGGGCACAGACGCAGCCCTGGGGTTTTGTGCTGGGCCCTCAGTGCTCTTGAGGATTTACATTAGTAAGACAAATGGCTAATTCACTGCAGCCGAATGCTGCACAGCTCATGATTAAAGACAAGCCTTCCCAGTCCGGGCTTCATTTATTTCCCCTGCAGTGAAATATGTGTGGATTTATACTTTTTTCATTCCTACATAAATGCAAGCAGTTTATAAAATGCTGGAGGAATTATCAGAGTTAAAATCTCCCACTCCAAGTCCATGAAAGGAATTTTCCTCTCATTTCTTTCCTCATAAAAGCACAAGCCATTGTCTAATGATTTAATGACAAAATCCATTTAATTACCTGCCTTAAAAAGTGAACTAAATAGAATTTAGCACATCTACTCATTAATTCGTTTGGAATTAAATCTTTGGCTTCTGAAAGTTAAGGCTGCTGTAAACACTTGTCCCAGAGTTTGAATACTGATTCTGAAGACAGCAGATCACAATGTCAGCCCCGTTACTATTTCAGTTCTCAGGGCTGCGCATGTCCCGGGTTAGTAGACTGTTTCTCCACCTATTTCCCCAATACTTAAGTCTCTCCCACATGCTAGCCAGCACTCAGGACCTGGGATCCATGGGGGACACAGTCCTGGTGCCTGGGAGCTTCTGGTACACAGTCGCCAGGATGGTCCCCAGTGGTTTCTGCACACTGGTGCTCAGGCCCCCATGCAATCCCCTCCCTTCTCAGTGCAGAGTACAACCTACTGAGTACTTTCTAACAAATAGAATTTGGCAAAATTAAGAAGTGTCACTTCCAAGGTCAGGTTAGCAGGAGACGGGGCTTCATTTCGGTGCCTTCTGAAACTCTTCGCCTCATTTGCTCTGCGTGAAGACACTGGCCATGTTGTGAGGCCCACGTGGGAAGAAACAGATGTCCTGGATGAAGGTCCATCAGGGACCCAGCCAATGAGTGGCTTGGAGGCAGGACTCCCCAGGTGTGCCTCAGGAGGCTGCAGCCCTGACCAACCACTGTTACAGTCCAGGCCTCAGCTGAGCTCCTCCCAGGCCTCCCACAACCACCAGGAGGCAGCAGTGCTGTCTGGAGCCACAGGTCTGGGGCAGTTTGCACACAGCACAGGTGACAGACGTGCTTGCTGTTAGCATGGCTGGATGATGGACAAGTTCACACCTGTTTAATATGGTGTCAGATTGATCTGACTGCTTCTGGTTTTTTCCTTTATCACTGATTTTGAGAGATTTGATCATGGTGCTTCTAGGTAGGATTTCCTTTATATATTTTGGACTAAGAGGTTTTCTTGTTTTGTTTTTGTTTTGTTTTTAACCGGGGATTGAACTCAGGGGCACCGGCCACTGAGCCACATCCCCAGCCTTATTTTGTATTTTATTTAGAGACAGTCTCACTGAGTTGCTTAGTGCCTTGCCCTTGCTGAGGCTAGTTTTGAACTTGCGATCCTCCTGCCTCAGCCTCCTGAGCCACTGGGATTACAAGTGTGCGCCACTGTGCCCTGCTGAGAGGGGTTTTTGATCCCTCCAATCCATGGACCCACTGTTTCCATTAAGTTTGAGAACCTCCCTGCCGTTATTCCTTCAGCTGTTTCTCTCTGTGCACACCCTGCCTTTTGAAATTCCAGCTGCCCATTCTTTAGCTGCTCTGAGCATCCTGCAGGTTGCTCAGGCCTTCTTTCCTTCTATGATTAATTTTGCTCTGTTTCTTATTTTGGGTCATCGCTATTTCTAAGTCTTCACATTTACTAATCGTGCTTTCTGAAAAGTCTGATCTGCTTTGAATTCTATCCAGGAAATTGTACATCTCATATATTGTAATTTTCATCTGTGGAGGTTTGATTGGGGTCTTTTCATATCTTTCATGTCTTCACTTGACTCTGAACATACGGAAATGGAGCAATGCACTTAATGGAATGTTCTTTGAGTGTTCGTGTCTCTAGCAGAGCTGGTCAGTTTCAACTGAGCAGGTGATTGATGGAAGGATTTAACTCCTTATTATATGCCATTTTCCTATCTCTTTGAGGCCTCATATCTTCTGGCTGGGTGCTAGAGTTTGTAAATTTTAATTTGTTGTGTGCTTGATATTTTTTATTCCTACAAATATCCCTGCGCATTTTTTTGGAGTGCAGTTCAGTTACTCAGAAGTATGTCCTTTCCTTTTTCTCCAGGCATTGGCATGGCAGTGCTCAGGCTAGCACAAATCGTGTCCCTCTGCTGCAGCCTGCCTGTGAGGTTGGCAGTCCAGTTTGTGGAAAGGGGTCCTTTCTCAGCACTGTTATGGCTGGTCCTTCGGGGTGCCTCTAACCCTGGCCTCAAGCAGATTTCTTGAGAGCACCTGGGGTGGGGAGCTGGCTGACTGCTCCAGGGTAACCCTCTGAAGAACTCGAGGCTCTTCCCCTGCTGCTCTGCCTGTGAGCTCCCGCTATTGCGGGCTCTGGAGACCCTGAGACACTCCCTGTCTTCTCTGCCCAGGTGTCTGCAGGCCCAGCCTGGGTGCACACTGCACTGTGGTCTGGGGACACTCTCAAGGCAGTAGAAGCCCATTATACAGCCCTAGAGCTCACTCCATTCCTTCCCGTTCTCCTAGGGATGGCTGCCCTCGGGTCTGATACCAGTTATCTTGCCAGCGCTGTGTCTGCTGGAGACCATTTATGGTAGAAGGAGGAATATGGTCCCTGTCTACACCTTACTCAGGAGCACAAGTATATGTTCAAGTTTATGTTCAATTGCTTTGTGGTGGTGGTGTTGTTTGGATGCAATTGTGCATTTCTGTTCATTTATAAAGGCAACTAAGAGATGACAGGCATCCCTTACCTGTTTTTTTCCCACTGCTGACATCTTTGATGACATTGGATGATATCAGAACCAGGAGGTGACTCAATGAAGTCAGGATGCACAAAGGTCCAGTCCCCAGGATGACTCCCCTTTGCACTCTTTTGCTCTGCCCTCAACCCTCCTGTGGAGTGACTTACTTCAGTTATGTGCACAGAAAGCATTGCCAGAGCATTGCAGTGAGAGTGACTCACAAGTCATGCCAACTCCTGGTGCAAGGATTGACCAATGCGCAGTCCTGATGTCATGTGAACAAGCAGAAAGGCCCAGGCCTAAGGTACTGGGCAAGCAGTCTTTGGAAACAGTGTGAAGTCAGTCAGTTAGTGGTTAATACACCTGCCGTTGATGGGCCATTCATCTGTGAAGCCAGCATGTGCACTAAGCATTGTCTTTTGGATAATGTTATTTAAATAAGTTACTGAATTATCTGCATGCACTCAATTCAATCAGTATTTACTGAGGGTCCCCAATTTCTTTGACATCATGGAAAGTTTGAGGGTTAGATAGAAACTTGCATACTTGATACCTGTTTTGATTGTATTTCCTTCTTAATCTCATAATAACAATTTCTACATACTGCCCAGAGAAGGAAAAGACCTCATTATCTAGAGCATGTCCTATGGGTACTGGCCTAGTGCCTATTTTTTTTTAAATAGTCTTCCTAACCACTTCTAGTAGGAGCTGCTTCTTGTTCCTATTTAAGACCGAAGAGGAAAGAAAGAGCATCAGACACATGCAGGGTGAATCTCCCCTTTGTCACTGTCTTCACATAGATTTTTTTTTCTGAAAAATAACAGAGACTCAGAAGGCTTCCCAATCCCCATGGGTGGTTTGAGGCTTCAGTGTGGCAGCTGGCAAGCTCAAACTTCTGCTAGGGAGCAGCAGGAAGCCACTACCACGAGCCAGTTAGAAGGATTTATGTTCTGTTTGCTTTCTCCTCCTAAATCAATGGAAAAAACCATAATAGCCTGAAAAGCAGAAAAAGGAAAATGTAAGATTCAAGTTATTGGTTCATAAAATAGGCACCAGGCAAGTTCATTCCATTATGCAGAGTGGGTTCACTGTGGCCTGGGAGCAGGCAGAGGAGCCATGTGTCAGGACCCCAGGAACAGTGGTAAGGAGTGGTTGGTTGGGAAGCAGCCCCTGCCCAGGCCACTCCCTGGTGGCTTTGTAGGTGTGGACTTGGTGGATATTCCATAAGCAGTCAGCACCTACTCTCCTTCACTACATTCATTTTTATCTTTTCTATAGAAAATAAGCCAAACTCCAAAAACCAAAGACTGAATGTTTTCCCTGATAAGTGGTCGATGATACATAATGGTGGTTTGGGGGTGGGGGCGAGAGAAGAAAGGAGGAACTTCAGATTACGTAGAGGGAAATGAGAGGGAAGAGGGCGCGGGGTATGAAAGCTGGTGGAATGAGACAGACACTGTTACCCTACGTACATGTATGATTGCATAAATGGTGTGAATCCATATCATGCACAACCATAGAAACAAAAAGTTGTACCCCATTTGTGTACAATAAATCAAAATGCAGTCTGCAAAAATAAAATAAATAAATTTAAAAACAATTTTCAATCATGTTGAAATGAGAGTTTAAAGGAGAGAGTCACATTGTTCTCTGCATTTACAGGTTGTCATAACACTGGTAATTAAGAATGTTGATAGTTTAAGCACATCATATTTGGAAAAGAGGTCACGCCAAAAGGTGCTAAGATAGAGGTAAATTCAGGAAACTCAACAGCCCCCTTAAGTTTGGCCATTTGACATTTATGTACATATAAATCATGATCATCCAAGCACGAGAAGAACAACCCAGGGACGGCAGCTCTCAGTCTTGACGCCTTAATGGCACACCACCTGATTTCAGGTCACAAGGGCCCCACCCTGTAGATGGGAGCCTCCCCATCAAACATCCAATTAGTACCATAGAGTCATTTATTGATTCAGTTCACAAATACTGGTCGACCACTCACAATAAGCCAGGGACTGTTCTGGAGCTGGGGGTCCATGGATTTCAAGTCTAAACATGCAATAATCTGTCACTTGAAAAAACTGCCCTTTCAGAGTACAAAGCTAAAAACGCCTTTGAGCTTGAGGCCAGGCTCCACTGAGCCTGCGACCTGCTGTCTTCTGGATGTCACAGCAGGCTCCATGTCAGTGTTGATGCATGTCCCTGAAGCTCCTGGGCCAAAAGGCCAGTACAACAACACACTTCCTCCCTCCGAGAGAGGACAAGGAGGGGGCTTGGGGAAGCCATCACCATGATGCTGCCAGCAGCTCATCAGGAGTGAGAGTGTGAAGGGCCCCCGAAAGCACAAGGAGGGGCAAGATGAGCCGAGGAAGGGACACACAAGCAGCTGCAGAGGGCCCACTGTCCTCTGCTGGACCTCAGGGGCCAAGAACAGGGATGGTGCTGCTGACTCCGCAGGGCGCACCTGCGTGGCTGCCTCACCTGCTGGTTCAGTGGGAGCCCCCACCCGCTCCCAGAGGGTCCACCATGTGCTGCAGGACCGGCTGCGGGCTGGCTGCAGGCTGGCTGCCTGGAGACCTAGGCTTTGCTCTCTGCTCCTCTCCTCTTCCTCCTCCTCCACTTCCTTCTCCTCCTTTTCCTCTCCCTCTCTCTCCTGCTCTCTCCTTCTCTCGCACCCATCAACTCCCAGACCACCCCAGGCTTCCATGCACCGTAGCAGGATGCCCCAAGAGGTTGAGGACAGAGGCTGCCAGCTTCGGTGCCACTTCTGCCCTGTCCTTGTGATCAGAGCAAGTCACAATGCCCAGATCTGATGGCAGTGAGGCAGGCCCTGCCTGTAAAAAGGAGTCCTGCCAACAGGATGCCCGTATTTCATCTACAGATCCTACTGTGACTGCTGCCTGAATTTTAAGATAATAAGCATGTATGATTTTTTTACAGCACTATGTTCATATTTTCAAATATTATCTAGGAGCAGTAAAGGTTGATACCGTTACTTTGACTTACTGAAGAAAGGACAAGAAGGCTAAAGATCACAGCACAGTAGGTGAACAACACTACAAACTTCTCTCTGGGTATACTGAGACTGGATGGTTCCTTGTCCCTCTTCCGTGCATGCCCAGCTCTCCAGGGAAGAGGGTGTACTTCCTTTGGAGCCCCCTACTGCGCCATGCTGTGTCCTCCCCACGTGAACTCTGTTGATCTTATCTGGTTCAGTGTGTCCTCCAAGGGATGGGACAGCCAGTTGCTTAGTTTTTGTTTTCTGTGGTGCTGGGGATTGAACCCAGGGCCTTGCCCATGCCAGGCAAGCACTCTGTCATTGACCTACACCACAGCTGTAGATTTCCACAAACAGCTCTCCAGAACTTCCTCTGGTTTCTGCACAATTAATAGTCACCCTCTCTGTAGGTGACACACAAAGCCACGGGCAAAGTGATGGTCATGAAGGAGTTAATTCGACGTGATGAGGAGACACAGAAGACTTTCCTGACTGAGGTAAGAAAGTAGGGTTGGAGCTGCCACTACACCTGTAGTCCTCCCACACTTGGGGACTGAGGCAGGAGAATTAGTTGAACCCACGAGTTCAGGGCCAGCCTGAGCAATGTAGTGAGACCCTCTCTTTTAAAAAAAGAAAGAGCCAGGTGGCTCCTGCCTGTAATCCCAGTGGCTTAGGAGACTGAGGCAGGAGGTTTGCAAGCTCAACGCCAGCCTCAGCAACTTAGTGAGGCCCTAGGCAACTTAGCAAGACCCTGTCTCAAAATAAAAAGTAAGGACAGGGGTTGGAGCTTAGTGGTAGGGTACTTGCCTAGCATGTGTGAGGAACTTGGGTTCAATCCTCAGCACCACATAAAAATAAATAAAAAAAAATAAAATAAAGGTACTGTGTCCATCTACAGCTAAAAATATTTTCCAAAAAATAATAAAATAAAAAAGGCTGGGGATATAGCTCAGTGGTTAAGCACACCTGCGTTTAATCCCTGGTACAAAAAAAAAAAGAAAGGAAGGAAGGAAGGAAGGAAGGAGGAAGAGTTGGCAAGAAAGAAAGAAAGAAAGAAGAGTTGGGGGATTTTGGTGTCACCTTTAGAACCATTTAGGGGTTTCAAGAGAAAACGTAGTTTGGAATCAGTCTTAAGACTGAGCAGCACTAGAGGAACATCCCTACCCCCTCTAAATTATAGCATAATTGATTTGTTCAGTGAGCACTTATTTTAAAACAGCACCAAGCCAAGCATGGTGGCACATGCCTGTAATCCCAGTGACTCAGGCTGAGGCAGGAGGATGGCAAGTTTGAGCTGGCCTCTGGCAACTTAGCAAGATCCTGTCAAAATAAAAAAGAGAAAGGACTGGGGACATAGCTCAGTGTTAAAGCCTCCCTTGGTTCAAGCCCCAGAACAAAAAAAAAAAAAAAAAAAAAGCCCAGAAGGTGGCTTCTGGGAAGCTCCAATTCCCTTCCTTCCCAGATACCCCTGGAAGAGCCTCCAAAAGGTGCCACTGACCTGGCTTGCTCTTAGTGTTACTGCTTCCGGGGAAAGAGCACAAATAATGTGCTGTTCTTCCAGCTCTCACATGTCTTACCTGCGGGCCATGCTGCCTTGGTTGAATAAGAGGTGACTGAAAATGCATCATTAAAACAGATAAATGAAGAAAAGTTGGCATAAGATAGTGAACAAAGGCTTTGCCTTGTGTCGAATAACTTAAAACTTTTTAAAAAAGCAGTCAGAATAGCTTTGAGAGCTTCCATGTGCTGGCTATTTAAATGTTGTGATTACAAACATTCTACCACACCAGAAAGTGAGGAATGGGCAGCATGCAAATTCAGAAAGTGGATTAGCAGTTGCCTTGGTCTGGATGGGAGAGGGAGAATGGGGGCTGCTACCGACGGATGAAGGGTTTCCTCGCGAGTGACAACTTCTAGAAACAGAACATGGTCACAGTTCCCGAATCTGTGAAGTGCCAAGAGCACCCAATTCTATCCCTTTGCAAGAGCAGATTTTATAGTATGTGAATTATAGCTCAATAAAACATAGTAAAGGATACTACGTGCAAGCACGGGGTGGACAGATTCTGTTATTAACGACGTCGCATCGATGGTGTGCCACTCTGAAAAATTCCATTGAGTCTGCAACTCAAAATCTGCGTGAGCTCCCCCGTGAACCCAGCGCCGCACACTCGCGCCTCTACCTCCTGCGTCCTTGAGGCCGAGCATCGGGGGAACTGAGGAGGCCGAAGGGCCTGAGGAGCAGCTCCACGGGGCTAGAGGAAGGGGACTGCGGGCCGCTTTGCTCCGCTGTGTGGGCGGGAGGGCGCCCCTGGCCGCAGCCCCCTCGGGTCCCGGCACCGCGGTGCGCAGGGCGGCAGGGGGCGGGGAAGCGGGCCGGGCCGATCTGCAGCCTGGACCGGGGCGCGCACCTCCCGGGCCCGAGCTGCTGGGGTGGAACTGCGGACCAAGGAAACGCGGTACCGTCCCGAACAAAACCGAGCCCGCTAGCCCGAGTGGGCCTCGTGTGCTGGCGCTGATGTCACCCGCGCCCAGCGCTCCGCAGGGCTGTCCCGGTGTCCTGCCCTCGAAGTTGCTCCAGTTCTCACTTTTTGTCATTAGTTCATATTGAATCTTACATTTTACTTTATTTTTGTGTCATAGTATCCAGAAAATTATTAACAAGAAATAACCATAGCAACCAAAAAATAACTAGTGCCTTTTGAAGAGTTTTAAAAAATGGTGTGAGTGAGTGTGTTTGTGTGTGTGTGTGTGTGTGCGCTAGTGTGTGTGGTGCTGGGGATCTAGCCCAGGGCCTTCTACACGCTGCACAAGCCCTCTACTAGTGAGCTACTTTTACAGTCCTTTTCAAATAATTTTTGAATAACTTCTTGATTGCTACTATAGCCAAAATGTGTGTTTTCTGAAAAAAAAATGCACATATTATTGTCATGGTATGAAATGGAAATAAATTACAGGTAATTTCCATTTTGCAGTATCATCTCTGGTTACTTAAGCCATTTATATTACTTCAGAACCTGTTACCATGGTTATTTCAGGTAATTCCAGGTGGTTAGTGCTTTTAAAATTAAAATTATTTTGTGTCTGTGTGTGAGAGAGAGAGAGATGGTGGTTCAATCCAGTTGCTCAAGCTGAGTGGAAGGAACTGTCCCTCCTTTTATCCCAGCGTATTTCCTGCATGCCCTGACTGGGGCAGAGAGGAGCAGAGACACCCTCAACTGGTTGGTGGGAGAGTTAGAAGAACCAGGAGATGGATTAGAGGCTGAATTGCCTGGTCAGGTGGACTGTGGCCAGGGACCCTATTGCTGGGAGCCTGCCAGGAGGGAGGGCATGAGCACCTGCTGCCCATGGCCCACCCACGCACCAAGAGCTATCCTCACTTCCAGCTAGCGTTAGGCAGTGGACCCCATAAATCAGGTGTGAGATCTTCACAGTCCTTAATAATGTTCTCTAAACATCTGAAAACACATTTCTGGTCCTCCCCCGGAGCGACTAGAGTGAAATTGCATTTTGTAGGTAGTCACCCCTGGAATCTAACATAATTATGATGCTATGGTTTGGATATGAGGTGACCCCCAAGAGTCATGTGTAAGACAATGAAGGAATGTCCAGAAGTGAACCAGTTACATTACATGAGCTGAAACCTAATCAGAGAACCTAGTCACTCAAATGAATTAATTGGATGGTCACTGTAGGCAGGTGGGGCATAGCTAGAGGAAGTAGGTCACTGGGGGTTACCTTGGGGTGTATGCTTTGTCCCTGGCACCTCCATCTCTCTGTCTCTGCTTCCTGGCTGCCCTGGGCTGAGCTGCTTTCCTCTGCCACCCCTACCTCTATGATGTTCGGTGTCTCCTTGAGCCCAAACCAGTGGACTCGGCTGACCATGGTCTGAACATCGGAAGCCACAGTGAGGCAGACCATGTCTCCTCCTCCAGGTTGCCCTTGTCAGGTGAGCTGGCTGCAGCCGTGCAGAGCTGACCAACACGCATGTGGGCTGCTTCTCACAACTGCCTGGGTGTTCTCAGCTTCCACAGTGCCTCAGGTCTGCTCTCTGCTCTCTTTCTCCATCTGATTTAAATATCATATTTTGAGGCTTCATATATATTTTTGAAAGACCTAAAAAACTCTTTTTGAACCAGAATGTGGTATTAATTAATAAAAATGATAGAAAGCTGGAAGTTTCTTGGCAATGATGTTGCAAAAGTGGAATAAACACACATACTGCATGTAGGTACTCGAGTGCGAATCTGTGCAGCAGTCTCTGCTTTCTACCCGTCTGTAGATCTGCACCTTCCCAAGAAGTGTGGGTGCTGCTGGAGGGGTTGTAAATTCAATTATTGTGAAAAGCTTGAAATGATCACATATACAATATTTTGCACAATGCATGCAAATACCAGGATTTTATGGCACAGCTTCATACTCTAACATCACATCTTCTTGGGAAGCACTGAAGCCAGTCCTACCTCTGCTGGATTGTCAACACTGCTGGGATGCATAGTTGAGTAGGTAAGATTACGTGGCCACTAAATTTTAGCAAGTGTATATTACTAGATTTTCAGGCAAATTTGTGAATAATGTCATGTTTTCATTCTTTTTTTCCTCCCTAGAGCGAAATCCTAAAGGGATGGAAAGCAGTAATACTCACAGAGAAAAGCCCCAAAGCAGTTTAACTTGTGCATGAATTAGAGCAATTACACTGAATTTTCTTCCTGTTCCCTCATGTGCAGATACTTACTGTCTGAAGATCCTCAAGGTTGCTCTCAAGCCCAAACCAAGAAAGTAAGTTACCATAACCTGTAATCACTAAACTAATGTAAGCCACCAAATTATTAATAAAGTGATATTTCAAAGCTCATCATTTTCCTTACCAAATAAACTAAACAGGCAAAATCAACTTGGCTAAAGTATTTGGAAAGAATATACTTGAATTGTGTGGTGGAATTCCCTTTCCATAGTAGGTTTCTTTCCTCTCTCTCTCTCTCTCCCCCCCCCCCCCCTTTAAAACCCTAACTACTCCATTTTATTTATTTATTTATTTATTTATTTATTTATTTTTATTTTTTGGAACCAGGGATTGAACTCAGGGACACTCCACCACTGAGCCACATTCCCAGTCCTATTTTGTATTTTATTTAGAGACAGGGTCTCACTGAGTTGCTTAGGGCCTCGCTAAGTTGCTGAGGCTGGCTTTGAACTCGCAATCCTCCTGACTCAGCCTCCCAAGTCGCTTGGATTACAGGCGTGCGCCACCGCGCCCGGCTAACCACTCCATTTTAGATCTATCCTATGTCCATGATGCCAGTGTCACAAGATCTGAATATGCTATCCAGTCAGCCTGCTCCAAGCATTATTACACAGAGCATATCAAAGCAAGCACAACTCCAGCTCAATTTTAATAACATTTTTGCTTTATCTAATTATAAAATTTGTTCAATGGCAGTTTTAAAATTAAATGAAAAATTTTACATGACATCTTAGTATCCATTGGATAATTGAAAAGGAATGTTGGCTGAGTGGATTAGGTTATGAAGCTAAGATGTCAAAAGAATTTTGGTTTGAAAATGAAACCTATTTTCAATTTAGGGAACACAGGCAGAAGAAGCAGATGTGGAGAAAAAAAGAACACTATGGAATCACCTGGTGCATCCCCATATTACAGAAGCTTTAGAACAACAACAAAGTACTATTTCCTCCCCAAAAAGGGTCCTCCACATTCATCCAGAATATTAAGGAGTACAGAAGAGCTCTCCCCAAATCAAAGGAAAATCCAGACATTCAGTAACATTGGTATTACTTTTATTGCTCAAGGTACTTAACTTTGCTCATTTTCTCGACATTTTACATGAGAGGCCTTATTTCCCCCATAATTACTGAGGGATTGTCTGTATTAGTAAAGTCACATTGGACACTCCATGTGGCCACTGGACATGAAGTATCAGTTGAAGAAAAACGAGGCTGGAATTCCATCATGCCAAAGGAATAACCCCAATGCAGCTGCCTTCAAAGGATACCAAAATCAAGCCCGATTAATAAAATTAAACGTGAAACAACTTCACATAGTCATCACATATATGAAAATAGCATATTCACTTTTTCCACTAAAACAAATTAGCATATTTCCAGTGTTCATCTTAAGATTAGCTATAAAGGCATTGTTAAATTGTCATAATTTCAGTGTCGGTGTCTCTCTCTCTCTGTGATCCTTGCCTTAACAAGCTATCTTTATACCTAAAGCAAAATAGCATTTAAACATTTCTCTTGTTAAAGTTAAGTAATTATTGGTAGAGACACATAATGAGGGTTTGCAGGACACCTAGATCAAATATGTTCTTTCCTTTCATCCTGTCAGTAATCCAGCCAGCTGGGTTGTTTTGACACTGCCTTAGCAAGGAATGAAGACCCAGAGTCGCTGGGAAGTCACCAATCCCTTGCTCACTCCCTGTGCGCAGGGCCCAGCCCAGGCTGGGATTCACATTCAGGGCTTTGGCTTAGTTTCCTGTGCTGTTACCTCCTGTGTGGGTGGCTCTCAGTCATTCTGATGCCCGGAACAATACTATTAATGATTACTCAGTTGACCAAGGATTTTGGTTTATGTAAACTACATATTTGTTTTATGTAAAATGAGTTGAGTTTACCACATCAGAACTTAAAACTGAGAAAATAAAATTTGTATTTTGTCATTTAAAATAACAATAAGTTCATCACATATGGAGAAAAATAATATCTTTCCTCACATCTGCATTTCCAAAAACAAAGCATTAGTGTGAAGGAGACATTTGTTTCACACTGTCACAAATCTATTGAACATCTGAGTGAAAAGATGACAGTTGGATTCACAGATGTGCCTCCAATGTGTAGCAATCAGTTGGCTTTGTTAACATAGCTACTAAAACACCATCCAGCCCACCACACACACACTTTTGGAAAGGGGAGGAGCTTTTATTTTCTGTCCGGATCATCACGACATGGATATATAAATGACGCACCGCGATGCTTAGTAGTTTCCTAAATGTGAGTTGGAGTCTGAGTTCTTGATCCATCTTGATCCACTTTCTACACGTGCAAGAGAAGGAGTGTTGGAAGAAGAATCCTGATATTCTCATAAAATTCCTGATCTCCTAAGAACCTGAGCACCTACTGCCCCCTCAGAGGTTTTCAGAACACATTTGAGAACCATTAACCTTTGACATTAAATTATCTTTGTGAATGTGAAGTTTAATGACCGTGGAAAATTCTGTCCTAAGGCTAAATCTCAACCATGGTAATCTTCTCCTCATTATTTAGATTCTAGTTTTTTATTTTTGTAAGTAATTCCACAGTTTTTTGGCCATATTTCTAGCAATATGGTTAGGCTGGAATCTTTTAAAATAGTGTTATGAGTATTGATTTGTTAAGGCATTTGATAGAGACTGTCAGTTTTCTTTCATAGCTAGTTAAAAAAAGTCACTGTGAACCTTCCTGTCTGTGTCTCCAGGTGAGCAAGGCGACCATTTGTTACGTTCATACAAATGATTTATGACGAGGTTGTATCACGACGAACCCACTGTACGTGGGAAATGTAAAAACTGCATTTCGTTCGAAGCATGGTTTCTACCAAATGTTGTCATTTTCTCGTGTCCTTTTCTCAGCTCGTGTTCTGAGCTGAACTCAGACCCTCAGGAGCCGGTGATGGTGCGTCCCCGCCCCTGGCCTAGCCTGGATCTGCTTGTCCCTCAGTCCTCCCCCTGCCTACTGGCTTCCAGAGTCCTCCGCCGGCTGACCCTCCGTCAGCCTTGCCTGAGCACCTGATGGCATCCCCTTGGAGGCCCAGGAGCTCTGAGTGAGCCTCCATTCCAGCTGATCGGGTGGGTGTGGGGTGATGACCAGAAAGGACACGCTTTTCATTTCCCTGGTGACTGAGACCCAGTTGGCGTGCTTACTGGAACTGCATATTCTGTCTTGATAGGAGCCTGTTAAAGCTGTGTCCCCTTCCTCCCGAGTGTCGTTTTACCTTCTTCACTGGTGACAGCTCTCTGTGTGTGCTCAGCCGCGGCCCCTGCTGATGGTGGGCCTCAGGAGGCCCTTCCTCGCCGTGGGCATTGCCTCTCCAGCATGTTAACTCCTTCTGATGATTTTTTACCATATTCCACTTTTTATTTTTCCTCTTATGGTTAGTGCTTTTAATATCTCTTTTAACTCAACTTCAATGTCAAGCTTCTATTTTTTATTTTTTTGTAGTTTTAATGCTCATTTAAATCTGAATTCAAAGTGGAATTTAAAGGTGTGTTTTCTCTGCGATGGGATTTCCCCTGCATTATCTTTTCCATGAGCAGCAGTGTCGCAGCCCCAATATGTCCTGCATGGTGCCAACTCCTGGAGCTTGGTGGTGAACCCAGCTTTTGCCCGGTTGGTGCTCCAGATTTATTCTTTAAGACATCCTCACTAATTTTGTGCCTTTGCATTTCCATAATAGCCTTAGAGTGGTTGTATCAATTTGTAAAAAAAAAAGAAAAAATCTTCCTTGAATTTTGGGTTTTGATTGAAATTGAAATAAATCCATATATCAACTTTGGGATAATTCTTTGTTTTTTTTACAATATTGAATTTTACAATCTGTGAACAGACAGTTGGAAAATATTACCCACTTTTTCCTAGATTTACTCATAGTTTTTGATATTGTTCATAAAATCCTGACAACTATCAGAAACATTTTTTTCCAATTTTCAGTCGCTAACGTAAACACAGCTGATTTTGATGATGACCTTTGTACAACAGCTGTGTTAGATTTATATATCAGAGTAGTCCTATCACCATTTATGGTCAAGCCAGGCTTTCCTGGAGGAAGATGGACAATAGAAGCTATGTTCTTACAAACGCAAGAGACCCCACAGCGTGAGACGTGGAAGGACAGACTCCTGTGGAGATGTATCAACACTGCAGGACCTATGCTAAAGCCCAGGTAGTGCACTGAGCAAAGAACCCACCCTCTAACAGCAGAACCCAACCAGGACTTGCCCATGTTCAGGCAACATGATCAGGAAGTGTGAGTGACACCCACCTTGCTTATGGCGTGAATCTACTAGGGCTTCATCCCAGAAGTGAAAAAACACTTGGAATTTAAAGGCCTGTTCAGAATAGTGAACCAGGCCATCCTGAGTCTGTTTCCTATGGAAATAAAAATGCCAACTGTGAATTTTTTTCCTCCAAATACAGTCTCATTGCTGTAGCCTCTGGACCTGGGCATAAAGCAGGTGGCCTTGGGACATGTGATCCCGCTTTGTCAGCAGTTGACAGACCCTAACCTGGACACACTGCACTGCTAAAGATGGTTCACTACTGCAGAGGCGACAAGATCACGGTGCTGCCCTGATGAACTCACACCGGAAGCGGCAATGACAGCTGGAAGCACATGGGCTGATGTACTGGAGGATGTCAAAGGCTTCCCGGGGACGGATGGAGAAGCCAGGCCCGTCAGTCACGTATTAAGGCGGTGGAAGCCAACATGGAAGGCGGTAGAGAAGCATTCACAAAGAACAGCGGAAGAACTTGCCGAGTCCTTTGTGGAGGAAAATGAACGCAGTGTAGAAACTGAAGTAGGAAGAGCAGCATGGACATCACCAGAATTCTCACGTGCTTCGAACTGCAGACATCCAAGGGGAAAGTCCCACGATGTGATCCGTAGAGGGAAGGCAGCACTGGAGCCACTTTTGTGGTCACAGAAGGAGCTCCTCTCGAGCGACCCTTGGAGGAGTTATACAGGAAGACTGAACTTGGATTGCAGTGCTCTTGCTCTCCCAAAACTGTTGGCACAACCTGCCCAGGGCCCTTTCTTCTTCATCAGCATTTCCACTCTGCCTTTTCCTGGGCGCACAGCCCCTCTCCAGGAATTTTTATGCTTTTCATTCTAAAACAATTCCTGGATCTGATCCATGTAACCACCCTTCCTGGAGTGGAGCTCTTTGTGCTTTTGGGTGAGACCCCTGTGGTCCGTGGGAACGCATTCTCCGTTCACACGCTCCACCGCACACTCACAGCTCCTCCATCTGAACTGAGCACTTACCAAACACTGGCTGAGGGTGGCTGAGGTGTGACAGTCGGTCAAACTCATCACTTGTTTTACCCTCAAGATTTCAAGGGAAAAGATTTGCTCTTACCTGGGATCTCGGTGACCTCAGCACATGAGTGTTGACATCTATGAATTGCCAGCAGCATCACTAGTGCAGTTTTAGGTCATTATTAGGTGCAATCCCAGCGAATTGTACACAAGTCCTGGGATAACTGAGAAAGCCACCTAGTGAGACAGGGGGTGGCATTTGCAACATGCTGAGCAGCAAAAAGAGGATCCATGACCCCAGTGGGATCTGTGGGAGGGCACAAGTTTCCACCACGATGCAGATCCTGCACAATTTACATCTTGCACTGTCTTATTCTGGGATTTTCCATGTGTCATTTCTGACCACAGTTACCATGGGTGACTGAAACCCCAGAAAGGGAACCTGGAGAAAAGGGAACTGTTGCAATTTAGTTTATTTGTAGATTCTTTAGGAAGTTTTAGATAGTTATGTGGTCTGCAAATCATGATAGGCATGATTCCACCTTCAAAATCCATGAGGATTCTGCATGTATTCTGTCTTGGTTTTGCCTCTAAACAGAGGCTAAGCTCTGCACATGGTTGAATAGGAAGAATCACAAGCATCCTTTTATTCATCCTGCTCTCGGATGGATGAAGAATACTCTCAATATTTCATTGCTGAAAATAATGCTTTTTGGTTTTGTTTTGGGGTTTTGGTTTTTTTTTGGTAGTTACATTTTTCAAATGAAAAGGGACTCTTGTATTCTTAGTTGAACAATAGTTTTTGATCAGGTGGAATTTTAAAAAAAGGACATTGACTTTATATAAATCATATAACATTTAGTTTCAATGAACTTTAGAGCTTTTAATAATAAATAGCCAAATGTTAGCCAGTTTCAGAGTGTCGGAATAAACCTCACTTGTTTGTGATGTACAAACTGGGATTTAACTTTCTGTTGTTTGTTAACTCTATAGAGAAGTTGGGATTTTATTTCCTTACACAGTGCTGCTGTGTTTTAGAAATAAAGATCAGGCTGAAGTCATAAAAAGGTTTTTGCAGTAGCTCAAAGTCACTGAAACTTATCTTTATTTGCTTAATCATGTAGTTGAATTCTTTTGAATGCAAAATGACTTTTTATGATATTATCTATTCCTTAAAGAGGAGTGTTAAATTTTTAATTATGATTGTGCTTCCAGGTGACATTCCACTAGTACTCCTTCTATGACATATTTTCCCATATTTTCATTTTAGTCTACTTTGTACCTAAACTTTAAATGTGACTTCTATCCAGAATATAGCTGAGTAATTCTTTACCATTTGTCAGTCTTTGCATTTAATTGGTATGTTTAACCCATTTACATTTAGTACAATAATTGATGTGGTTACAGTTAAGTACACATTTTGTCATTGACTTCCCATTTTTCTCTGCTGACATTTTTCCTTGTCCTTCTTTTATGCACTTTGGGGTCAATTACATTATTTTTACACACACTTTACTTTCTGTATGTTCTTGTTAGCTGGCCCTTAACTCCATATTTTTCTACAGCATAGTCTGGACATAGAAATATGCAAAATGCAGTGCCTGTCATTTGCCCAAGTGGGCTCCATGTCACACTGCACAGAGGCATGTCACATGTTCTGCTTTGCACTTTACATGTCTCGTCTGAACATTGCTTATTTCTCACTTACACTTACTTCAAATTCCCCCTTTAAATCTGCAGCACACTGACAAGGTCCGTGTGCCCCTGTGTCCTCACACTGTGACATGGAGATTCACATAGCAATGTGTGGGTGAAATGCTTGAAACCTCAGTGAGGTACGTTGCTCCCTGTGTAAGCATTGCTTTTCTATAGTGATCCTTGTGGGAAAAGAAAATCAAATTTGAATAATTATAAAAGAAAGTCATTGTAAGAGGTAATTAATGGCATTACTGGACTTTAAAATAATCACAATGACACAAGTAAATTTTATCATTCTTATTTTGACTCTTATAAATAAACATATAATTAGGACTCTTTTTTTACAAAGATCACATTTTTTATGGTATTTTGAAAGCATTTATCTTCAATGCTACCATTGGTATTTTTGGATTAACATCAATCACATTGCCAGATATTTTCTATTTTTTCATTTATTCTTTATTCCTTTTTTCTCCTTTTATGCCTTCTTTTGCATTTTGTACATATATATATATATATACACATATACATGTATATACACACAACTATCTGTATGTATAATTTTTTTTAAAATTAGAGTGATCACTCCCTTATCTGAGGGGCTATGTTGCAAGATCTCCATATGTACTATTTCCTAATTTGATATACAGATTAGGTATATAAAAGGTTAATAGCAGTAAATAATAATAAAAAGTAACTACTATACACACTATAATAAAATTATGGGACTATGCCCTGGCTTTCAGAATACCTCATTGCACTGTGCGTGTGACCAATGGACAGATGGTACACAGCAAGGACACCCAGGGAAGGAAGGGCCGGCACCCCAGGCAGGATGGGGCATTTTCTTTCACCACATTCGCATTGCAGTGCAGGTGCTGTGTGATGGCCATCCTCCTCTGCCTGATGACTTCTTTTTCTAATTCTTCTAGGGAAACTCCCATCCTATGGGCTCTCTTTGTTTAGCAGTGTTTGAAAAGTTTTAACTCCCTCTCATTTCTAAAACACTATTTTTTCCTGGATAAAAACCATGGTCTCTTTTGTCTTTCAGTGTCTTTTAAAGTGGCCTTTCTTCATCTTACTGCTTAGTTTCTAGTGAGAAGGGTGCTGGGGTCTTTGTCTCCGACCCCTGTAAGCAATGTCTTTTTAAAGACTGCCTTGAAGATTTCCCATGTGTGCACGTGTGTGTGTGTGTGTGTGTGTGTGTGTGTTTCCTGCTGACCTTATATGAAGTTCTTAGATGCCTGGTGTGGAGTAGTCCATTTTAATACTGAAAAAAATTCCAGTCATTATTTCCTCAAATATTTCTTCCTGCTCTTTTCTTCCTCTTTTCTCTCACTGGGATTCCAAATGTATACACGGGAGACCTTGCCTGATTCCGCACATCTGCCATGAGCTGTTATTTCTACTCAGTGACTTTGAACTTATTTATTTTTTGGCCTTTTAAGTCCTATCATTTCCATTGCACAACGCTCAGGCTCCTGAGTCTTTTCTCTGCTCTGGCAGACGTAATGCTCGGGCCATCCGGTTGTTCTATGTCTTTTACTGTGTTCTGCATCTTAGCGTGTTCAGCTCTATTTGTCCTGAGAGCCGCTTATGTTCTTCTGTCCTTTCCTTCCAGTGGTTACCTGTTTTCCTAAATAGAATCTTACGGTGACACAGCCACGTTCATCTGTTTACGTATCACCGATGGCTGTGTGGGAGGCATGATGGAAGAACTGGATAATGATGACCTACAGGGAACAGCCCTCGAAGCAATATACTTCCTGTTACTTAAAAAAAAAAGTTTCTACCTCTGCACTTGACACAACCTCCAGACACGTGCAGAGAATTATTCCAGGCCAGCCAATCCCTAAGTGGGTGTCGACTGCAACTTCCAGGCTGTTCGCTCCCACAGTATTATTAGTTAAATAAACGCATAATGATTTTGTTATGCAGTAAAATGTGACTGATCAACCTGCAATAGCAACATCACCAATATTGGAAAAATCAAGCATGAATAATGCAATGAAAGAAAAATACACCAATTATGGAAAAAGTGCTTAAAATGACTTAATCAAACTTCCAGCTCCAATTACTGATTTTTACAAAATGGGAGAAACTCGAATGTTCTAAATTCACAGTGAACAGACTAAGATAAATAAATTTAAGAGAAATATCATGTAAATTCAATGGATAAAACTTATTTGGAAACTGATTCATATGAATCAAATAAAAATCACATTTTGAGAAACTTGGATAAAATTTTACATGGACTCTGATAGATTAAGAAAAAAGACAATTGTAGTGGGTTAGATAAAACAATTTAGGGCCCTTTATACAATCCTACCTATTAGAGATGCATGCTATAATATTTGAAAGTGAAATTATAGATTATATTGGGATTTCCTTTAAAATATTCTCACAAAAATTAATGTGAGGATACTTTAAAGAAAGAATAAGAATCATGCTGTTAAGTATTGAACGTAAGTATTGGATACATATGGGTTTATTATAAACCCACTAATTTTTTTTAGATGGTTAACAAGATCCAAAATAAATACATGCATGCACACAGGGATCATATGTAGAGAGTCCTATACATACACACATACATATATTCATACATGGAAAATGGGATGAAATGAAAGAACCATGTGAAAGAAAGCAATGCTTAATAACATTTTAATTTGCCTATCTCTGATACTACATAACAACACTTTAGCAGATAAAAATTATTTGTGAGACTGAAAAAAATATGTCTTTAAAGGTGTTATTTTATCAAAGTCTCTTAAAACATATCTGAGGACCTAAAGCTTAAAGTCCCCCCAAAATAATTAGGTTCATTTTTGCCATGTTGAAAATGTGCGTACAGTGACTGGCATGTGACATCCCACAATGGGGTAAACACAGCCAGCACTTTATATGTTAGCTTTGGCAATTGGCGGCAGATCCACTAAGAACACTGTCGAGCCGGGCGCGGTGGCACATGCCTGTAATCCCAGCACTTGGGAGGCTGAGGCAGGAGGATCGCGAGTTCAAAACCAGCCTCAGCAACTGAGCGAGACCCTAAGCAACTCAGTGAGACCCTGTCTCTAAATAAAATACAAAATAGGGCTGGGGATGTGGCTCAGTGGTGGAGTGTCCCTGGGTTCAAACCCCAGTACCAAAAAATAAAAATAAAAAAAATAACACTGTCGAGAGATGCTTTCTTTCTGTGCATGAATCAAATTCTAAAATATGGAAAGTCTTCAGTGATCAGATTTTAGATCCTATTTGTTTACTAATATTTTCACCTCATTCCTGGTGATTGAGCTTTTTCTGTTTCTTGAGGCTAAACTCTGGGAAGCCACCTGGTTTTCCCAGTCCAGCTGTGCCCAGCGGGATGTTGCAGGACCAGATGCTCCCTCTCCCCACCTTCTTGGCAGGTCTCCACGTGTGCAATCCTGCATGCGTATTTGTTCATTTCCAGATCCTTGTCTGGATGAGGGTTGTTGGGGAGGGGTAGACTGAGTCCCCAGGAGAGCCTCAATTGACCTGGGCGAGCAAAGTCCCAGGTCAGCACTGTCCAGTGGCATCAGATGGACCATGTCTGGAAGGTAAGAGGAGACAGCAGGTTGGCTTGGACTGAGGTTCTCTGGGATGAGGCAAGTAGAGAAGAGGCATGAGCAGCTTCTATTGAGATTCAGGGAGATTCAGTTGAATGAAGATGATTTTAGGCCATTTTGTTCTGATTTACAATTATGTTGAGGCTCCTGTGCAATCTGCAGTCACCATTCAAGTTGTGATTTGATTCATTTATTGCATCAGACTGGCTTTCTTCTGCATGTCACATGGTTTGGGACAGGTCACAGGAAGCTCAGTTCTACCCAGCCTGCAGGAAGGCTGTCCTCCCACGTTCCAATCGGGCCTGTAGTCAATGTTCTTCCAGGTTCTCAGAGTTTTTTGCATTTTCATATTTTCATGGGAGCTTGGTAGAATCTGTTTCAGGAATTTCTGCTCTCTGAGTCCCATGTGTTTTTAAAAGCAAAATATGAACTTTTTCTCTAATCCACTTTTTTTTCTTACTATTTAAGCCACAATCACAAAACACCCTCATCAAATTCCTTTTGCAAACGTTGTTTATTTTCTAGTTATGGAACAAAAACATTTAAGCTACTTTTAAACAGAGATCTTGATTATTGTTTTCTCAAAGCAACTAAAAGAAATCTCACCGAAGTCTGTCTGACCGTTCTGTGACATCCCCTCAGGGGCCTCGGAGATCTGTGGTGCTCACCCTAAGCCACTCAACCTCTCTGCTCACCAGAACACGACAGCAGAAGTGTTCTTCAAAGAGAATACCCCCCTCGATGCTGTGGCCTGTTACAGTATTTGACTTTAAAATCAGTGAACTCTTTCTTCGATATTTCACTAGTAGCAAGTAGCTGAGGCCTGAAAATAACAAACATGGTGTTTCCTGCCCTATATGAATCCTGTGTAAAGGACAAACAAGGTTTTCCAAATAAAACCACCATCTAAACAGAAAAGAATTCAGACACTTTGGTTTAAGAACTCTGGAACAGTTTAGGAGGAGTCAGCTATGTATTCCAGGAGAAAACCAGTTAAGGCGGCCATGGAATGAGCCACGACGTCCTCTCACATCTGTGGCCCAAAGCCCTCAGCGTGATCTGCTAGCGTGCTTCCACTCAGGGCTCTGCATGGAGGACTTCAAACACCAACTCATTCATGCACATTAGACACTTGGTTAAGTGTTTGTGGAGCAACAGTTTTCAGGAACAAAGGTCTTTAAACTGTGAATGGCCTCTGCTTAAATCTAGGTCAAGACTGGAAAGGAGAAAAATTGGAACCTTCCTCATGCTACAGTTCCCGGGTACATACCCTCATCCTGCATTCCTGATGGCTTTCAGTCAACATGATGTGCTACAAACTTCTCAAACACTAAATCAAGCTCTGCTGATATGCACTGAGTTTTTCTTTTTTTTAAATACTGAGGGTTTTTTCCCTGAAAATTAAAAATGGAAGTATTCGTTTATTACTGCTTTTCACGTAGTTCAGCAACTTGGGGTGTTTGCACAATCATAGTTAATTTCATTTACGCATATAGCATTATTTCTGGAAGGCATTGCCAACTCTGAGTGACTTACGTCACTTTGGGGAGCGGTATCAGTATTGTGTTAATGATCCGAATGGTGATTCAGGGGAAGAGTGATGATTCTATCTTTAGGAGCCCAGGAGGTGTCAGTCAGGAGCACTGGTTTCAGGTCCCCAGGGCCGGCAGGAGAAACAAGAACACGCAGACTCCCCGTGGCACCTCTGTTCCCCAGCTCCCTCAGAACCTGAAGTGAATACATAGATGGCCAACCACCACAATGAGGCAAATAAGGGCTCGCCAAAATCAGCACTGATTTATTCATTCTCTCAGCAAATACTCATTGAGTGCCTTCTGTATTCTCAGCCCAGTTCTAAAGTAGCACATGAATTTGCACCGTAACTAACAGTTTTCCATATCAACTCTACACTCAGTGTATGATTTTGGTTTAGTCGTGTAAGCCTCAGTGTGCTGGACGAAAACCAAACCAGAGAGCAGATTTCACAAGAACTGTGTGTATTTGTCTGCATGTGTGTGCACACTTGCATCTGTAAAACCAAAGTCCAAAACATAGTTGCTATTTCAGTATCTTGTGGTTTCTTTAGTTGTGGAATCCTCTAGAGTCTGTGAGCATCCAGGCCATTTGCCCTGGTACAGACCCTGATTTATATTATTGCACTTTCTAACCATCTGAAGTTTTAAATCAAATAGGATTTAACTCTATTGTTTTATGCCCCCATTTCACATGGGCATATGATAGAACTATAATTTTAAAATATGTTATTACTTTTATTCATTATTATGATTATATTCACATTTAAATATATTTCTATTACATTTATATTACTTTACTTTTTGTACATTCTGCTTTTTAGTGTAACTTGTGCTTAATTTCACTTTTCAAAATTTATCAATACACATCTGTTGACATGCTTGTGGACACCTGCAGGTCACTCGTACTGATCGTGTGTGCTCCTTCCCACCATAGTCAAGTAACACAACACCCAGCTCCCTCAGGATGCTGGTCCGGCCTGCCTCAAGGTCTCCGCAGCCTAGAATCCAAGCAAGCACAGCACAAATGTGCACATTGGCCACTGTCATGGTTGATTTTCAGTGAATTGGAAAGTATTCTCATAGCTGCTGACCAAATAGAAGCCAAAAGCATTACAAGTCTGGGGTGTTCTGAGTAGCTGCCTTTATCATTTTTATTGAGAAAAAGAGCCAATGTCAAATAGCATTTGGTCCTATACAGGGTCCCTCCATGAAGATAATCTCATTCTTCTGCTAAACTTTACGTGAAATAAACTAAATTGATAGGAAAAATGTTCACCAAGGCTTTATTTCAAATATTACTATTATTAAAACCTCTATTGCATTATCTAAATTATGCTAAGCAAGCACTTTACATGCAATACCTAACTCATTCCTAAAAGCGGTATGTTGAAGATACACCAGATCATGATCAAGTTCTCAGGTCAAATAATATTACAACTGGATACCTGGGCTGTTTGCTTTTCATTTTTATTTTTTTCACTATTTAAAACACTGCTGGGGTAAGGACCCCAACACAGCCTTTCTGCACTTATCATTTATATTTTCTGAGGAACTCTTTAAGAGTCACCGCAGGGCTGAACTTCCTTGGTGCGTCACCACCCTGCAACTCCGCTGTCTGTTCCTGCCTGACCACTGAAGCGCGTGCTGCACTAACTCACTGACCACTCCCTTGTCCCCAGGTGTCGAGTCCTCTGTCACTTCTGCAATCGTGAATGTCTCCACATTCATTGGTTCTGCACCACTTTTGTATGGACTATATGTTCAAGTCTGCTTGAGGTCTTATTCAATGAGTAAATCGTGAGCAACCTTTATAAATGAGCATTATCAATACTTCATCATATACACATTTAAATTGTACAAGTAAATGATATTTTGAAACCATTTGTTACAACATTTTTAAAAGGAGTAGTATTTAAAATTATCTTGGCTATCTTTATTATATTACTTAAAGCCTTCTAAGATATCTAAATTTCAAGAATTAAGGAAAACTGCATTACATCTTATTTATAACTATTAAACCCTCATGCTGCCCAATATACATCATTTTAATATGCCTTGTGTATATTTTAATGCTGAAACCTGTCATACAATGGGTATATCTCACATTTCATTTTTCTAATGCATTAACTGAGATATGGGAGTTCAAACCATAAGAAACATCTGCGTCTGTCCACTTTACCTGTCATGTGACATCCGTCCTGTTGTACCATGTCCTTAGCGATCTAATAAATGAACACAGCATCATTACATAAACCTTATAGCAAGAAAAGTAACCTGCAGGCAGCTCTCCACCTCATCATGATTGGACCTCACCTTGCACAGTGGGGTTCTGTCCATCAGGTGATGCTGGGCGGTGGCACCAGGAGCCATGGCATTGGGGGTGAGCAGCACAGGAGAACAGCGCCTGCAGAGCACGTTCCTCCACGAGAAGGAAGGTCACACTAGGGAAAAGGGCAGACGAAAGCAGACCAAGTGACAGGAAATGCAAGGAGATCTAAGGAGGACAGAAAGTGAGAGCCAAGCCATTGACAAACAGAGAGGTTTAGAGAGGCCCAGGGCATGGGAGGCTGTGGAGTGTGCCTGCGGTAGGCCACAGCAAAGTCCGCAAGCCAACGAGCAGGTCAGCAACGAGGAGGCGAAGACACCAGAGGTCCTGGAGCTGAAACCCAAAGCAGAGATGACGTGGCGTCAGGGAGACCCCAGTAGAGGACAGGCTGCCCTTGAGAAGGGCCTGGGGAAGGGCGAGTCTGGCTTGGGAACTGAGTTCACACTGTTTGCCTGACTTTCTCGATGGGGTGACACAGTGGCAGGAGGCTGCAAGTTGAAGTGGAGGAAGAGGACCCCATCAATTGTCATACAATTGATCACACTTCCTGTGTGGTGGCCATGAACTCAGACCCGGCTGGTTCCCATGTTCATGGGGTTTCCTTAACATCAGGGAGTGTAGCATTCAATGTTCTGCTGCCTGTAAACAGGGTCAGAGACTGGAGAGGGCAGAGGGAACATCAACGTAGAGACTGGCATGACAGTTCTTCCAAAAATATAAGGAAGCGAAGGTGAAGGGAAACAGTCTTTCCCACCACCAAGCACAGTGCCTGATTGATAAGACTGGAATTGCCAGAAGAAACTGATCAGGACGGCAGGGTTCAGGTGAGTTTCATAGGGAGCAGGGACTCAAGACCCACAGAACTCTGGGTTGGGATGCTGTGGTCTGGCAGCTGGGGCTCAGGGTGTCTGATGCCAAGATTCAGAGCCTTGGACATGAGTGACCGAGGAGCAGCAGAGCTGGAGATTCAGATTTGCCGGCTGGCACCGTGACGACACAGCTCTGATTGCCAGGCCAGCTTTGGCCAGGGCTCCCAAGGCCACTCTTCACAAAGCCATCCTGTGTTTCTTCCCCTAGGTTGCTTTACCTAGAGTGGCCTTGATGATCTGCTGTCTTCCTGTTTGTTCCTTCGTCTCAAATGCCTATTTGCATAAAGGGTTTAAGAACCTTACCCAAGATGAGAAGAGCACATTCAAGGAAACCGAACACAAAACCAAGGGAAGTTACAAATCACACTAGTAAATTAATGGATGGTGTGTAAAATCTCAATCCACCCCAATCTAAGAATCTATCTTCTATTTCTCAGTATGCAATGGTCAGACTTCTTTGCCAATCTTGATTAAATCAGGAAAACATTGGATACACTGAGCCTAGACAAAGAAATCGGGACCTAAGTCCTGAGAAGCTCCCCGTGGAACATCCGTGACGTGCATCTTGAAGCACACATGACATGTATCCAGTCTCTCCGTGATTGCTTTGCTACCTCTCCATTGCTGGTCACCCAGTGGAAGTGAGTGTTTCAGACCTATTGTCACTATTCAAAGGAAACACAGAGACAGTTTCAGATTGCTGCATTTTTAAATCACAAGCCCATCTTTTTAAAGTAAATAAGGCTATTTGTTCCCCTCCAGCTGCCCAGTCACTTCTTGTGACAGAAATGCAGTTCTTTCTCCTCTAAATGTGAACTCTGCAGGAAAGCTGAAAAATGTACCAGAGAGCATGAAAACCCTGTGCGTTGGTTAAGACCTGCACCCTGGGGAGCCTGGAGCAGGGCTGATGGAGCTCCCTCCTGAGGGAAGCAGCCCCAGCAGGCACCCTGAGTCCCCAGGCAGGTAATCACCCCAGAGGCTTCCTCCATTCCATGCAGCCAGCCCCAGGCCTCCTGAAGCACTAACCTCAAGTTCCCTTGGACACCATCTCTCTAACTTAGGGACCGAATACAAACCGTCAGTGCTGGGCAGTGGGGTGGCAGGAAGCAATCAAACCCTCACTGAGGATGCTTCCGTATTTCCCTGAGTAATACTCTTTCCCTCTCTCCAGGCCTTCCTGCTAACTGAACTTCTTCCCCTAAACTGTTTTCTGTCAGAGCTGCTTAACCTGCACTTTGTTTTACTGAAATGTGGACTGGCAAATAGGTCTTTTCAATCGGCCCTGTGTGTTTTTTCCCCTTCGCCAGCATTAGAATGTGACAGGACTTTAGGGACCTGCTTCAAGCTGGCAGGGGAGCGAGGCACACCATATTTCTTTGTTATTTGTGCTTAATATATTGTTGGCAGCCTCGTCTGTTTTAGGCTCTTGGCAGTATTTGTTCTCGCTTCCCTCGGCACTATTCTTTTTCTTTTCTCCTTTTTTTGAACACTCAGGGAAATTTATTTAGAGAGTTTTAAAAGTCCATTTTTAGACCAATGGATGTAAAAGTCACCAGCAGACCCTGTTTCATCCAGCAGCCAAGAAATGCAGTCTTTATTGTAATTAATAATCATGGAAGTGCACATATATTTTGAATCAGAGAAATAAAATATATATTTGAAAGTTTAATAGCATCCCAGTGAAAACCTTTAGAAGGCACTGGTGTGCATGTGCAGCATCTTACTGTGACACGTTGGCTGAGAGGCTGGGAAGGAGCAAACTGCACTCGCCGAATGCAAAATGCATTGAAATGAAAAAGGAGCTCGGCAACAGGAAGCTATGAAAGTGAACTTCAGTGTTCCTTGAATTCAGTTTAAGTTCATTAAAAAGAAGCCCTAATGCAAATTGTTTTAGGTTTTTCACTGTTTCAGAGGTCTTAGTCCATAGAAGGCTGGCTCATTCCTTGGGGAATGTGGCTCACATGATGATCAGAAGCAGAGAAAGGTCTCTCCTTGCCAGATACAAACATATATCCCAGAGTCAGAACCTAAGTCCCTCCTCCTCCAGCCACACCCACCACTCCATTTACCATTCGGCTAATCCCATCAGGGTTTAATTCACTGATTGGGTCAAGGCTCTCACAACCCAATAATTTCTCCTCTGAACCTTCTTGCATTGTCTCATACATGAGCTTTTGGGGGACACCTCGCATCCAAACCATAACACAAATAAAGTACAAACTGCACCCTAACTGCTAGAGCCAGTATCCTAATGAGTCATCCAGCACTTGGCTACCAAGGCCTTCTGCTGGTGACATTTGATTTGCATGACAGTGCACTGGGGAAACTTCATTCCACCTATCCCATTAGGCTGCAACAATAAGATCTCATCCTGACCACTGCTGCTTGCTCAGAGGTTGATCTGGTTCACATATCATGGGTGATCAGGAATTTAGATAAAAAACAGAAACTGGGGAAAGTTCATCTAAATGGAAAACTGACCCCGGGTGTATTTATTGCAGGCCTCCTTACTCAGGCACAATCACAGCACACCTCTAACAAAACTCTCACCCATGCAGAGACCATTCTTCAGTGATTATTCCAACATTGAAGCTCACAGTAGAGGGATTGTGTACTCTGAAAAAAAACTATGCTACGTTTAAAATATAAATTAAAAAGCCTTGAAAAAATAATACATTAGCAATGTTCCTGCCTGAGGTGCAGTAGATTTCGATTCCCCTGTATGCAATCCTTTGTGACTTGAAAATATATGTAAGAGGAATGTTTATATCCTTCTCCAAGTACAAGTAGAATGAACCAATAAAAAAATTAAAATCAATTATGCATTTGAGCATTTCCCTATAATGCTTGAGACATGTTTTATTAAGTCCAAGTTTCATAATCGAAGGTATATTCAGCAAATACTTCATTGAGCACGTTCCAAAGCTCTCCCACCATTTGCTGATGGGCATTCTCTATGCCAGAGGTTGGTGGGTTCTCTTCTGCAGGCCAGAATTTCTTGAGGGCTAAATAGGCATGGTATCTACAGTGTTTAGCAGATGCCAAGCTCTTAGAAAGCCTGAATATTAGCTAATATTGTTATGGGAGCCTTGAGCAAAAGTTGGTGAACTTGAGAGACAGAGGAATTCAGAAGAGCAGAAAAGAAGTGAGTCTCCTGCTGTTCACTGAATCCCAGCTCTCCTCTGCATGGGTGTGTGGGATGTTTGCTCTTCCGTCCTCTGGAAAGTAGGTACATGAGGCAGTCATGAGAAAGGCAGGGTCCCTGGCAGGTAGATGCACCTATTAACTGTGCTCACTCTCCAGCTGGCTCTTCCTAGGATGCAGGGGCAGAACTAACCAACATCAAGGTGCCCATCAGTAGGTATGGATGGAGGCAGCCTACAAGAGCCAGCTACCCAGGGGGACAGTCTGAGGACTCACACAGGTCTAGAGCGGTCTTTCTCTGTGAGAGAGCACACTGGTTTTGTGTTTAATTCACTGAGATTGCTTGTTGTTACAGAATAAGGTAGACTATTTTCATTCACAGAACTGTATCCAGATAAAATTCAGCAACTCGTTATCATTAAGGTAGGATTATTTGAATCTGTGTGCATGCATTTTATTGCCATTTACATTTTATGCTTCCCAAAGTACAGCCCAGCACATAATGTATTCAAGGAAACGGATGCCAAGTAAGCATGCATATAGTAAAAAGCAAATTTCTTCTTGCACTTTGTGATTTCTATAAAATAGGTGCCAACACTGTCTTGTACTTAGTACAATCAAAATCAAGTAGCTGATTTTGCAGACTAATCTTCATCCACAGCATGCCACCTGCACTAGATGTACGCTGCTCAGAACGCATATTGGCAAATGTCTGAGTCTTTCGAGTCCCGATGAATAGAACAGGTTGTCATAACAAATTGCTATCTCCTAGAACAGATTCTGAAAAAAAAAAAAAAGCCAATAGAGAGAATGTCAATGATCCTTGGCTTTCAGATTACGGTAAGTAGAAATCGATACCATTTATTTAAATGGACATGTATTACACCAGCTGAGATTCCTTGGCATTTCCCTAGAAAATTGTCTTACAAGGAAAACAGTAACATCATTGGCGTTTTCCCTTTCTGTCCTATGAGTCTATATGTAGCAAACTCTTTCTAGAGGAGACTTCAACAGCCACAATGATGCAAATCAAAATTTGAACAAAAGAAAAAGTTGTATCTTGTTAAGGCTTTATATTTGTTATATTCTGGATGATTAATCTGATTGCAATATGTGATGTGATACCTAAAATGTCTTGGGTTGTTTCAGCATCTTACATGAACCATAATACGCATTTCTTTTATATTTTTCCTGAATAATGCAATGAACTACCAAAATTTATAGAATGATTTGTGGTAAATGCTTGCTAATACTTATATATTATTTAAATACATTTCATTAATCCTAAGACCAAAAGTATTATTTGGTTTCTTTTAATGTATTTGTTATTTATGGTTTTTATTAATTTCACAATTTAGAGTCCTGGCTGGGGACCAGTTCTACAGCAGCACTTTTTCCTGCACAAATCGCCCTGCTGCAATCACCTCCCCAGCTCATGGAAGTTGTGTTGACTTCTAAAATGTTTCTCCATTGCTCATTCATTCATTATTTTTTCACTTCTGATCAAAATAAAACAAAAAGCTGACTTTTTCATATACTTTGAAGAGTCACAAGATTCTAAATAATTTCTCATAGCATAATGCTGAGAGTTCCTCCTCCTTGTTCTGAATTTTCCACAAATCCATTTTAATCACATTTTCAAGATGGTTTTGTGTCTGAAAGAACTAGGTGTGTACATAAGATTTTAACTTGGTTGCTCTGGGCTGTGTGGACTGGGGACATGGCTGTGCTGGGACAGAGGCTGGGCAGGTCACTCCTGGGCAGAGAGCACAATGCAGCCAGAAGGAGATGAGGCGAGGTCCCTCAAGGCCTCGCAGAGAGAGCCCCCAGTCCTGCAGGCTTCCGCTCCTTAGATAAGCTTTGGAAAACCACATCGTGGCCTGGAGATGGGATTCAAAATCAACCTAAAATGTGACCTTGAGTTCTGTGTTCTGTGTTCCTGCAAGAAACACAGTCAGATTAGATTGGAACCTACCTGGTGATGTCATTTCAAATTGTACACCTCTGGAAGGCCGTCTCCAGATACAGTCACATTTTGAGATACTGGGGAATGACCTCAACGAATCAATGTGAGAGACACTTCAACCATCAGTCCCTGCTCATCACTGGGGCACGGTGTCTCCACACAGCCAACCACCAGGGCAGAGCCCCGGGGATCACCCGGATCCCTGGGCAGCATCAGTTCCATTTCGCACACCACACCCGACTCCTTGCCTCCAAGCCAGTGCAAATCACTTACTTCAATCAGAGGCGAGCCTATCCCTGCCCTTCTGCTGATTCACCCTCCACAGCATGCGTGTGTGTGTGCGCGCGCGCGTGTCGGGGCTCACAGTGTGTCCCACGCTCCTGTGTGTGCTCTGTGCTCAGCCCCCAGCTACTCTCTGTTCCTTCACGAAGGTCTGATGGAGCATCCTGGATCAGCTAACCGAACTTCACTTTAACACTTCCTGTGGAGCGAGTCTACTGCAGACAAGTGCTCTTGATTTGCTATTTGACACCAGAGAGTGCATTTCGCATGCCATTTGTAAAGAGAGTCTAGATCCAGATGGAGTTCATAGTTAAGATGATTGTGTTTTTGTGTTTTCAGCAGTTTGGATACACTGTTCCAGCATCTTCAATCTTCCACTTTTTCTCAAAGAGATCCAGAAATGCTATGGTTTGGATGTGAGGTGTCCGCCCAAAAGCTCGTGTGTGAGACAATGCAAGAAGATTTGGAGGAGAAATGATCGGGCTATGAGAGCCTTAACCCGATCAGCGAATCCATCTTGTGATGGGATTAGCTGAGTGGCAACTGAAGGCCCATGGGTGTGGCTGGAGGAGGTGGGTCCCTGGGGCTGTGCCTTTGCGGTGTGTATTGTGTACCTGGGAAGTGGACACGCTCTCTCTCTCCCTCTCTCTCTCTCTCTCCCTCTCCCTCTCTCTCTCTCTGGCTCCTGATCGTGATGCGACCTTCTTCCCTCTTCCGCTCTCTTCTGCCATGATGTTCTGCCTCACCTTGAGCCCTGGGGATGGCCCTGCTGTTTATGGACTGAGACTCTGAAACCCCGTGAGCCCCAGATGAGCCCCTCCTCCCCTACAATTGTTCTTGTCAGTCTTTAGTCCAGGGTGGAAACGCGGACTGAAGCAAGGCGAGGTCTCCTATCTGCTCCTCTCTGCACAGTTTTTCTCCCGTCTTCTTACCTCCAGTGCTGCATGCTTCGGTGGTGACCGGCCCAGTGAGCTTTTCTTTCCTTTCATCCTGCTTGGGTTTTGCCAGGTTTCATGGATCTGTGTAGTGATGGTTCTCACCACACCTGGGGAAGTTTTCAGTCATTGTTTCTTTGCATGTATTTTTGCCCCTCCTCTTCCTGTGATTCCAGTGACATTCTTGTGGATGCAGTGACTCAAGGCCACAGGCTCTGAGATGGTTCATTTCTCTTTGGTTTCTCCTCTATGTTGGGGATCAGGGAATGCCTGGTTCTTTCTATTTAAGTTCAGTCTTCCTTCCATCATCTCAGTCTCCTGCTGAGTGCATCAGGTGGAATTTCCATTTAAATTCTTGTACACTGCTCTGTAGCTTTCCTCTTCCATACTTCCACTCCTCTGTTAAAATCCTGAACCTGGTCCTTCATAGCAAGTGCTTTAATTCTTTGACCATATTTATAACAGCTACTTACACGACTTCCTTCTACCAAATCAGCAGCTGCAGATGTCTGCCAACTGCCTTTTACTGTAAGACGGGCGACATTTCCTGCTATTTGATTATGTAGTAAGTTTCCCTTGGCCCAGTATTTAAACAAGATACTGGAATTCTGAACTTGGGTGCGTCATTTTGAGGACTGTTCTTGTTGTTCCACTATGCACTTAATCTGCTGGGATTATCTGGAAATCACGCTCTCCCTTGGTGAGCAGCAGGACACTTCTGTTCAGCTCTTGGAGCCTCTGGAAGTGGCTCTGCATCCAGGACCTGTGAGTCCCCCTTGAGCACCCACAGTGAGGCTGTCACCAGTGAAGGACATGGGAGGGTCTATGCACAGATCCGGGTGCCATCAGGCCCCTGGGCTTCCCCTTCTCAGATCTAACCCTCCAAATTCTACCTGTCCACCCAGCTCTGAACTCTGTTGTCACCTCAGCTGGTAAGGACAGGGGCTTTCACCTCTGCAGACCTGGACCGTCGGGAGTGCTCTCAGACACAAAACTGAACAACTGTGCTTTTTACTTATTAATTTTCAAAAGTAAGCTCTTCGTCAGCTCTTAGTACACTCAAACAGCATGTGTGCACACACGTATCTGTGTGTGTATGTTGACATTTCTCTCTCCAGAGGGAGTTCACACGTGTCTAATTGCTACCATGGGATGACTTGCCCAGCCAATCACCTTCCATTTCCTGAAGCCTCTTGACCTTCTCCTTTCTGGCCTCACTAGGCATAGGGGAAAGAAGAGAGGCCAGAGCCCCTCGGACAGGAGATTCCAGTGCCAGACACCTGGTGAAAGTGGGCCACAGGCAGCTGGACCCCCAAAGAGGGTTGATCTCAGGCCCTCTACGCCCTCTCTCCAGCCTCTTGGTCGTGCTACTCTCCCTGTGCACTTTGCTCCTGATTCTTAGAGCATGGCATCCAAGATACCATAGCTATAGTTTTGATTTAAAGTGGTCCCAATTTAAGATGCCCACAGGTGCTAAGGAAAAACAAATTAAAATTCTGCCATATGATAATACTTTTATCCCATGCCTTAAATAATCTCTGCAAGTAATATTTCAATAAAACAGCTAACAATAAAAAATATACAAGACATCATAACAATTAAAAAAAACTTCAAAATAGATTTATAATCATTCCATGTGATAACTATTGCTATCACACATACATAGTGCAGCAACTATGTTACACTGGTTAAAGAGATATACATTTTTTAATTTAAAAGTCTAGTACATATTACAAAATAATAATATTAAAATGATATTAATATTAAAATAATAAATATTAAAGTAAATATTCAAATAACATCAATATTATTAAAATAACATTAAAACCAGTACTTACTACAAAACACCTTAGCAGACTTAAAAATAACTAACTAGAATGTTTGCAAATGAAAAATTCTCAAATGAAATAAAAGTTTTATGGGGTATGGTTGAAATAATAGGCATAGCAGGAAAAAAATTAGTGAACAGGAAAATAACTCAAAAGGAATTATCCGTAATGCAGCACGGAGGGCCAAGAGGTGGAAATGTGGAATGGTAAGGGGAACATACCAAAGGAAAAGAGGATGAAATAGTCCCTTTGGGTTTCCAGAAAGAGATCAAGGACAGAGCATGCAGTGGGTGTGGTACCTGAAGAGACTGAAGTCCAGGGTGGTGCGGTCTGAGGACATCACCATCCACAGCATCACAGGAACTGACCCAAGCAGTGTGGTGCTGACCGGAGGAGGGATCAGAGTGGCTGACCTCATGATCCTACATCTTCATATGCTCCCACCGCCCTTGATGGATTGTGGCCCTGTGACTTGCTTTGGCCAGTGATACATGAGCATAAGCTCCGGGACATCACTAGGCAGACACAGAGGAGTGCGCGGGCCCCACCCTCCATTGTCTCTGCTGCAGTGTGGGGAGGGACGATCCGAAGAGACACTGTGTCACCATGCACCTCAGAATAGTTGCATCAGACTTGCAGAATGAGCAACAAACATTTGTTGGTTTAAAACATTGACATTCTGGGGTGTTTATAACTGAGAATAAGCTCGCCAACTGCTACTGAAACATGAAATTGGAGAGATAAATCAGTGCAGCAGAAGTGATGTCAGTACATAGACACAGGCATTAGCATAATTCAATAAAAAGTCAATGGATTACTTAATGAATGGAACAGGCGCAGCTGACTATCTGGAGGACAAACACAGGGCTGCACACTCACACACGGCCTACGTCACGTGCCAGAATAAACTGTGGGTGCAGTAAAGGTGACGCATGAAGAACAGAGAACGCTGAAGAGTTGACAGCTACAGAAAATGCACCAGACAGAAGAGGGGTCAGCAGATTCTCATTTTAACCAAGGCTTGAAGTCCACACACCCACACCATGAAAAGAAAAACTGGCATATTGACCTACAGAAAAATGTATCCTTTACTAGCAAAATGCAAACGGACAACCGTGAGCTAGAGAAACAATGCAGAGGGCAACACGAGGTGAGCTATGATATGAAATGGTTACTATGAATTTGCAAAAAGGGGACAAATAATGAAGAGAAACCACAATATAATGAGCAACCCACTCCTCAACTCCACCCATGGAAATCAAAGAACCAGGACACAAGGAGTCTCCTTAGAGTTTATCTGAGGAGGTGAAAAGATAGACAACATGGAGACATAAATAGATTTATTCATCTATATGCACACAGATCTTCTTAAATATACCTTTATATGTAAAAATGCATGAATGTATTAATGTATGATGTTACATACAAATTAATAATAAATTTATCATATAAATATGCTGTCAAAATATCTTTGTATATATAAATAAATCTTTATAAAATTTATGTACATGTTTATATGTAGACTTGTGTATGTTTATATAAAGAGCAATATGTTCATATAATATAGCATGCCAGGATAAATATCCATGAAAATAATCAAAGAGAGAATAGTAATATAAAAATATACTGTGCAGCATAGTCCATTTTTGTGAAGCAAATCGCAACAAAACTCAGGGTTTCATGTATGTATATGTATCTGGAATCTTATTTTAGTCAAAATTTGCAGGAGGACTTGGGTGAACCTAGTTTCTGTGTAAGGTTCTACCCTAAGCAGTAATGAGAATGAAAAACAGGAGGAGGAAAACTGATTTATCTTTGCAATTTCATGTTTCAGTAACAGCTGGCTACCTTATTCTGAGTTATATACACCCAGGATGTCAGGGTTAAACCAACAAACGTTTGTTGTTCAATGAGGGCAGGAGCCCATATCTCCTCTTGGTAATATTCACTTGGTAATATTCTCCTCTTGGTAATATTCACATCCTCAGCTTTCTGTTACTATAACAAAACAGCTGACAAAATAAGCTTAAAGAGAAGAAAGGCTTACTGTTGACTCAGTTTTGGCAGTTTCAGTCCATGTTTGGTTGGCCCATTGCTTCTGAGCCTGGGACAAAGCAGCACATTATGGTAGGTGCGTTTGGTAGAACAAAGCAGACCATCTCATGGAGGATGGGAGGCAGAGAGAGAGAAGTGTTGGGTTCCCCAAATCCACATGCCCCCAGAGACTGAAAGACCTCCCCCTAAACCCTGTCTTAAGGCTTTACCACCTCCAAATAGCACGAGGCCGGCTACTAAGTTCTAACACCTGCCCTTGGGAACGTTCCACATCCAAAAGTCCTGCCAGGTCCACTGGCGTCCCTGCAGGGGTCTTCAGGGTGTCAGTCTGTGCCATGGGAGGCGGAAGCGTCCGCTCCTCCTGGTTCAGGGCTGCCCTGACCTTCAGACTCCGCAGGTCTAACTGAGAGGCCAGGGGAGAGGGAAAGGATGGGTGTGTTCTGGGTTGTTAATTTGGGTCACCTTGTCCTATGAAAGAGGACGACAGAGGGAATGCAGTAACAAGTCTCCAGGAGGAGTGGGGTCGGGGCTGGCGGGTTTGAGTGTCGTGCACTTTGCCAGGTTGACCCTGACCTTCCTCTTTCTGACCCCCAGCTTGGCAGGACGGCGACTCTCTGCCAGCCGTTTTCCTATTCACCACTGCCAACCTCAAGGATGAAAAATGGCTTCTGGTTTTGTTTGTATTTGAATTTCTTAGATTGTTTACAAGTTGGATTTTGTAATGGTAATTTGTGAATTACTTCTGTGTTTTGCCAAATTTAATGGAGTCATTGTCTGTTTCTTACTAGTTTCCTGAGGATTTTCAAATAATAAAAGCATTAATCATTTGCTGTCATATTCTAAATATTCTTCCCAGTTTGTAATTTGCCTTTTATCCACACTGCTAATTTCCTAATGATCTTCACACTTAGCGATTTAATTTCTAGTACCTCAGTCAGCAACTCATGCCAAGAAATCTCAAGTAAGGAAAAAAAACACCTTGCTTTCTTGCTGTGTTTCTCATATGTTCTTTTGAATTAACTTCCTTTAAAAAATATACTTAATATCTGGATTCCCACAAAGCATTTGAAGAAAACCCCTGGCTATTGTGAGCACTGTGAAGGCGACAGGGGGCGCCCGGGGACAGCGCGGCGGCTGCGGTCACTCAGGAGCATGATTGATAGGTTCACCGACTCAGAGCAGGGGCCTCGCGCTGACGTCATCCCGCCAGGCCTCTTGACTGTACCCGCGGGGGTACTGAAGGCATAGAAAGCACGCCCATAAAACCCGCGGGGGGAACCAAGCTGGAGAGGACGGGGAGCGAATTTGCTTTGAGAGCAAGATTTCCAGCCGTTTTCCAGGGCCTGCTTCCACAGCCCGCCTCCCGCGGAGGCTGCAGGATGAGGCTCCCAGGGCCTCCTGTTTGCTCGCCCCACGGGGAGCTGTGGTCCTGTCTGGACTGAGCTGCACAGCGCGATGCATTCTAGCCCTGAGAGATGGACGCGTGTCCCTGGAGCCTGGCTCCCTCCCGTGTGTCCTGGGTGACGAATGTGCTCACCAGACCTGAGACCAGGGAAGGGAACTCGGACTGACCCGAGGCCTCCCCAGCTAAAATGCGTGCAAGGGAGAAAGAAGGACACCGTGCAGCACGCATGGGCACCAAAGGCCGAGGGGCTGGCCTGAGGCCCCGGCTAGGATGGGGAAGCTGATCGTGAGCACTCCTAGTCGTGGGAAGGTCCCTGCAAAAGTCACAAATGAACTGCAGACCAGTGGGCTGGCCATGTGACAAGACTCCCCAGAGGCTCCTTCAAATGATGACCGACCAGTCCTAGGACTCTCAGCACAGCACAGCCACCCGCCCCTGGAGCCTGTTTCTCCGCCTCAGCTAACCTGCGGAAATCCGTGGTGGGGGCCGCAGTACACAGAATTCCCTCCCTGACCTCAGGAGTCCGGCCTCCCGCAAGCCCAACCAACAGATTCAACCTCCAAATCATGCGTTTTACTAGAATTAGACATCAAAAGTATGGAACAGAGACCATTGGTAGAAGGATAAAAACTATTGGAAAATTCCCAGCGCTAAAAGTGAACGAAAATGTGTTTTATCTGCCCCAAACTTCACTCCTAAGTAGAAGCAAAACTTGCTTGTGTTCCTTTAGGGATAAGCATTGAACTGATCAGTTATTTGCAACTTTTCTTTTTATCATTTATAAGTAAATTTTAAAAAATTAAGCATTGTGAATTTTTAAAGAAGTCAGAAGTCTAGATTTTTATATTTCTTTTTATTCCCTTCTAAATTAAATTTATTTTTATCTCATACGTAAATATGCATGTATTGAAACCATGTGGTTTCAATCTTTGTGTATTATTGTATGATCGGATTAAACAAATGTACTTCCTCCCAAATTCATCACTTCTTTAAGGCCATAAGTTTTCGATCCTGGATTTTTGTTTCTTGATGTTTAAATATTGCCGTGTAATTTAAAGAACTGTGTGTTATTAAAGTATGTGGGCTACAAGAAACACATCTATAGGATAGGTCACTGGTGACAAGTTTGTGATCTCAAAATGATAAGACTTTCATGCAGTTGATCTAAAAATCCTGAATTCACCAGCACATGAAGGCATTTGGTGGTGTCAAAATACTCTGTATGAACATGTTAGGTGCATAGGGGATATAGATTCCAACTGAGGTTCATCCCTATGTTTCTGCCAAATGTTTCTGTGTTAGTGAGCTTTCCATAGATGTGACAACATGCCTGAGATAAACAACTTAAAAAGAGAAAAGGCTTATTTTGACTCATGGTTTCAATCCATGGTCATTTGACCCAATTGCTTTGGTCCTATGGCCATAGTACTTTATGGTGGAGAAGTGGTTCACCTCGCAGTGTCCAGGAACAAAGAAAAAGAAGAAGCCAGGGGACAATATCTGCTTCGAGGGCATACTTCCAATAGTCTGCTTCCTGTCACTAGGCCCCGTCATCCATAGGTTCCACGACCTCCCAAGTGTGCCATTAGCTGGGGTTTTCAGCACAGTATCTCTTAGGGGTCACTTTGAAACCATAGCAGACTCTTAAACCAGAAGTTCCTAAAGCTCTGGCTATGAGCCCGAGAGTCCCCACGACCCAGTTCTGGTGTGCTCATTCCTAATTCCAAATATTCTACCCACATGGAACAAATCACCTGCTAGGACTAATTGGCCCAAACCAGCCTAGTTTACCATCTCACAGTTCCCACGGGTCAGGGCGCACCCAGGTGGCCAGAACTCTGCTCAGGCCTCTCCCGGCTACAGGTGTGGGCTGGTCTGCCTCCCTTCCTGGACGCACAGGGGGAAGAGTTTGCAGGCTCCAGTGTTGGCAGAAGCCAGCTGCGTGCAGTGGCAGGACTGGAGTCCTGTTCCCTGCTGTCTGTGGCCCAGGGCTCTTCGCAGCCTCCAGTTCTAGCACCTTCTAGCTGCTGCCCATATGGTCTGGCTCATGGTGCCTCTGTGGTGCCAACCTCAGCCTCAGGGACCCGTGTCCTCCTTGCGCCTCAAGCTTTCAGTTCTTCCCTCCTCTTCCATCATCCTCCAGACAGAGTGTCCTGCTAAGGCATCCTGTGGTTGTCTAGATGCCCCTGGTCATGGACCTGAAACCTCATCATGTGCATGGATTCTGAGGGCTCTGATGTGGATCACTTTATGATATTAATAACACCCCAGCTTTTTAACAACTGTACTATTTGCCTACCTAGGAAGGAAGAAGTAAGTCTGCTGGTCACTTAGAAGCAAGACCCAAGGCAGTGGCTCCAAACTGAACTCACCAGATTCTTCATTGCTTGAAAGGAAAGGAAAGGAAAGGAAAGGAAAGGAAAGGAGAGGAGAGGAGAGGAGAGGAGAGGAGAGGAGAGGAGGAAGGAAGAGAGAGAGAGAGGTGAAGCATGCCCCTGCTTTAAGAAAAAAGTCAAAATATGTTAATTTATCAACTCTCAATCTTTGAATGCTATCTTTTGAAAATTAGTAATGAAGTGGGAAATACGGAGGGATGTTTGATGGCTGCCACAGACGAGGCATCTACCAAACAGCTGGAGAGCTGCCTAAGATGCTTTTACAAGAAATACTGTTTTATTTAAAAGGATGATCCACAGACTCACTTCAGGTCTTCAGACTTGGGTATTTAACTGTCATTTTCTGGAAAAGTACCTCTGAGTTCCTTGTGAGAGGAAAATAGCATTGTATTTACTGCCTATGATAAAATTTTAGCTTTCAAGTGAAATTTAGAGTTTTGAAAAGTAAGTGTCAACTCAAATGAATGCAATTATTTCTCAGTATTTTGGAGTTTTCTGTAATGCATGTGTGATATTTAACACATGCAATTTTTTTTAAAAAAGTAAAAATGAGTTTCTAAAAGATTATAAAAAATTTCAGAATAATTGACATACCTGAATAAATGTGTAATTTCCAAACCATGGCAATTATCCATGGACAAACGATCCACCCAAAGTACAAAACAGACCAATATAAGAAATTAAGTCAAAATCTTATCGATGCTGTTTGAGATTTTATACATTGCAATTAAACCCTGAGAAGCCCCTATTTGTTGAGCTTCGGTGACATATGACAGACTACTCACAATTATCCACAGCTCCACTAAAGTACCCAGCCCCTTCCTGATACGTATCTGTATGAGACCAAATTTTCCTTATAGATTTCAACTAGAGCTGTGTGCTCAGTGGATGGCTGCGAGGTGGAGGAAGCTGCCTGCCCTCCACTGGGCCCAATGTCAATAGATTTCAAAGGGAAAACAAGGCTACTCTTCTGACTGCTTTTTTCTTTTGAAAAATAATGTTTCATAAGCTTTATGTTACCAAAAATGTAATAATTATTATTTTAAAATATGTTAACTTTTTTTAAGTTTTTCTTTAACTTCTAATCAAGATATTATGGGTCAACATAAGTCCCCAAACTGGAAGCCTCTTAGTGTTCTCAATACCTTTATGAGTATAAAGATTCTGATACAAAGTAGCTGAAGTTGGCACTTGAGGGCATCCTGCTCCACAGGCCAACTCAGCCCCGTCAGCCATCCTCTCCCCTGGAGTTGTCCCTAACCAGCTCTGGGCAGCGTCCCACGCAGTCCATTCCTCTGGGTTGTTCAAGGCTCCACTCTCACATCCCTTCTGCGGATGACTCCCCATCTCCTCTCTTCTCTAAACAGAGGGAGACTTTCCTTCTCTTCTGTCCTTGAGCATTAGGCATAAGCCACAGCCCAGTTCATATCCTGCTCTTTGACCTCCTCCCTCAGCTTGGAGACGGCTGGTGGCACTGCCTCATTAGCTCTGGACAGGAATTGACATGTCCCAGCCCCAGACGGCCAATGCCTGGCAGTCTTGCTTGAAGCATATGCTTAAAGCATTGCATAAAAGGAAGAACCTGATGTTTGTGGAATTTCCAAGTCATTTGAAATGCTGATGGATATGCTACCAGCCCTCTCTTCACAGTTCTGACCCCCAGAAAGGTGAGCTGAAGTAGGATTATCTCCAATATTAGCCATGGCAAGGAGGATGTGCCAAAGAGGCCCATTGTTTGAGGCCTTCCATGCACTAAAAACATTACCAATTTTCTGTAATATTGTGACTAAGCAAAATCTTATTTTATCATTATTCCCATGGTACAGCAGGTCCACTTTGAGTCTTAAGGACTGTTCTGACAGTGGACTTCCCAGAACTTGCTCTCTGGCCTTTGCTTATCTGCAGTTCATTTTCCTTGAAACGTCTATCTTACCAGGGATCATCAGTGCTAATATTCAGGACGACCAATTCTAGTTCGTTAATGACAACCTGTTCTTATCCATAGGTGACAGTGACCTTAAGTGCCCACTGTATTAGCAACCACCTGGAAGCTGCCTCCTCTAAGACCCTGTCCTTCCCTCGGTGCTCTCCGGACGCCTCTCCTGGCAGCCAGCAGAGGTCCTGCAGCACAGTCCCTGCCTCAGCCGCAAGACCTCCTCTCAGACGGCTGCCTTTCTGTCCACGATGAGCCTCGCCCTCTCCCAGAGCTGCCTGGCACACTGACACGGGCCTGCTGCCGCCACTCTGCCTGAAGACGGGACTCCACCTGTCACCTGGCGACTTCTCCTCTCACCCTTCCTGAGCTGACTGCCTCCTCTGATGATGCTCGCACAAGCCCAAGTGTCGCGCTGTCAATCACCCTGGAGACAAGCCCTTATCACGATGCCCAGCTTCGTTGCTTCAGGACCTCCTCGTCATTGATCTCTTGCCGTTGGCTCTGAGGTTCCATGTGTGGGAGATCTGATAGAACTTCTTAAGATGCTCAGGTCACATCAAGACAGATTCAAGTCTTAAAGTCAGAAAAAGGATAAAAACGATTACTTATCTTTAAAAACTTTACCTTGATACAAGCCTAGTTTCTTAAGAATGTTGGTTGTTGGAGTTTCTGCAATATATATTTTCTAATTCCTAGATCTTTTGTTGTCTGAAAGGAAAAAGAAAAGCAGTGTAACTTCTGAGTTGGCTTAAAACCCTAGCTCCAGAGCACTTTGGAGCTAGGGTGTTCACCTCCCCACTCCCCTCATGGGAAGCTGGGGTGGGGGTGCCACAGCATGGAAACCAATCACAATAGCTTCAGGTTGCCATGAGATCGTGTGTGGTTTGTGATCTTAATGGAAAATTTATAATTTCATATTATCGTTCAAAAGTGTAATAATGATATATTTCAAAATTTACATCACACATTTTGTCAGTTTTATAGGATATTGATGATGTTTCTTCAGTGACACTTTCATTTTCTACCTAGATATTTAGACCCCATGTTCAAATCTTCTGAGCTACAGGTGACCCCACCGTGTGCAGTTTGGTCTGAATGGGGGGTGCTGAATGGGGCTCGTGTGACAAGCAGCTCGTGAAGTGGGGGCTCCCCGTCTCTTCAGAAGCAACTCACTCCTCTAATCAGCCTTTACGTTTTCACATGGAAAGAGGACCCAAGACAATCTTCCCCCACCTGAAACCTTCACACTGCCTTCATGAAAATACCAATCTATAAAAATTTCCAGATAAATCTATAAATGTAAATATAATCAACTACAAATCTACAAATCTACACCACAGCATTCACCACTTAGCTCAGAAGGCACTTACAAAATGAGGTACAAATGCTAGAACTTTGTGTTTTAATGTTGTTTCTAGAAAATTCTCTTGTGCTGTCAATAGACGGACCTGATATAACCCCTGAATATTCTCAAGTATTTATATGAAAATAACTAGTGAGGCAGAAAATTACATTTTTATAATTCTGGGAAGGATGATTCTGCAAATCTGTAAACCAGTGGCTAATATTCTAAATAAGAAAGTCCAAGAGATAATTGGAGTGTGCTGTTTGGTATACAGAAATCAGAAGAGTAGCAACTTCAAGATCCTAATAAAATCCCCAAACTGAAGAAATTCCTTTTTCTTCTATAAAATATATGCAAAAATTATATTTTAAGAACTACATATAAATGCAAATTATTGCTTAACATTTCTAAAGTTACCTTGTTAAACCATCTAATATACCTCTTGTAATTAGCTACCATCATAAAAGCTCATTAGTGCCCACAGTATGTTACTTCCAAAAATTCAATTTAAGTAACTTGTAACTTGAATATTCAAGCAAAAATTATTCCAGCTCTTTTGTTGGTGGGGAAAGCCTCCTCGGGCTTGGTCATGACATTTTCAAGACTGAACTGACACCAGTTGTTCCTCTCTGGAAAGCCCTGATGCAGGAACTGAGTGGAAGCACTCCCAGCCACCCTGGGAAGAAGTTCTTTCTTCTCTAATTTCCCCTTGAAGAGGAGCAGTGAGAGGACAGGACTCACAGCCCTGGGGAAGGATTGGAAAACAAGTGCGCAAGGAAAATCAAACCCGTCAAGCATTCAACCCAGAGCAGGGCCCGTGGATTTCTGAAACTGTGGGAGTGAGTGGGACTAGTCTGGTTCCAGTCGCTGGGGGCCAGGGGTCCTGGAAAACAGGCACTGCTGGTAGTTTGCTATTAGAGTCTGTGTCCTGCAGAGATTGTAGCTTGGGCCAGACCTGAGGTCAACCAAGGAAAGAATGGAGGGAAGAAAGACAGTGGGTGGACCACCAAAGGCAAAGGGGGTCAGGTAACCAGGCATTTGTGAGTCCAGGGACAGAACTGGGCTCCTTTTCCACAGTCCATTTCTGGGAACCATGATGTTGTGCTCTGTGGTCCTCAGTCATCTGAGTGAGCGGCTGTGCCCCTGGAGAGGAAGGGTAGTTGAACAGCAAGTCACCCCTTGGACTCTAACGAAAACTAATGCTGTGTGTGAGAAGGCTGGTAAAGATGTCTCTAGAACTGGATCCAAACAGAACGATGTGGCTTGTTTCATCTGGACTCTTGCCCCAGCCCACCGACTGTTTACTTGTGTCCTAAACCCAGCAGGTCAGAGGTCACCAGACCCACCGATTGGCTTTCTCCTCCATTCCCCCAGTGGTCACTGTGCTCACTCACTCACTCACTGCTCACACCGGAAGGGATCAACCTGCAGTGGGTTTGTGCTGGTCCACACTGGCTGCTGGAACACACCACAGGCCCAGCAGGTACCAATGGCCAGCACCTGCTTCTGGCAGTTCTGGGGGCTGGGAACTCCAAACATGAGGCAGCAGTAAGATCTGCGTCTGGTAGGGACACACGTCTCCCAGATGGTGCCTTCTGACGGCCACTCACAGGGAGGAGGGCAGGCCTTCGTCTGGGCGCTGATCCCATCCACAAGACTCCACTCTCATGGCCCAGTCCATTCCCAAGGGAATCACCCCTTAACACCTCTGCTTTGGGGATTAGAGTCCAATACACGGGGAGTTGGGGGCACCTTCCGCCCACACAAGTGGTAAGGAACTCTTCTAAGAAAAATAAATCATAAGTCAAAAAAAGCAACCAGGAAGACAGACCAGGAAGCAGTTTAAACAGTGTGCTCTGGCCGCCATGGCAACACGGCCCTGCACACAGGGCCAGGAGGGCACAGGCACCACCTGCTTGGTGAGTGTCCACACTTGACACTCGACACCGACCTGCTTCCCCCTTCCATCCATGCCTCCAGGGAGCTTTTGCTGCCCTGCATTTCAATCTTCCATGGGACTTCTCTCTCCATGGATGATTAACTTCTCCCTCTCCATCTTCTCCTCTCTGAGCAGTTCCTCAAACACAGTCAGCGAGTGAGTGAGTCAAAGGAGCTAGCGGCCTCTGCTCCCTGCAGCTAGTCTCGCAGGCCTGCGTCCCTTCTCCACATGACTACCTCCTGGCAGTGCAGACACATGCAGCCAGGACGCCTCCTCCTCTCTCACCACCACGTCCCAGCTGCTGCTTTTACCACCCTGCTGCTCTGCTGCCGTCATGCAGAAGACCAAGCTGGCCCCACGGCCCTTCCACCTGTGTTGGCACCATGTTGCTGCTGTAAAGTGGCCCCGAGCTTGTGGCTTGTAGCAACACAGTGACCATCGTCCAGGCTGGAGTCAGAAGTCTGAAATGGGTCTTCCTGGGCCCACATCCAGGTCTGGGTGGGACGTGGGCCTTTCTGGAGCCTCTAGTGGTGAATCTGCTCTGGCTTTTCCAGCCTGGAGAGGCCGGCAGCCTTGCTTGGCTTGAGGCTCTCTTGAGCCACGGCCTCCGTCTTTCACTTTCAATATCTTTGCGACAGTATTGGGCCCACCTGGGTAAATCAGGATTGCCTCCATCCCAGGGTTAGCTGACTAGTAAATTCAGTTCCATCCACGACCTTCATTCCCTTTTGCCATGTGACATACCTTCACAGGGACCAGGGACTCTGGTGTGGTCGTGGGAGGCATCGTTCTGCCCACCACACCCCCTTCCTCAGCCCCCATTAGGCCTGTGCAGCTCTCACCAGCAGCACCTCCATGCTGACAGTGGCAGAGCAAGCTGGCTCTTCCCGTGTGACCAAGAGAAGGCGAGCGGCCTCCTGTCATGGAGTTTGCCTCTGTGTCAGAGCAGTTTGCTCCAGTAGTGAGGGCTGCCTGCTCTGGTGCTGGCTGTCCCCAGCATGGCCACCGCCTCCCACTCTGGGGACGGCAGCTGGACCTCCCTGCGCTTCCAGGTCTGCCCACTCAGGCACCACAGCCCCCAGCTCTCCTGGGCGTGCGCTAGCCTCCTGGTCCTTGCAGAGACTTCCTTCGTGTCCCCGTGGGGCTCCCGTGCTGGCAGCTGCTCTCCCTACTTGCCTCCTCCACTGTAGCCCTGTTCCGTTTCCTCCCAGCATGGCGATTAGAACAAATGCGTCAGCGCTGTGTAGCAGATGGCCCTTCAACAGTGAGCGGGGTTCCTTCATTTACCCACAGACTTCAAGAACTGCCGATGCGCATCTCCAGGACAGCTGGCTGCGCTCCAGACACAGGCATGGGAAAGCGATCGCTGCCGTGGGACCCCAGGACAGGGCGAGGGGGACACACTGCCTGACCTGACCATGTACAGACAAGGCAGCCTTGACACCCAGGGCTCGGGGGGCGAACCTCCCACCGGATCACCTGCTGTGTGAGTGGGTCTGCCTAGGGACCGTCACTGGGCCGCTCTGGGCTGCCTCCTCTGAAGGGTAGAGATGGCTTCCTGGGAAGGGCGTGGGGAAGGGTCTCAGAAAGTTCTTTCAAAGTGGAAAACAACCAACAAACAGAAGGAAGGGCAACTCTGTTGTTTGTGCTAAACCAACTGCCAAGCCTGCCTAAATTAGCGGGTGGCTCTCGATGATTCGGAAACGCCTGCCTTGTGTGTTGTCACGGGGGCTGTGCTCTGAGCTGAAGTGGGGCAGAGCTGAGTGCGCGCTTGGAGGGCTGGAATTCACAGGACTTCCAGCTCCTGAGCGATCAGATGTCCCTGGAACATTCCTGCAGATGGCAGAGTCCAGCCTAGAACCAGTGTTCCCTGGAAACATGAGGCATTTCACTAGAACTCTACATGATCGTATTTATATTATATGGTATACATATAAAGTACATCCGTCTAATTATGTACTATTTCATCTGAAATATAATTTATATCATGGAAGTTGAGTAAATCTTACCCTTTGATTCAGATATTTACCAAAAGTTGCTCACAGTTTCAGAGAATCATAATTCCCACAGCCTCAGCTCAGGTGGTCCCCGCGCTAATCCAACACGGGAAGCTCCGTAGCCATGGTGTGTTCCTGTCAGCCGCACCCTGCCTTCTACAGATGAGAAAATCCTTATTCATGCCTCGTTTCAGACTTTTAAAGCTAACAAAATGTGGACTGTAATCAATTAAAAGTTGTCTTCTCATCAATTTAAGTGGGTTCCAGCCAATAAGTGTGTCTTTCTCTGTCTGATACACCTCACGATTTCGTCAAATGGAATTTGTCCCTGATCATTTACATAATTAAATGAATATGATTTTATCATAGGTTCATCTCCTTTCATTTTTTAATTTAAATATGAAATACTTTCTTTTATTTATATGTGAATATGCATTATATCATCCGTGTATTTTTTTGAGATTAGAGGTTGCTTGCGTTATTTTAAAAATATCCTCTTAGGGAAAGGACAAAAAGCAAGGAGTTGGAATTAGGTAGAACTGAGATTATATCTGATTTCTGAATCTTGGTAAATGTTTACCCTAAGGTGCTATCGACCTCTTGGTCCTCTGTTTCTTAAAATTATTGTGAAGACTGCAGCAGTGAGAACAAAGAACATAGGATCTAAAGAGAATTTCATTTTTATTGTAGTTGGATTTATAAATCTCTGTGTTTAATATTTATTAAGTCTCACTTCAGAAAGTTGTTCCAAGTGCAAAAAGGTTAAAATCATCCTAGATCATTTTCCAAATCATATGATACTTGCTATTCACATTTAAATTCATAATTAATACAGAAGTTAATTGGGGAGGAGTCACATACCTTTTGTAAGACTTCTTATTTTAAAAGAACTGCAGATTTACAGAAGAGTTATAAAAATCACAGAAATTTCCTTTATTCCTTTGTCCTAGGGTTTCCTATTATTAACATCTTAAAATGCATAGACTATGATAAGAACAAGCATTACTAATTGAAGACAGTTTTGAAATTTCTCTAACCATATGGAATAAAATTGTGTTTATCCTTGAGATGGGGACCTACTTTCCTTTTCTTTCTTGGATAACTTACTGTTTTTCTTTGCGGTATATTAATTAGTTTTGCACTTGTATGAAATGGCAGCTGTGACATTAGCACAGATCTGTTTTAGATTCTGTTTTATTTTCTATTTGTGTGTTCACTGATTCCTACTTCAGTACCTCTGTAAAATGTAACATCATTTATAATAAGTACCAATCCATACTAGGATCAATCCAAACTGTGTGTCTCTTTTTCAAGGAGTATCTTGGTTATTCTTGGTCCTGTATCTTTCTATATAATTTTGAACTACCAGATGATGTATAGAGGAAGTAAAGAACGCTCAGGTCCCCAGTAATTGCCTAAGTGAGACGCCGTGGGCGAAATGCGCATGGGCATATATTAGCTATTTACAGCCATTACTAATAGTGAATTCACATTAACATCAGTCCTCCAGTGTGCGTGCTGGATTTAATTCGACAACAAATTATCTGTTTATCTAGCTTTAGTATGTTCTTCTCCAGGTGTTTTGGAATCTCTTAAATTCCTCACTAACCATGTATTTGTATTCTCAAACACTTTTGCCTTTAACTATTCAAATAATCTGTTTGCCATAATTTGTAAAGCATGTTAAACAATGTAAACATCAAAATGAAAACAAATCTTAGCTTTTGGACTTCTATATATGGTCCGTGCAATTCCACTGCTCACATTTTAGCTCTGACTTACTTTAAAGGTGCACCGTGCTCTTATCAGTGATGTCACTTAGTCAGCACATAATGCTTAAACAGCTACATTCTGAGGTTATTTTAGCCATTGCCTAATTTATTTAAATTTAATGACATTAACATTATGCTATAATAACACTAAGAATGTTCACCAGTTTCTGAAAATCATTAATATTAACAGTGAAACTTTTGAAACAATTAAAAGCTATTTGTTTTAAATTATTAAAATACAACATTTTGACATTTTCCTTCTGTAAGTGAGAACTAACTCCATTACGCAATATTAGGTAAACTTTCAAATTGCAACTTAACATCATAAAGTTCAAAATCACAAGCGTACCACTAAACGAATTTTGCAGAGTGAATACCTCCTGGCAATCTCTCCCTTTGGCATACATCAATGAAATTAAGTTGGGCAAATAGTAGATTTCAGGATGATATAAATATATCTAATTTTAGGAGTTCAGTTAACACATTTTAAAAACTGAGGTTTCTACAAGAAGTGTATGAGACGGTCAGCTACTTCGTCACCATGCCAGCCCTTGATGTGCTGTCTTTCTCCCTGGGCATGCCCAAGGGCAGCGAGTATGCATTTCCTTATCCGCCAGGGGGCTGCACAGCTTTCTGTATGCTTACAAACCATGGGGACATTCTCCGCTGTGCATTGCTTCATTTAGCTATTTAACATGTGTTTTTAATTCAACTGTTTTATAAGATTGATATGTATTTTTGCATACTAATCTTTTGTTAAAGAGTTTGCATTCATACTGTCTACATGTCACTACCTCCACAGTTACCAGGCTATTTTGAAACATCATGATGTCTGGCCTGGACTTGTAAATTAAAATCCTAATATCTTAACAATAGCTTATCTGGTCTTTCTTCTACTACTGTGCTCTACTGTGGTCATGTTTGTCTTTAGGGAACCTCAGAGCTGAAGTGTACCATGGGGAAATGGCCACAGATGATACATTTATTGATGCCACAGCTTTTAATGTGCCATTTAATGATTTTCAGCTCAGAATACGTTCTCCTTTCCGTTGCCACTTTTTGAGCTCATGGTTATACTGAAACATACTAATTAACTTTCCAACATTTAGAGATCAGCTCTTCGCCATCTAATTGACTGCAGATAGTTTCACTGTACTCAGAGAGGTCCTGGGAAGGATTTCCACCTCCAGGGAGAGGCAGGACAATGGTCAGCATGTGGTCAGTCCTGCACAACGTTCCCCAGACGCCAGTAGGTCCCCTTCATTGCTCCTGTGCAGATTTTCCTTCCTGTCCTGATTTCGCATCACATCTTCATTTTATTGAATCCTAAGGATACATTAGATGATCCAACTTTGGCTGTAGCTTTCTCCTTTATCTTCAGTTCTGTCATCATTATGTCATGTTTAAAACTATCAGGCTAGATCCTTCCAAACCCCAAGGGCAGCGTCTTCCCAGTAGGCTGATACATGACATTATGAAATGTCCTTCTTTATATTCTACTATATCTTTTCACCTCAAAGCTTTCTTTGACTGATATTGTTCAAATAGTGCCCAACTATTATTTGAGGTAGAATTTGATTTGTTCGTTTTCCCTGAATTCCAAGCTTCATGTGACTTTGATGTTCAAGGCTATCTCTTCGACATTCCCTTGGGAGTTTCTATTCCCATTAGCTACTCTTCACACTTGGGTCACTTGGTCCACCACACCTCACTTCGTTGGTGGCTCATTGGCATCTCTATGTCCCTTCTGCACTATTTTCCTTTTTCTCTGTCTTGCATTCTTTTGGACAATAAAACATTTCCTTTTATTGTATCATTGTACTCTTTCATTAATATGTATTTTTTGGTTACCTTAGCATTTGTAAATCAGAGAAGTATAGAAGTCTAATATTCTGAAATGCTTTTCCCACTTTCCATGATACAAATGAAGAAAATTTTAAACATTTCAAGTCCTATATCACTTTTGCCATTTAATTCCATATATTTCGAGCGCAACATGAGATTACTGATTCACATAGGAGTGTTTATTTAGGTTTATCCCACAAACAACCTGCCTTTAGCTCTGCATTGCTTTCTGCATTTTCTTTCTGTGCTTCATCCTGAAGCTGCATTTTTTTTTAGTATTGCTGCTGATAATAAATTCTCCTTTCATTTTTCTGAAAAATTATGATTTTGCCTTGTGCTTAGATTGTTTACAAACGCTGCGCCGTCTTGCTGTGTCCCTACAGTGTGTGCCGCTGTAGTGGGACACCCGGTGGAAACTGTGGTCTTGAAACCAGATGCCGTGTCTTCCTTTTTAATCTGGAGTATGGAATTGCCAATCCTTTTTCAGCAGCTCAAAGTTAATAGACTACTTTTACTGGGAAAGACTTTCTGTTTTTTGGAAATACCACCGCAGTGTTTCTTCTGTTGTCTAGAAACAGAAGATGACTCTGCTTACAGTTCTTGTAAGCAAAGTAACAAAATTTTATAATCATTTCTCCAGAGGGCCAAATTCTTATATTAGACATCCAGAAAATAAATATTTCCACTTTCTGGGCCCCATGGACTCTGTCACAGGTACTAAGCTCTGTGACTGCACCACGAGAGTAGACAATACCCACACCCGTGGTGAGGCTGTATTCCAGGGAGACTTTATTGGCAAAAGCAGGTGGTGGCCAGCTTTGGCCTGTGGAGTGTTTGCAAAGCCTGGTTTAAGACTTGGTGTCTGGACAGAATAGTGGGTGAAGACAGATGTTGGTCCTTAACAAGGTCCTCTATTTGCATTTACAAAAGAGGCATTTGGGAAGAAGGCAAGTGACCCTGACACCTTGTCTTTGATGTTCAAAGACATTTGCACATGTTTGCTGAACTGGATTGGAATGTGAGCTAGTGGCTAAGACTCAACCCTGGAACCAAAACTTCCAAAGATAAAGTGGCGATGTCATGATGGCTGTGCTCGAGGACAATGGCAGGTGGACATTGTTTGCTTGTGATGAGCCCATGGGAGACCCCCGCCAGTGCTGTCCTGAGTGCACGTGCTGTGTGAGTGTGTGTGTGTGCAGCTGGTGGGCTCAACTCCGGTGCTCTTTCTACATTACTTGCACAACAATCTGCTGGTTACATATTCTATGATGCTTCCAAATTTTCCGAAATTTCCGCTGTATTCTCCCTGGATACCAACGATGGGATTGACAGTTTCCGAGAGTTTTTCTTTCAGCAGTTGAGGTGCGCCTGCCTTCTGGCACTCGAGCTTTCTCATGAGAAAGTTGCACCCACTTGATGAATGTGCTCCTGTGTAAAATGTACCATATTCTCTCACAGCTTTCAAGACTTTATCTTTGTTTTCCAACAGTTTTATTGTGATTATGTAGAGCTTACACCTCTGAACTTAACTTACTTAGGCTTTCTGAGTTTCTTGAATTTGTAACTTTATGTGTGTACAAAATTTGATGATTTGGGGGTTATTGGAAATTTTTCCTTATTTGGTTGACCTCACTATCCCTCTTTCTGGTGCTGTGAATAAACCTGTCTTAGAACTTCTGATGAATCCCTGGGATTCCACTTGTTTTATTTCCTTTTATTCATGTCTTTCTGCTCTGAAGATTGGACAATTCCTATTTACCCACCATCGGTTAATTGACTCTTCCACCATCTTATTCTGCTTTTATTTCTATCTGGCTTATTTCCTAGTTGTTATTTCTATTATGATGTTTCCTCTATTTTTATTAATGTTAGGTGTGTTTTCCTTTGATTCTTGGACCATAACTAAAATAGATCTTTGTATTAATCAGCTTGGCTGCCATATTACCATAGATAGGTGACTTTAGAGCCCTCCTTGATGACCTCATTTATCTTTAGTGACCTCCTAAAAACCCATATCTGAATACTTAACACCAGGGTTTAGGGCTTCAGTATATTTATTCTGCAAGGATACAATTCAGTACATAGCAGTTCTTTACATTTTTGTTCTGCTAATTCCATTACTCAGTCATTCTCAAGGGTGGCTTCAATTGATTGATTTTTTTCCCTTTGTAAGTGGGACACATTATCCCGGTTCTTTGCACATTGAGATATTTTGGACTGGATCCTGGACATTGTGGATCTAATGCTGTATAGAAGCTGAATTGGGGTGCAATTTCCCAGAGCACCATATATATCCTTAGCCAGCAATCAACTCGATTAGTATGGAACTTTGAATTCTTTCCTCCCTTGGGTAGGTGGCCTGACCTCTCAGTTTCCTGGTTGCTCTGCATCGGGTCTGTTCCACTCATGCTTGGTTCAGGCTTGAGCTTAGGATTCCTAGTCACGTGCAGGTTTAGGGGATCCCGCTCTGGGCCTCCCTCCCCCTTGAATTTCCCTCATGCTCTGTTTACCCCTCTTCCCTCCCGTGTTTCTCTGGCCACAAAGATGAGCACTCTGTGCAGTCGCATTACTTGGCTGAGATCTAACCTTAGGCAAAGTCACAAGAAACGAAAAAATGGGAAACCTATCCAGTTTGTGTCACTTTTCCCAAATTCTGACTCCCTTGAACAATCTTCCGGAGGCTCTAGAAATTCTTTATCTTTCCCAAGAAAGTAGAAAATAGAAAGTCCTGAGAAAAGTAGGAAGTCTTTCCAGTGAATTGGCAATTCCATCGTCCAGGTGAAAAAGAAAGACACCAGGCCTGACCGCAAGGTCCTGTTCCGTGGGCAGGTCAGCACCCTCTGCCTTCCCTCTCATAGAGGGACGGGTGGGGCTCGGGCTGCACTTTCAGGTCAAGTCTGAGTTCCCGCCGGGTTCTTTTGGAAGTGCAGACGTGCTTCCCTCCACCTGTGGCTTCCACCGTCCTCCTTCAGCGGCCTCTCAGTCTTGCTTGGTGTTCCTTCATTGATTATGTTTATTTGTTCCTCTGCCTGCTTTTGGGATTTTCTCTTCACGTTGCTTAATAGCTGTGCTATAATATGCATAGATGTATATTCATTTTCCCATTTGAGGTTTGCAATGTTCCCTGAGTCTCTGTCTTAAAATCTTGTGTCAGTCTTAGAAAATTCTTCATCATTCTGTCTCCAAATATTGCTCGTTACCTGTTCTCCCCACCATTTCGAGGACAGCAATTAGGAATATTCGAACATTCTCTTTGTATCACATGCAGCCCTTAAACCCTTTACTTTTTCAATCATCGTTTTCTTTGTGCTTCTGACAATGTTCTTACTCGCCACTAATCCTCACTTCAGCTGTCAGTAATTTCTGTTGAGACCATTTACGGAGCTCTTAACTCCACTTGTGAGTTGCTCAGCTAGAGGAATTCCATTTGAGGACTTGATGCAGATTAGAGGGACGCTCTATTTCCATGTCTTCTTTTATGAATATGTTGCCTACAGTAATTTAAAGCTCATATCTGATAAATTAAAAATTCCTATTACCAGCTCCTCATTTTTTCTTTTATTTCTCCGAGTTCTGTCACTCAGGATGCTTATGATTTTGTTTTTGTTGAAAGCTGGACATTTGTACACACAAAAAATGTGGAGTTTCTGGATGGTGCCCCCTTTCCTAAGGAATTGAGTTTAGCTTGCTGCTGGGCTGGATGCAGGAGAAAGCACCCCAGTGCCATGGGGAGCTGGCCTGTCCCGGGGGTGTTTCCTGCCCACGGCTGCCCCCCAGGTCTGCTGTTTTCTTGTGAGCTCGGTTCTCCCAGGTCAGAGCCTGCACGTGGCCAGCAGACAGGCTGCAGCTCCCCAGGGCTCCTCCACCCAGGCATTCCCTGAACTCCAGCTCCATCTCCTCGCACCACAAAACATTGATGACTCTATCTGGCTCCTCACTTCCGCAGCCCCTTCCTGCTGGGTGTCGGCAGTGGCAGTGCTGGAACGGAGCCCAGGAGTCAATGCCAATGCCGTCCAGGAAGCCTTCCCACTCTGCTCCCCAGCCGCGGGCCCAGGCCTTTCTCGGGCGGGCTTTGTCCCTCCATTGAGGCAGCTGTGAATGGTGATATGTTGAAAGTAAAAGGTACAGGGAACGCTGGCCCTCCTCAATGGCCTCCTTCTCGGGGACTTGGGCCTCCGGAGTCCTGGGGGTTGTAGCTTTCGGATGCACAAACATTTGTTTATATTTAATGCGGCTTTTGCAAGTGATCCGTCATCTGGAGGATCTGCTGCCAGCTCTTCCTTCCCAGCCAGGGGTAGAACCCCGCCTCATTGCTCCACTCTCCTGACAGCACGTCACCTTGAGAGTCACGGTTGTCTAACACGCAGAGAATAAAACACTCGGAGAGACATGAATGTAAAAAAGTTCATTTCCAATGGGAGATAAGAAAGGACCAGGTCAGCCTCACCTACTCTGCCCTCAAGGGGGTGCGTGCCTGAGGGGCCCTAACACCCTGCAGTCGGCTGCCTTCACGTCCTTGTGCTCCCTGGCTCCCAGTGTCATCTTGGTCGTTGTTCCCAGTGTCTGTGCGACGTCCGCAGTGGTGGACACTCAGGAAATCTCTAGGACCCCCCATCAGTGGCAGAGTGTGGAGGGAAGGCTTTCCTCTTCAGAAGCAGAAAGAGCTTCCAGCTCTTGTCCAGGTGGCACGTCCAGCCAGGTGTGGCCGAAGCGGGCTCCGTATGAAGCCAGCACCTGGTGGTGGGAAGGCAACACCTGGCCTCTGCAGCGTGGGCTGCTGGCTCCACGCCCCCAGGGTGTGCTTCCCCGTGGGAAATATTCCCGTAAGTGAGGGGGCAGCACCCTGCAGAAGAGGCAACCCCTGGGGTGACCGTGGGTGGGCGGGACTGACAGGGACTCAGAGGGCTATCTGACAATTAGGAGAAAACGTTTCATTTTGTGGGCTGGAGGGGGAGCCACGCAACAGCACGGATGCGAGTATGGGAAACAGCGAGAGCCCTGACCTGGCCCCGGCCCAGCAGGCTCCAGTTAAGCTGGGAAAGGGTCCGCAGTGTGGGGCAGGGCAGGGTGCTCCTCCCTGGGTCGTCAGAATGTCATACTACAAGCCAGAAAAGGCTTGAGCCGTAGCTGCACCATGATCAGCATCCACATGTAACAGATGAAGAGTCATCTGTGCTCTCCTGAAACTGCCCCAGTGGCCGAGTTGGGATGACACAGAGCAGGACTGTAGAGGAAGGAATCCTCGTGGGTTACACCAGGGAGAGAAAGGCCAGGTGGGAACACAGACAAGGAAAGGATCTGGATCGTACTCTGGGGCCAGTGTAAGGCGACACAGGGTCTATCCAACCTAAGATTCAGAGGATGCAGGGCTAAAACCAGATTTCCCAAGCACGGAGTGCAGGTCATCTTCAAATGAGAGGTGTGCTTGGGAACGAAGTTCATGGGCAAGCATGTTCTGAGACAGGGAACACACCACGCAGGACCAGAGAATAAACAGGAGACGCAACACCTGGTGTCGAAGTCGGACTGCTCGGAGCACTCTGGGAAATGGAAGTACATAGAGGAGCATAGTCACACGGCAGGAAAAAATGGGAGAAATGGAAATATGGCCAAAGAGAGGAAATTAGACGTTCCAGAACTGTTCCAGAGCATGGCTGGGTCTGCACCAAGGCCACAGCCATGCTCGCCCGCCATGTCTGCCAGTACACTCACCAACAGATGGTGGCCATGCACCTGAGCATTGCTTTATCTTTAGGTTCGGTTAGTTGATTTTTTTTTAACAAAGGAAAACAAGAATTCTCACCATAAATAACAAAAACTTATTTTCTTTACAAATCTGCAAGTGACTCGGTCCCTCTCGAGACCAAACCCCAAGTCCTTCCCATGCTGACAGCACTGATGTCCACCGACTTGGTTGGAGGCATTGTTCTTCACTAGATGCAGCCAGTGCAGTGCATTCAATGCAACACCTGAGCTGCTCTTGTTTTGCTTCCAAAGCTGAGAACACAAGTATGATTTGTCACATGCTCACCTGTTGACAAACCATCAGAGAAAAGATTGTGTGACAAGAAGGCCTGTCATTGTCCCTATATCTTGGGCCTGTGCTTCTGCAGTGACTGTAGATTAAATGTCTGTCTCTCCTCAAAATTCACATGTTGAAGTCTACTCCCCAACATGAAGGTATTGGAGATAGGTTTGGGGATATGATTAGTTCATAAGAGGGGAGCATCCACGAATGGGATTGGAGACCCCAGAGAGGCCCCTCACTCTTTCTACCATGTTAGACCCGGCATCTGCTGGTACCTTGATCTCACACCTCCCAGGCTCCATTTCTGTGAGAAATAAATTTCTGGTGCTTAGAAGTCCCCCTTCCATGATCCTTTCTCATAACAGCCTAAACTGACCAAGAGGGAGCTCAGTGTTTTTGTTCATGTTTTTAAGAGATTGATTTCACACTTGTGCTTGCTGTCAAATGTGCACACTTTTAAGAATCAGAACAAATTAAGAAAAAGTCTTCTATGCAATCCAGAAACAGTGTTTCAGTCTTGAAATCTGCCTGAGCTTTGATCCACTGCTGACTGGACGTGCAGAAGGATTGACAGCATGCAAGTGGGAAATGCAGCAGTCCTGCCTTGTCCACGGTTTCTCTCTCCGTTTCAGCTACCAGCAGTCAACTGTGGTTAGAGAACATTCAAGGAGAAATTCCAGAAGTAAACGTCCCTAAGTCTTAAATGGCTTGTTGTTCTGAGGCTTGATGAGATCTTGCCCCTTCCCTGTCCATCCTGCCGACCACATGAGCTGCCCGGGGCGTGCACACTAGCCACCTGCTAGTCACTCAGTGGCCCTCTCACTTATCAAATGGACTGTCAGAAAACAACGGTACTTGTGGCCAAGCAACCTTAAGTTACCTTATTCAGCAATTGTTCTTATTATGAAATCCTTGTTACTCTCTGAAACAAGTAGGATTATTAAAAATAAGTAGTATGTAATTTGTTAAATGCAGAAAAATAAATCAGAGATGACGCGACCGTGGCTGTCTAGCTTCTCCAGTCATTCAAGCTCTCCTGGCTTTTGCCGGTGGAAGGAGAGCTCTGGGGAGAATCCAAAGCTCATGTATAATTAGCATCTTGGCAGAGATGAGTTCAATATCTCATTAGAATTCCAGCCAATTAAATCAGAAAAATTAAGTATAAAGATTAAAACAGAAGAGAACACTAAGGTGTCCAGGCAACTATGATAGACCTGAAAAATTCAGGTGATCACCTGAAAAACAGAGCCAAAAACAAGAGGTCTCATGGAAGATAGAAGTGTAGGTAGTTCTCACGCTACTAGACAATGATGAGAGAACCGTGTTGGCAAAAACACTATGACTAACCCAAAATAACTAGGCAGCCCCAGAGAACAGGAGAAAGCATCATGAAGAACAGAGGTGACTGGGAGGCAGCAGGTCAGGAGTGCAGACTAAGGACTCAGATGGCAAAGAGAGCAGGTCTCCACGGTGATCCCACAGAGAAGGCGCACCACAGGCAGCCCTGCCCAGGGTGTGTCCAGGGACCTGGCCCAGGGGTCCGAGTGCACACAGTGCAACACACACAGAGGGCCAGCGCCACACAGCCAAGCAAAGGCCAGGCGTTTCCTGAGGGTACCAAGACACACCTCCCATTTCCAGTTAGTATAGCAGCGGAGGTTTGTAGTAAATGGATAGAGAATGGAAGAGAATCCAAGGCGTAGAAATGTATACTCAGTCTTGAAATTGGAAAGGGAGGAAGGGCTCTGAAGAAGTCTCCAGAATCACAGCAGCTGACAAAGACTGATGATTTTTCTCAATAAAATTAGGGACATTTACATGTACAGCCAAGCAAAGTGAGAGGGTGCAGTGAGGGCCTGAAGAAAGTATTCTCCACATGTATAACCAGGGAAGAGTGTTGGAAGCATCAGTGAAACTCTAAGTTTGCTAGTGACCCACTGATAAAATAAAAACACAAAATTACAGTAAAGAAAATACAGTACTTTATATAAAAAAGAGAAGTTCTCAAAGTTCACTAACATTACCAAATATGCAATCTAAGCCATTATTAATTTTTTCACCTGTTAGGAAAAAATTACATTTTGTAATATTCTAGTTGGCAAGTGTGAGGAAATGTGTGTCCTTATGCATTCATGGTTGGCTGTGGTTTTGGGTAGTCCTTGAAAGAAAGAGGGAAATAAAGTGGACGTGGAGTCCTGATCCAGCCCCTTGGGTGAGTCAGACAGCCACACCTAGGGCTGTGGCAGAAACCCAAAGCAAGGGCCCCACAGAGTGGAGTGTTAGCACAGAGCACATTTGTTGGAATTTATTTGAATTATCTAAATACAAATTGAAACTATCCAATTTGAATTGAAGTTAGTTTTTTTTTTTTTTAAATCTTAGGCATGATGCAGTTGCCATAGAAACTGCTTTTTAAAGAAATCCTTTAAAAGAGTACCTGTGTCAATAAGCATGCTTCTCGAATGTGGCAGCACTTGCGACCCAGTATGCTCTCCTGGCCTCCGTGTTAATTCCTGCAGCTCACCCAAGAAAAAGAGATTCATAATTTGTCTTGTAACCGTATCACTTGAGACTGATAAATCTTCAATGGAGCCAGAGTTAGATTTTCCATGATTTCCTGGAAAGGAAGACAAATTCCTTAAAAATGCTTTTGAAAAGCTGATCATTATTATTATTATTTTCCCTGAAGGAACGAGGCCTCTGTGTGGAGGAGTAGAGGAGGCTGGAATGCCTCCTTGCTTAGCAGAAGCATTCCAAGGAAACTGGACTTCATGGCGCTCGAATAGGAAAGACAACGCAGGAGGGGCTGGCTGTGGGAGGTTACTTTCTGGACTGCAGGGGTGGAGATGACCCCGTCTTCAGGTCTGCCAGGGTCTTGCCAGCATGAGGCTGCGTTTGGTGAGAAGGAATGTAAAAGCAAGGCTAGTGTCAGAGCCTCAGTGGCCTGTCACTGGGATGTCAGCCCCATGTGCCAGACCGGGAGCTCCACAGGCAAACAGGTCCAGGACGGGAAGATTTGTGCAGAAGAGCACAGAGCACATTGAAACCACTCATGCTACCTGCCAGGATGCAGACACCTCCATGGACACTGATGTGACACAAAGGTGCCTGAGTGACCAGACCCAGTATAACTGGCACAGTAAGGGATTCTGATAGTAAGCACCAAAGGTGTCTGGAGACAGCTGCTGTCTCTCCCACACAGATTTCTACTAATGGAGACAGTGTGTGTGCAATGAAAACACAGCTCAGTCCAGCCCCACCTTCACAGACTAGCCGCATTATCAAATACAAAACCACATGATGTATATGTGCTTTAAAGTGAATTCTTCATGTTTGAAAGGTATCAGGTTGAAGTCAAGATTCATCCTGAAGATTGGAGCAGACTGAGGGTCACACAACAACAATCTTCATTCTGATGTCTTATGCCATGATGCTGCTCTCTCCAGCGTGTGCTGCATGTGTGGACAAGCATGCCTGGGGTCTGCATATGTGTGCATGTGTGTGTGAGCTCATGCATGTCCATGAAGAGAGGAAGGGAAGACAGATGAAGGAGGAAAACCAGAATTATTGTTCTACATCTTCCATATTACTCATCTACAGTGACTCCTAAATTTCTGCATAAAAAAGAACCCAGACTGATGGTGTGGTTCAGAGGTGGAGCACTTTCCTATCAGGCACAAGACGATGGACTCAGTCCCCAGCTCCTCCACCCCCAGATAGAAGAACCCAGGAGAGGAAACCTTCTTAGTGGAATTTGTATGGGGTCAGGCGAGGTGTGCATTTCTTAGTATGCTTATTCAGGAAGTTCGAGGAGCTGAGGTTTCAGGAGGTGCCTTCCCGCATCCCCCTCTGCACCCTTATTACTGCTGACATCCTCAGAACTTAATCTTAGTGTGGCCTGAGTGACCGTGAGGTCACATGACCAAGGCAGGACACTATGACCTTAAATTGCGTCTCTGGTCTGAAGACATGTATTAGTCATGGGTGGCCAGAGAAACACAACCAATAGGACATGAATGGACATATGGAAGAGATTTATTATACAGAACTGGGTCACTGGGTTGTGAGGTTCAGTCCCACCATGACCATCTGCCGTCCGTGGAGAACCAGGACCACTGATGGTGGAAGGCCCAGTCTAAGGCAGAAGAAGATGGATGGCTCAGCCCAGAGTCAGGTAGGGAGATATTTCTACCTTCCTCTGCCTTTCCTTCTTCCCAGACCCTCAAGGCTGAATGAGGCCTGCCCACCTGGGAGGGCAATCTGCTCTATTCACCCTTCTGATTCAAATGCTAAGCTCCCGTCAACCCCCTCTCAGAGACAACCAGGAGAATGATAGCCAAGAACCGGGCATTCCCTGGGCCAGTCAGTGGCCATAAGGTCATCACAGCAGCAATCTTCCACTGTAGAACCTCTAATCCATCAGAATCTCTGAAGCTCCCATTTTCTTATGCCCAACTTAAAGCAATGAACGTTATAGTAACAACTTGATCTTGTACTCGCAATTGCATGCAATGATAGAGCTAAAAAGACCACAGCAACTAGACCACCTGACACGCAAATCTTCAGTAGGTAGAAATCCTTGTTGTCCCACGGTTCAGTGAGTTTGGCTTTCTCACAAGTGTCTCACAAGTAGGGCATGCCCTGTGTGCAGTTTAGCTCAAGAAAGGATCACAAAGACCCTGCTCCCCTGCTACCCAGGTGGCCTGGAAATTGCAATGAGTTCTTTGCACCTTACTTCCTCAAGTCCAAGTCAGGATGCTAGCGAGCACTCTCACCTAGGAACACGGCACATGTCATCACATGGAGTGAGGAGGTCACAGGGAGGGAACATGGTAAGAAGTGAGCACTTAGCAGGAGTCACCCAGTATTACTGCATTTACAAATAATGGCTTAAGGAATCTTCCAGAGCTAAGCCTACAAATGGTCGTGCTACCTCGTGTGGTCACACTGAGGGTCTGAGCCTGCTCTGGGGAGATGTCTTTACGTATTCCAATGAGATGCCCCCGAGGCTGTTTTGATTCTTCTGGCACAGTCTTCACACCTGCCGTTTCTGCTGTGAGCGTCTGGGACATGGCAGTCACTGGAAGGCACCACTTCTGATCTCATATTACTCTAAAAGTTCCCCTGGGGCCCGCAAGTGGGAAGCACAGGGGGAGACATCAGGTGTCTGAGGGGGTCCCAGCTCAGAGAGAGTACGATCCAGGGCCTAGAATGACCAAAAAGGTGGTCAACTAGCTTACCACTCTTCTGAAAAAGGCCAGGGACTTGCATCCATGGCTCCCTGGAGCTGTGATGCACCTCCAGCAGAGTTCCATGCATAACTCCCCGGGGCTGTGGTGCACCTCCAGCAGAGTTCCATGCATGGCTCTCCAGGGCTGTGGTGCACCTCCAGCAGAGTTCCATGCATGGAACTCCAGGGCTGTGGTGCACCTCCACCAGAGTTCCATGCATGGCTCCCTGGGACTGTGGTGCACCTCCAGCAGAGTTCCATGCATGGCTCCCTGGGCTGTGGGGCACCTCCAGCAGAGTTCCATGCATGGTTCCCTGGGGCTGTGATGCACCTCCAGCAGAGTTCCATGCATGGCTCTCCAGGGCTGTGGTGCACCTCCAGCAGAGTTCCATGCATGGAACTCCAGGGCTGTGGTGCACCTCCA
>JAJEJO010003011.1:446768-582937 GCA_020662805.1 Glaucomys volans
AGGGGAGCCATGCATGGAACTCTGCTGGAGGTGCCCCACAACCCCAGGGGAGCCATGCATGGAACTCTGCTGGAGGTGCACCACAGCCCTGGAGAGCCATGCATGGAACTCTGCTGCAGGTGCCTCACAGCCCTGGAGAGCCATGCATGGAACTCTGCTGCAGGTGCCCCACAGGCCCAGCTTTGAGCAGCGCATGTGTGTCATCCATGACATAGACATGGAGGAGCTCTGGAGGAGGATGCAGGACAAGGAGTGTGAGCACAGGGTGGTCGTGCTGGTGTTCACTGGAACGCACGGCCAGAGACACTCCAAAAGATCCTGGACTGATGATTTCACCATAGATCTGCACAGAAGGACAGAAAGGGTGGAAAGAGATATGCCAGACCTCCAGGATAATATAACAAAGGCACGTTTTGATTCAGGGACATTCGAGGTTTGACTAACCTAGAGTGAACTTCACCCTTTGAGGCATCCAGGCCATGATATCGGTGAAGATCCACAATCACGTGATCAATGCCGCAGTCAAGACACAGCACACCTCCCTCCACGAAAGGCTCCCCTGTGCCTGATGCTCTCACAGCCCTTCCTCCACCACAGCCCAGGGACCTGATGTGACCCCATCCTTGAGGAGCAGGTCCCTCAGGGCACCGTCAGGAATGACACCAGGCAACACGCAGCCTTCCCATCCTACTGGCGGTCGGGGCATCGAGAGTGTGGCCGCCTGCACCGGTGGTCTCGTTTTTGTTCATCTTAGTCAAACACTTTAAAAGGTTATTGATGCCTTAATATTGTATGAAATGATGCCGGTTTTCCCTCTGAGTTGAATTTCTGCATCTCACTTCCATTTAATTGCTTTCACCTCTCCTACTTTCAAATATCGTTGTTGTGAGCCTTGGCTGGTGCTCAGTTTTTGGTTTAATCATCACTCATGACTTAGAACATGCCTGAAGGCAGCACAGCCCACTGTACTCACCAGTGTATTTTTTCTTTTCTCCTCCTGATTCTCCATGTTTCCTGTGATCTCTTCCTGTTTGAGGAACTCCCAATAGCCATTTTTCAGGAGTAGGATTGTGAGAGACACATTTCCTTTTTTTCCACTGAGCATCTCTATTTCCCCTTCACTCCTGAAAGACAGTTTTACCTGATACAGAATTTACTGTCGACATTTCTCTCACCACTTCAAATGCATGGTGCCCCTTCATCTGTTCTCTGTGGCTCTGAGTGTAAGCCCCCCAGTGCTTGAACCTGTGTTCCCTCACAGGCAGTGTGGCTTTCCCCTCCGACTGCTTTCAAGAGCTTCTCTTTGTCTTCGTCTTTCAGTAATTAGAATGCATCTTGGCATGGAGTTCTCCAGGTTGATCCCATCTTAAATTTACTTTTTTTCCTTTGTGGCTTCACCTTTTACCCAATCAGGAATGTATGCATTCCCTACTCTTGTGAATATTCCTTCTGCCTTACTCTCTTCCTCATCGCATTCTTGAGTGACACAACTGTTGCTGATGATGCAATTGCTGTCCTGTGGGTCCCCAGACTGCATTCATCTATGTTCCTTTGGTCCCTTTTGTCTCTGCCCAGAGTGCTCCGCAGGTTGGATGTTTGTGGGGCAGAGCTCCTCTTGTCAGTGCTCCGACTGGGCAGCAGCTCGGGAGAGAGCACCACTGTCCACATGTCAGCCAAGTTTCTGGTTGAAACCGCTGTTGGAGCTGCTAGGCTCTTCTGATCTTTCACCAGTATTCCTTTCCTCTCTCTGTTACCATCCAGTAGTCAAACATTGAGGTTTTTTTCCAATTTGGGGTGATCATATAAAACATTTCCCATAAAATAGTTAATTTTTTATGAATGTACATATTCATTACTCTTGGGCAAATATCTACCTAGGAGTATTATCGCTGGGACAAATTTAAGGGCAAATTTAGTTCAGTAAAAATCTGCTGAAGAGGATTCTGGGGAAGTGGTGCCCCACCTGGGCAGCAGCCTTCCTGACAGATTCTATCTAAGGTACCTATGTTGGAAATCTGGACCTTTTAGAAGGCTAGTAACTTACAGGTCAGGGTCTGTGTGGTAAATTGTGGATAATTTATGTCAATTTCAGCTTTTAGCTTGGAGAAGTTATCAATGCCCCATCACAGCCCCATGGTAGGCAACTGAGAGAAAAGTCAACAGGCTGAAGAAAGCATCAGGTAACCCCAATGGCAGGACAATTATAATCACTAAGTATGAGGAACAGAATGAAAAAATGTTGGTGAGAAGTGAAGAGAGCCTAAAGGGCATGGATGCTATCAAGCAGAACAACGTTGGCACTGCAGGAATCCCAGAAGGACAAGAGAGAGAGAAAGGGTCAGCAAGTAGTTGAAGAAATAATGGTCTGCAAATGTGATGAAATACATGAGTATAAATATCCAAAAATCTCAAAAACTCTAATTAGGACATATTTAAAAATATCCATACTGAAACACATCAAAATCAAATTGTCAAAATACAAAGAGAAGTTTGAAAGCAGCAAGAGAAAAGCAACTCCTCATACAAGGCACAATTAGTAAAAGTATTAGCATATTCTTATCAGAAATCCTGGAGGCCAGAAGGCAGTGGGTGGATGCAAAGTGCTAAAAGAAAAACCTGTCAAGAGAAAAAGCTATCGAGTAAGCCTATTCAGCAGAACTGTCTTTCAAAAGTGAGGAAAAATAGAAGTACTTTGGATTAGGTAGAGGGTGTGAAAAGAGGGTAGGGGGTATGGAGGTATGGGGGAATGAGTCAGACATTATTACCTTATGTACATATGTGACTACAGAATTGGTGTGATTCTACATCATGTACAGTCAGAAGAAAAAGAAGTTCTACTCCAAACATACATATATGATGTATCAAGATACATTCTACTGTCATGTATAACTAATTAGAAAAAATAAAAAATCTTTTAAAAAGTAAGGAAGAAATAAAAACATCAGGTAAACAAATCTGAGAGGTTTAGTTACCACTTGAGTTGCATTGGAAGGAAGGTTAGAAAAAGACCTAAATGCTGAAATGAAAGACCACTGGACATAACTCAGTCACATGAAAAAGTAATCATCTTCATGAGGATACGTAGGTTGGAAATTATGAAACCTAACGTAGCTATGATTTTGATTTGCAACTTCATTTTTTGTTTTGGGGGGATTAACAAAACGATATATTAAAACAATTATTAGTCTATATATTTGGATACAAGATGTAAAAGGTGTAATTTCATGACATTAATTACTAAAAGAGAATGTAGATGGAGCTTCTAAATTAGTAGGGTTCTCATATGTTATTGAAGTAAAGCCAATACAGATTCAAATTAGAGTGCTGTAAACTTTAAAGTATTAAATGTAATTACCTTGGTAATCAAGAATAAAATAGCAATATAACATACACAAAAGGAAATAAAAAGGTAATTAATATGTTGCATTATAAAACTGACTAAACAAAAAATAGTAATAAAAACATTAGTGTCAAAAATCTATAATGTATGTATAAAACAATAGAAAAATGATAGGATATAAGTTTCTCCTTATCGTAATGCCTTCCAGAGATTCATATTAGATCCAAGGATACATACAGGTTGAAAGTGAAAAAAATTAAAATTCAATGCAATAGGGGGCAGAAATAGCTATACTAAAATCAGACAAAAGAAATTTTAAATCAAAAAGGGTTGTAAAATCCAAAGAAGGGTTTATACATTAATAAAAGTTTCCTTCCATATCAAGAGAATGTAAAAATTATAAACATTTGTCCTGAGCTGCTGTCCTCCTGTGTCTTTTCACCCTGATGTTCTCCCTCACCATGGAGCCAAAATAAACTTTTTCTCCTCTCTGTTGTTCTTGTCACATCTTTTCATCACAATTATGGAAAATCTGATTAAAATAACTCTTTTGGTCATAAATTTTTCTTTATGTATGTTGGTAACCTCAAATTTAATACTTTTGACTTAGGCAACTATCATTGAATCAATTAAAATAAGAAAAGAAAAATTATCTTTATGTTTATGTTCATTTTTATTATTTCAAGATTTCTTAAATTTTTTTGGAATTGTTATTATTACCTTGGATACAATGAAGGTAATGATAACACCTTTATCCAGGTATAACTAGCATACAATGGACTATAGTCATTCTAAGTATACAGTTTAATAAGTTTTGACAAAAGTGTACCACACACAATATTCCTAATCATCTTACACCATCCTTTTGTATATTCCTCTTTCCGCCAAAACTTCCTTTCATAGTCATTGTTAGAGTAAGTGTAGCTGGTGATGGGTTCCTTCTGATTTAGTTTAGATCTAGTGTTTTTTAGATCTGTGTTTTGTTATCTTGTACTATTTTTGGAAAATTGCAGCCATTATCTCTTCATATAGTTCCTTTACCCTACTCAATCTCTCATTTCTTTCTGGGATTCCAAATATACATTTGTTAGACCATTTGACATTGTTTTGCAAGCCCATGCTTATTCTGCTTCCTTTGTGTAATTTCTTTGGACTGAGCTTCACATTCATGAATTCTTTACTCAACTATTAAAGTCTACTAATACACCTATTATGGTTTGGAAGTGAGGTGTCCCCCCAAAGCTCATGTTTGAAACAATACAAGAAGGTTTAGAGGAGAAATGATTGGGCAATGAGGACCTTAACCCAATCAGTGAATTATTCTCCTCACAGGATTAATTGAGTGTAACTGAAGGTAGGAAGGGTATAGCTGGAGGAGGGGGGGTCACTGGGCCATGCCTTTAGGGTGTATATTTTGTATATGGCCAGTGGAGTCTCTCTCTGCTTCCTGATCATCTTATGAGCCATACTCTTCTGCCATGATGTTTTACTTCACCTATATCCTCGAAGAATGGAGCCAGCCTTCTATGGACTGAGACCACTGAAACTGTAAGCTTCCAATAAACTTTTCCTTCTCTACAATTGTTCTTCTCACATTGTCAGGTCTTTTAGTCACAACAACAAACAAAAAACTGACTTAAACAACATCCACATAAGAAATTCTTTATCTCTCTGTTTTTCATTGCTAGAATTTGAACTGATCTTTTTCTTACAGTTTATTTCTTTCTCCTAACATTTCCCATGAATGCTGGCTACCTTTTTACCTGGATCCATTAACATATTTTTCTTTTTTTTAGGGGAAGTATTTATGTATCATTTATTCCATTACTTAAATACTCAGCCTTCTGAAGAGTATACAATAAAGATAGCAAGAAGATTCAACAGGCTTAACATGGGATAAAAGAGAACAATAAAATAATAGCAATAATAATAATAATAATAATATTAATAATAATAGATGTCCTGAAAAAAAAACAATTCCCAAATCATTTTGATATTCTTGGAAAAAGAACTACTAGGTTATTTTGGTGTTTGTTTATAAGTGACAATGTATCCTTTTTTTTATTTTTTTATTTACTTATTGATTCATTGAACACAAATGGAGTACAGCTATTGTTTCACTGGTTGTACACAAAGTAGAGTCACACCATCTGTGCTTTCATACATGTACACAGGGCAATGGTATCTGTCACACATTCTGTTATTATTTTTACCCCCACCCTGCCCCCACTCCTCCCTTCCCTCTATGCTATCTATCCTTCCTCCATTCCATTAACATATTAATCATTGTTATTTTAATATCCATCTTTGGAAAGGTGGGTTCTATTCCCTGATCCAGGATCTGTCTTAGATAAGTTCTTTTACCTGAGTTCTGTAGGCAAGTCTGTCTCAGCAACCTGACCTTCCTGTTTATGACCACCAAGTTCTGCCTTGTATTGGGTGTCCCTTGCAAGACCAAATTTCCTTCCTCTCTGCAGCAGAGGAAAGCTTCTGATCATGTAGGTATTAGAGCATGAACTCTGTAGTGTTACTTGGTGCTTCTCATAGGATGAGAGTTTTTCTTTCATTTTAGGTCCAGCAGCAATGATCTGGGTTTGATGGGATTTTCTTCCTTATCCCCTTAGTGCTTAATTCTTTGGCTCCTTCTGAAGGAAATGCCCATGCAGGACCAGGGTTTTGTGCTTCATTGGCAAAAACAAAACAAAACAACAACAGAAAAACTATTCCTTCCTCAAGGCCTGAACCATAAACCCCCTCGATCTCTCACCTGTCCCTAAATGTCACTCATGAGCACTTGGCAGAGGTCCATGGAAAAGAACCTACTAGTGAATGCACGGGTCCCTGTCTGGTTCTTGTGAGGAGTGTACTTTCTCATGCTTGTTTACACTCAGACTTTAGCAACCAACTAAAAATTGAGCTGATTTCCTTCTACCTACCTGTGTGACAGTCACTGCACCCTCTAGAACTCCACCACACCACAGTCTCTGCACATCCCATCTCTACCTGGTAGGGGTGGGAGGTAGATTCCCATCCTGATCCTCAGTCTTCTTGATTGACCTGTGGTCCCAGCTCTCCTGTAACTAAGGCAGCATTGTAGCTTTATATCGCGTGTAGCCTTTCCTGTCACTGGGATGAGAGCGATGCTCTTCTAACTTGCTGTGTCCATGCCTAGCTTATATATTTATGAGCTGTCCTTGGTGGTACTGTCAACTCTGCAGGCAAAGTCAGCAAAGGAAAACAAGGATAGATGGCTGAAAAAGCCAATAAAACTGTTGGAAATCCATTATGTTGTTTTGGACAAAACTGCAGAGAAACTCCCACACCACCCTCCTATTTAGGGGAGGACCTTGCTATTTATCCTTAAAGAATTTCCAGTGCCTCTCAACAAGTACAGTGAGACAGCCAGTCAATGCAATGCCTGTTGAATTCTGAGTCTCCACGTCCTGGCATCCTTCACACCCAGGCCTGCAAGGGTTTGCTGTGCAGAGGCCAACGCAGGCGGATTCAAGAGTGGAATTTTTCAAGTGGAGCAGGGCCAGAGAAATTTTGCTCCTGACTTCTAGTGACACCCATTTAGCAATAACAAAGAACAGCATGATTCCCCTTAGTTTGAAGACAGAAATCATACCAAAATCTCTGAGGGATTCAGGAAAAGTTTACAATATATTGCTCATTTCTTCCTAGTGCCAAGTCTAGAACTGTTCCTCTGTGACATTCCTTATAATTACACATCCTCAAATTGGGTTAGTCAAAGCCATGGGCATGAGCGATACCATCAAATGGGTGTCTCTTCCCAGCAAGTCCTTTTTCCCTTGGCCGTTCCTTAATAACCTGTTCCATCTGTAAAAATATAAGCAAATGATGGAGGGTAATGGACCCACCGTAATGCAACTTCTCCCATCAGGCTTAATGAGGCCTGCGCTGGGTTCCTCCAGATTCTGCAGCGTTGAAAGCGAGCCTGCTCATGTAATCAAGGCTGAAAACCAGCACTACGTCTTCTCCTGGTAACTGCCAGCCACAGATCCCCCTTGATGAACCCCAGGGCCTGTGAACACAGGTAGTGTCGTCTCTAAGTCACTTTGCAGTCGTTGGAGCAGGGAGCTCGTGATGGACAGTCACCCCTTGCTGTGCCCATGGCTGGTCACCTGCAGGCTGTGAGGCCCTGAAGAAGTTGGGCTTGTTCTTAATTAGCCCAACACCGTTTCCATCCACTTCACTAACGAGTAGTTCATGAGAAGAAACCTTGTGCCACCAACTTGCATTCCTGGGGACTCAGATGGTCAGGACAGTGCGATTTCAAACTCTTCATTGTAATTGCTTTGTACAAAACCCACTGCCGTCTCATCACACGTGACCTTGACGGAGAGATGGGGTGAAGGGTCTTTTGCAAACAGCTTGGCACACGAGAACTGATTCCTTGCCTTACAAAAGTGTAGAACCCTAACCCCAGCCCTAACCCCAGCCCCACCAGTAAACTAGCTCTTTACATGTTATTTTTCATTCTGTACTTTGTACACTTTGAATTGAATGGAAAGTCACCCTCTGCAGCTCCACGCCTTCCAAACCTACCAGCACCAGTTGTACAGTCAGTGAGTGCAGTAAAGTTAAAACAAAACCTTTCCACCCCCACCTGCCCCCTAGTGGAGGGCATTCATGTTCCAACTCCTCCCACTCACAGGAAGGTGAGGCAAAGAGCTCTTCTTGGGAGGCCAGCTGGGCTGTTGTCCTCCCATTAAGGATCAGCAGGAAGCGGTGGGGGTCCCAAGCCAGAGTGTTATCACGTCCAGCTGTGCCCCCCGCTCAGGAACCGCGGGCCTGACCCAGAGTGAGCATCACTGGCTTGAGGTGCCCACTCTTCATTGCTCCTCGACACTCTTGTCTGCAGGATGGGTCAGGAGCAGAGAAGAGCCACACTGACCCAACCAGGCTTTGCTGTGCTAGGTTGTCATTACAAATCAGACCCTGAAGTCCAGCAAGTAAATCATGCACAGAACTGGGCATTTCCCCAAAGCGCTTACTCATGACTTGTTATACCAGGCCGTAAGCCCTTGGCATCAAAAAGGAAGTGAGTGTGTACACATGTGTGTTCTTTCCTCCCAAATACTGAGCACTGATTTAGTGAGCATCATATCCACTTCTGTGGATGTAAATCTAGAATATTCTTCACTTACAGTATAAACTGACCTACCACACACGTGGCATAAAAATGAACCACGCTGCCCTCCATGAGTCAAAACCACCTCTCATATCACTTTCCTGCACACTGTAGCCTATCAAAGTCTTTTCACAATTGAATTCAGCTGTCTTTCTAAGAGAAATCCTGGTGTCGGGATCATTAACTTAAAATAATTAAATTCTCCTGCTTTCATGGACTGTCATTCAGCTCCGGTGACGATCTCTTCTGTCCTCACACTCTTGTTTACCTCAGTGCTTGTGCCTGGACTGCGGCCTGACCTCAGCCCCTTAGTCCATTCGCTGTCCCCCTCCAGGGGCTCCTGCTCCCCCTGGCCTCAGTGGGCCTGGAGTCATCCAGCATCACCACACCGCACTTCATTCGGATCTTCCGCTTCTGTCACATTATTCTACCACAGAATTCACCTGAAAAAATCACTGAGAGCATCCTGGGGTGTCCGGCCATGTCATGTTGTCAGGGACTGAGAGGTTCCCACGACGAGGCAGCGCATGCAAAGCCTAGGAACGCCCCCCAAGCCCCAGCCCTCCTGAGCAGTCACCCCGACTCTGTCCTGCTCTTTCATCTCTGTGGGAAATCCCCTGATCCCTGCTCACATGGCAGACTTGGTGGGGCACCGTCAACTGTGTCACTCCTTCTAGAGGCTGCACAGCCTCCTCACCCCAGGTTTCTCATGATGTAGTCCAAGGGCCAAGGACAACTTTGCATTTCCTAAAGCTGTGATTTAATTTCAAATTTAGTGGTTTTCTCCTCTCCCTGCTTCCCATCTGCTACACGTGTGATGATCACAGCGATGGTCCCCAGATCTGACTTTCAAAGCTGATATTTTCTTCCCCCCTGTCGGTTCCTCTAGAGTTAATGGCACTCAGCCTGAGACAATCTGAAAATCAGGCTTAGAGCAGAGGAAGTCAATCAGGGCTGGATCTCTTTGCTGACATTACAAATCTTAAAGAACCCTTGTGGTCCCAGCTGGTTTTTTTTTTTTTTTTTTTCAGTCTTGTCTATTCCATTGGGGATCAGGAAGCAGCTGAATTTTCAAACACATCAACGTCCTAATGTTTTTCCTAAACTCACCTATTTGTCTGGTGGATTGGTAAAAGGAAAAAGTACCTTGTTAAACACACTGGATTTTTTCCAACCTCTCGCTCCAAACTACTCAGCAGATAGAGGGGCTGCTTCTCGAGTTAGACAGGTGAGGTTTATCAACTGATTTGCCACTGCACGTAGAGAGGTCCCTCTCCCAGTCCACATCCGTTCCTGCCAGTCTCCCTGTGCCCACTGTGATGATTTTTATTTTGGTAGCTCCTAATTTCAAGGTACCACTTCCTGTACTCTTAGAATAATTCTCCTTCCTTTTCCAATAATTTTCAGCAGCTTAACCCAATAACCTGTTCACTGTCTTAGCAATCCACTGCCCGTGTTCCCGGCTCGTACAGCATGGAGGGATGGATGGGTAGGGTCCTTGTAATCACTCAAGGATCCAGGATGAAAGAGGGTCAGCTACACTTTCACCTCTATTCCAAAGGAATCTCATCCATTCCGCATAGACAGAAGAGGAGGTGCAGGAGGCGGACTCCCTTCTTACGTTCCTCAGCCTGGCAGTGGTTCACATCACAGCCTCTAGAGTCCACTGCTGAAGAGAGTCACGAGGCCACAACTGAATGCACAGAGGAGGGAAGGGTGTCCCCAGGGACAGTCACTGCTCAGAGGCAGGGCTTACCTCCAGAGGAGCAGCTCAGCCAGCAGCCACTAAGCTGCATGAATCAGGGGGTTGCTGCCTCTCACCTTTGTTCTACTATTGCCCTGCAGAGAGAGGATGCTCAGCGCACTGCACTCACTTCCTAACTACCTCTAATTCATCAACTTCCGGCCAGGGGTGGAGCTCAGCAGGAGAGCACTTGCTTCGCATGTGCAAACCCCTGGGTTCTTTCCCAGCCATCATTAAAAAAATTGTCTCATTCCTCACTTCTGCCTACGTCCAGCAACACAAGCCATGGTTCCGACCTCTAACCCATTATTTGGGTCTTTGCACTTATATTTTGCCATCTTCTTCTAGTATATTCCATCCATTTTTCTCTGTTTTCAAACAAAGACAAAATTCATTCAGTCCTTCTCTTTTGAAATATTCTAAATGCTCTCCATTTCCCTTACACTCCTTCCATGGTGTGAAAATTAATTTTCTGTGTCAACTTGATTAGATCATGAGGTACCTAGCTATCAGGCTGAGTATTAATTTTGGTTTTGTTTATGACTTTTTTTTTTCCAGATGAGATAAGCATTGAATCAGTGGATACTCCTCTGGACATGGGCATCTCTCAAGCCACTAAAAGCCTGGATAGAGCAAAAGTGGCTGCAGGTCAACCTCCCTTCCAACTGGAGCTTCCTGTGAGCAAGGACATCCTGCTTCCCCTGCCCTCAGACTGAGACTCACTGTCACTGCTGGCTCCCTGGTTCTCAGGTCCACAGACTCAAACTGACTACAGCGTGAGCTTTCCCAGGCCTTCAGCTTGCAGGTGGCAGAGAGTCGGGTGCATAGCATTTGGTGAGGAAAGCCAAATCCTTGCACTAAGTCTCTCTCCCATAGCATGCATCCTGGGAGATCTGCCTTTACCACCACTATAAGAAATAAATTTGTGACTTGGCCCCAGTGTCGTTGAGGAGTTTTGTAAGCATTCTTCACTGGAGGCCAGACTTTACGGTGAGATGCACAGTCACTGATTTTGTAAACTTAATTATGTCCTGGGTGTGAGGAGCCAGTGGGCAGCCCTCAAACACCAAAGGCCAGACGGACATGATGACCATACAGGGCACAGAGTCACAGCAGTGATTAGAATGCTCTGACGTTTGAACCATGGCTTTGTCCCGGTCATCCTGGGGTTACGAGAGGTGAAGTGGACAGGAAGCCTACTGAATTCTTACCTGGTCTGTATGAGAAGAAAAGCCTTGGGTAGTGAAGATGACTCCAATGTGAAGAGCAGTGGAAGACTACAGCAGGTCCAGGCTGCTCTGCCTCTGGTCATGTGATCCAGAAGATCGGGGTGCTCAGAGCATCCTGGGAGAGCAGATGTGTTATCTGGACACTGAAGGACCTGACAAGTACAACCCTGAGGATTTCAGAGTGAAGGTTTTCCATCTTCTGTGGTAACTAGCGCCTTTGAGAAGCAGACCTTGGCCTGCTGCTGGGCCTTAGTAGAACTGAACCCTGAACTGTAGGACAGGAGTCATGTGACCTGTACTGCCCCTCATGAACTTGATGCTATCAGAGCCACCAAGCCATAAACTTGAGTGGGCACAGCTGCACTCCAATATCCAGTGGAAGTGGAGTGCCTGTGGGTGAGCAAAGCAGGCCCTGAACTACAAGCAACTGAGAGGCCGAAGTGGTGCCTGTGCCTGAGGTCCCCAGTCCCGCTGCACTGCCTTCTCTCTGCCTGCACCTGGAGCCTCAGGGAGGTGTCCAAAGGTGACGGGAAGAGAAGACTGAAATGGGCGTGGCCCACAGGTGCTTCCACATGTGCTCAGTGCATTTGGGTTTGCATGGCTAAAACCAATTATTACAGACTAATTACAAATAGAAACTTACTTCTAACAGTTCCAGGGGCTGGAAAGCAAGGGCGAGGATGCCAACGTGGTTGGGTGTGGGTGAGGGCCCTCTTCGGGGTTTCAGAGAGCTGACTTCTCCTCAAAGTTTCAGAAATCTGAAACGTTTTAATCACTGATAGGACATTCCAGTGCCTTTGGATCATGGAGTATTTTGTGTCTGACTTTTACATTAGTGATGTTTAATAAGTAAATTCTATGCAAATATCCTAAAATCCAAGAAACTCCAGGATCTGATATAGTCTGGACCCACGCATTTTAGAAAAGGGATTTACACTGTCTCCTCCCACCACCCACTCTGTTCCCCTTGCTTTCAGCCAGGACCACTGCTGGAGGTGATTCTCCACCTGCAGGAGGGACACTCTCCTTGGTTACTGAAGAGCCTGGGTCACGGGTAGTCTGGACTGGGTTGTGGTAGATTTTCTCTAGCCTTCATCACAGGGCTGGCATCTCAGAACTCAGTTTGACCAGCACCCTCCTAGTCTTCCTCCAGCCTTGCTCAGTGGATTTCAGAAGCTGGAACGAGCCGTGAGTTTTCCGCTTCTAAGCCCCAGCACATGCTGCATGACCGTGCACCTTCTCCACCTGCTCGTGTGGTTTCTGCACAGAAGCTGTGGATGCTCAGCTCAGTCTCCGTGGGCATCACTCCTCGGCATGCCTTTCCATCCCCACCCCAGGTTCAAGCTGAATACCTTTTTGAACTTTGTCTCACTTTGCTTCCATCTCCTCACAACAACATTTACCAAAATGGGTTATAATTTCCTGAATACCTTGCAGTATGGATTCCCCATAACACTGGAAACGTATAAGTCTTTCACTCATAATTATATCTATGGCATCTAGAACCCTTTGCTGTGCGTAGTAGGTACTCAGGGAACATGTGCTGCATTTCCTTAAATCTAAATTATAGGAAATAATGTCTTAAAACAGTTGCTCAAATTATTTGCTAGTTATGAACAGAAATGCGTAAGCAAGGTCAGCTTTGCACATGCTTAAAGAGGAGTTGTGAGACTGAATTTCATATAAGAAATCTCTCAGTGTCATTATAAAATGAAGCAAGCCCTTTATTAAGCAAATGCAAATAAAGAGAATTATGTGAGTATTTTATAGAGAAATTTTAAGTTTATCTTTGCCTTTGCAGACTAAGTCTACCTGGTAGGAAATATCTACCTAGTCACAACCTACAGAAAAATGTGTGTATCTACTGTTTTAGAATATAATTGATGTGTCTGTTCTGATATCTTATCAATTTAAATATAAAACTGTTCTTTCTTTCAATCCTTACCAACTCTATCTTCAGTAGATACAAATAAATGTAGTGCCATTGATTTAGGAAGAATGAAGAATAATAAAAATTATGCTAGCTAGAATTATACCTTGGCCTTGTGCAAAACAAAATATTTTTGGAATTTATTAATTGCTTAGCATTCAAGACATGTTGCATATTTCTTTGCAGCTTACAAGATAAGGAAACAATTCAAAAATAGACAAAGGAATCTTCTTATTAGCTTTATTATATTAGCAGTCAGAGACTGTTAAAATTACCAACAATAAAGGAATTAAAAACAAAACACTTCTCAAAAATTCAATAACAAAACTAAGAACATATTTTAATTTCAATTAAACAAGAAAAAGATTTCGAGTCATAAAATGTATTTGACATGTCACTTGAAAAGAAAGATAGGTATCTGCCTTCAGTGTAGATTTTTTAAATAAAAACAAAAATAGTTACTCAGATTCCATTCACACGCATTGTGGAAAACACTGGGGTAAAGCATTTCTGCACATTTACGAGTTCAGTTCTCACCACAAAGAACACATTGAATTGTGCATGACTGATGCTGGAGTGCTGGGATCGAGCCCAGGGCCTCAGGCATGCGAGGCACACCCCCCACCTGAGCCCCATCCCCTGCCTGGGCACTCTTTAAAATGTGCTCTTGTAAATAAAGAAACTGAGACTCAGGGAAGATGAGCAACTTGCCCAAGGTCACTGACCTGGGAGTGCTACAGTCAGGTGGTCCCGGGGTCCACACCACCTCATCAGAGAGGCAGGACTGATAGAGCCTGGGCAGCTCATGGGAAGGCCAGAGGGGCTGTGGACAAATGCACATTGAAGCCCCACTTGGCTCTGACTCCTCTACTGAATTCTCTCTCTCTCTCTCTCTCTCTCTCTCTCTTTCTCTCTCTCTCTCCTCCCCCCCTCATTTACATGTGTATTAATCTACTTAGAGGTGACTATAGAATTCCATGGAGTTTTAGGAAAAAGGAAAAAGGGACCTGCATTAGTCAGGGTTCTCTAGAGGAACATAATCAGCAGGAAGTATGATTACAAAAGGGGATTTATTAGACTGGCTTACACAACCAGAAGCAGCCATTACACATTGGCCGTCTGCAGCTGGAGAGCTGGAAGAACCAGCAGCTGCGCAGTCCAAGAGGCAGAAGCCCCAGAACAAGAAGGATCAACAGTGCTGCCCTAGTCTGAGTCCAATGCTTCTGGAAACTCCCTGGAGAATCACTGGCAGACTCTGCTTTGGAAGAGTGAAGAAGTGAGTATCTGATATCCTCAGATAATCGAAGCAGTGATCAAGAACCTGTTCAAGAAGAGCCAAGTTTGCATCTGCGTCTGCTTCCTCGTTCTTCCAGCTTTTATTCCATCCTATTGGGCAGCACCACCCACACTTAGTGAGGGGCTCCACTTCAGTTCACTATCCCACATGCCAATCATTCGTAGACACTCCCTCATTAACACACACAGTAGCTTCTTAATCATCCACATCTCTTAATGCAATCAAGTTGACAATTCAAATTAACCATTACAGGACCCCTCACCTGCTTTCTCCAATGGCAGCTTCCTGCCACCTTTCACAAGGTACTGTCACCCCTGAACATAGAGGTTGGTACACTCATGATGGGTCTCCCTGCCCACAAGGAGTACTCTGGGCTGTCCCTTCCCTGCAAAGAGCTGGCTTTTCTGTGGCTCCATGTGTGTCCCTGTGGCTCTTTCAGGTTTCCAGCTCCACGTCTGGGAAATAGGAGGAAAGAAAACCCGGAGGACTCGCCATCACCTCTGGCCACGCCTCCTGAGGTCTCTGGGCCATTTGCCTAGCCTCTGCTTTTCAGAGGGTCCCTTTGTTTGCTTTTACATAAGGCCCATGGAAGCTATTTGGGCTTGGCAGAGAAACAGGAAAACATGCGATGTCTGTGTCACTGTCCCTGAGGCACAGTCTCAGTTTCCTGCTGATTTGATTTGGGTGGCCCCCAGCCTGTCTCCTTATCCCTCAGGCTCCTCTCCTAGCTCATCTCACCCTGTCACTCCCCCACCGTCTACAATCCTGTCCCATCCAGAGAAGACCCAGGTGACAGCATGCATGGCAGAGAGCTGCCACAGGGTGTTCACTGATCTGTGAAGCTCAGAACTGGTTCTTGAGGGACCACTTGGAGTATGATGCAGGTCGAGGATGGCAGTGCCTCCCACATGTCACTGGTAGTATGACAAGCTCCTTCCATCTCCGGTGTCTGTGGGAGGCCTGCAGGGACCTGCCGGGGACTGTCAGTGGGGGACGGGCCAAAGGCCTGACGGAGTGCACGGTAGTTAGAAAAGTGGGTCTGAGGACTTGCATCTGCCTGGGGGAAATTGGGTGCAGGATTGCCCAGAATTTTTCGGGTGTGAACTGATTTTTAATTCCTTCATTTGCCCTTAGATCTCAAGAGATTAGTCCCATGCCTCAGGACTCCTGGCTCCTAACTGTGTTCCCTTCTCAGGGCCAGGGCTGCAATTTCTTTCCCGAGAGTCCATCACCTGGTCTCTCATTCTGCTATGGCTGTCAGAGCAGAGCCCGCAGCCATGGAGGCTTAGACAGCAGGAAGTCCCTGCCTCCTGGTACGCAGCCTGGAAGGCCAAGATCCAGGCTGGCCGTGCCCATGGGCAGGCCCTGTGGAAGTGGCCTCCCAGCCTGTGGTAGCTCCTCACTGTGACAGGAGAGCTTGTGTCCAAGCTGCCCCTTGATAAGGGCACCAATCATATCCAATAAGAAGTCCCTTAATGACCTCGTTATAACATGACTATGTCTTTAAAATCCCACCTCCACAGGTTACATTCTGAGGTGCTGTGGTCAGGACCTCAACATGTGTGTGGTACGTGGGGTACACAGAATTCAACTCGGGGCAAGGTCATGGAGCTACAGAGCTTTCTGGACTTCCGCTGCCTTTCAAGAACTAAATCCCCCACTCGGCTGCAGCTCCAGGGAGACAGTGACAAAGTACAATCACCATCACGTGTCTTGGCTGCATTTCCAACTTTACTGGGAATCTTTACTAAAAGGAATCTTCTGGAGCTCTAAAATTGAAATAAAATCCATTTATTTGTCAGAGGAAATCTCCCACAAATAATTTGATCTCTATTTCTTTTTCCAGCACCTCTGTCCTTGCTTCTTCCTGGCTTCTTGGAGAGGCAGTATCGTATGGTGCTTGAGAGAATGACAGGAGAGGGTCTGAACAATTGCAGAATGTCCTTGTTAGCTGCGTCACTGTGGGTACTTCCTTTGAAGGTTTTGACTCAGATCACTCAGTGGAGAATGGGAAGGTAATGGCAGCTCTTTTATTATCATGGGGACCAAAGTACATCTCCCATTCCCAAGTTATACACTGCAATTCTGTGTGTAATTACATAGGAAATCTGAAATTCTATCTCATTTGATTAGCTGTTCCAAAGTGAGTAGAGTTTCTTGTGGTTCTTTGAATGCTAGTAGCTGCAACTTGTGCCTTGGATATTCTTAATATTACCCATGAGGCTCTGGGTCCAGGTCATACTCCATGGGGAGCCCTGACATTGTTGGGGCTGGTAGTGACTTGCCAGCTATAGGCCAGGGCTGTGCAGTGCTCTTCCGCTCTGGGCTCCCTGTGATCAACGGGGCCTGGCCCAAGGCCACTCCTTAGCTTGGTTCTCACTGCCTTTGGTAGCTAATTAAGACAAGAGCCACACAGATGGGCAAGACCAGAGTTCAGAGAAGTGTTCTGTGGGGCCATTTCCTGGGCTCCTCCCTTTCCATCATTTCCCAGGCCCTGTCACCTCTGAGCTGCCCTTGGCAATCCCCTGGCCAGCAATTGCCCACTTCCATTGTCTGCTTTCTGACATGCACCTGAGCAGTGGGCTGATGTTAGAGAGCATCACCAGCCACAGACGTGACATTGCCACAGCTCCACAACCAAGAGCAGGGGTTTCCTCCTGCAGAACTTTGACCCCACCTCCCTTCCTGGCAGATCTTGCCAGGCCATTTCTCTGCCTGAGACAGCCAGGGACGCAGGCATGAGCAAGTAAAGAAAATGGGGGGGGAAATCCTGGAGGGTTCCAGAAGCTTCTCTTCCCACTATAAGGGTGAGAACTGGGGCCCTTTCCTGGATCTCTCTGGGCTCCCACCACAGGGGTCACCTCTGGGTTCGGATTGTTTGGCTCAGCAGGGTACTGGAAATAAAGAAAGGGGAGCCCCACCTCTGTCGGTTGGAACTCAAACTCTGTTAACCTTCCCTGAGCTCCCTGACCATTTACACTGTTGAGATACCTCCACAGCTACACATGCATTTGCAAAATTTTGCGGGTGAAGCCAGAGGTTAAAGGGATGCATATCTATACCTAGTTTCTCTTATTTATTGCACGAGTCTTTCTGCTCTGTTAGGGAAACACCACTCTCCACGTTCATTGAACCAGAAGAAGCTCCTGCTCCTTTCCAGACAAGAGCTTTGAATGCCTTTCTCTGCTGCTTTGTCCAGGAATTTCCATCTATGGTCATTCCAATTCCTTCCCTTTCATCACTGCTACAGGTTAGATGTGACCTGTGCTCAGGTGTGAGACATTGCAAGTGGTTTAGAGATGAAATTGTTGGGCTATTAGAGCCTTACACTAATCAGCGTGTTAATCCACTTGGATGGATTAACTGGGTGGTGACTGTAGGCAGTGGGGTGTGGATGGAGGAGGTGGGTCACCAGGGATGTACTTTGGGGGTTTATCCCTGGGGAGTGGAGCTCTCTCTGCTTCCTGGTGCCATGTCCTGAGCCACCTTCCTCCATCACACTCTTTCACCGTGATGTTCTGCCTCACCTCAGGACCAGAACAATAGAGCCAGCTGACTATGGACTGAGACCTCTGAAACTGTGAGCCCCACACAAACTTCCTCCTCTACGTTGTTTCTGCCAGGTCTTTGGGTCACAGCAGTGAAAAAGCTGACTAAGGAATCACAAATTCCACTTTCTCAAACAGGTCATGTCTTCAACATGAAGTCACACTGTAGTATGTACTAGGTTAAGAAATCTGCCCTTTCTCTTCTTTCTCAGGACTCTCCCACTCTCCCCATTGCTCTACCCCCTTTGCATAATAAAAGAATATAAAAGTCTATAATTGTCTGTTTAACATCTGTATATTCTTCTAATGCACAAATCCTCTATTCCCATCTCTCCACTGAAACTGCTCTTGCCAAAGTTAAAATCCTCGAAGCCCAACATTCCTAGCTTTCTCAAACTCCATTAATGTGTTTCCTTTGGATTCTTAGCAACTTTTACTTCAGTTGCTGCTCTGGCTGAGGTACCCTTAGCTCCTCCTTCTCTCCTCCTCTACCGGCTGCCTATAAAGTTTGAAATCCCCCTTCCTCCATCCTGATCATGCTCTTCTTCACTTTTCATTTATGATCAAAATTATCAGCAAAGTAGGATGCTGAGTGACCTCCTCAAAACAATAACAGTCACCTACAGAAATCCCATGGATAACATCAGTGGTAGGAAACCGCGTGCTTCACCCCAAGATCTGAAACAAGTACAGGGTCCACTCTCAACTCCAATTCAACCAATCAGTGCAAGAAGGCATTCAGATAGGAAAGAAAGAAGTAGAGTTGTCTTATCAGAAAACAACATGTTAGATACAAAGAATGGCAAAAAAGCTACCAGAACTGATAAACAAGTTTAGGGTCACCATGAATCATATAAATTTTCAAATATTGCAGTAAACAATTTTAAATTAAACTAAATGCCATTTAAAATGCACCAACTCCATGAAACCATTTTATATAAATATTAACAAAATGTGAGCAAGATCAATTTACTGAAAATGATGAAATACTGAAGGGAAGATCTAAATAGACAGACATGTCACACTGACTGACTAAAGGACTCAATATCATTATAGTACCAATTCTTCTAAAAATCATCTATATATTCAACTCAATTTGAGACAAAATATTAGTAGGAATTTTTGAAAAATGACTGAGATGATTCTCCAATTTATACAGAAATTTTAAAAATGAGAAAATCCGATTTTGAAATAGAAGAACAAAGTTGAAGAACTTACACGACCTGATTTAAAGACTTAATAAAGCTACAACATTCAAGACACAGTGTATTTAGAGGACCTATTTATGTATAGGATCAATAGAGCAGAATAGAGTCCAGAAATTAAAACATATGGAGACTCAATCTATTTTAGATGAAGGCGCAAAGGCAATTCAATGCAGAAAGGACGGCCTTTTCAACAACTGTGCTATAAGAATTGGGTATTTATAAGAAAAAATCTCAATCCATATCAGGCATCTTACCTAAAAATCAATGCAAAATGGATCATAAATCTAAATGTCAAACATTTTTGGAAAAAACATAAAGGAAAACCCAAGGATTTTATTTTTAGACAAAGATTTCTTAGATACAATACCAAAAATTGACTTGTAAGAGACAATAATGATGAGTTTAACTTCAATTAAATGAAGAACTCCAGTGTTTGGAAGGCACTCCCAAGAGAATGGAAGTGCAGCCCAAAGACTGGCCGGAAATGTGTGCAAGGCACACATTTGGTAAAGGGCTTGTGTCTCATGAAGAAATCACAAAACGTAAAAGATTGGGGGTGTAGCTCAGAAGAGTGCTTGTCAAACATGTGTAAGGTCCCTGGGGTTCCATCCCCAGCACCTCAAAATAAAGAAAGAAGAAGAAAAAATATCCAATGTTTTAAATGTCCAAAACATCTGAATGAACACTTCAACAAAGGTGATACACAGAATAAGTAAATACATTAAAAAGTGACCTCACATCTTTAGTTATTACAGAAATGCAAGTAAAGACAAGGAGAAACCATTGTGCATTTATTAAAATGGTAAATAAAAACTTGCAAAAGTAAATGGAATTCTCACACATTGCTGATGGGATGCAAAATGGCAGGGTGGATGGGGGGAAACCAAGGTGGTGTAGCCAAGGAGGTGAGGTCGGAGGGAGGATGAGGTGACCTCTTCTGAAACAGCTCCCCTGCTGCGGGAACCTCACAGGAGAAGTGGAGTAACTAGTTAGGGGTGGATTTTGCAAAAGAAATAACATTACAGACATGGACAACAGCAGTCTTAGTACTGGAATGGACAGACACTCAACTAGGACGGTCCCAGGGAAATGACAGCCTGGCCATGAGAAGGGGAGACTTCACCCTCATAGTGCAGTCTGCAAGAGAAGCAGGGGGCTGGCCGGAGGGCCAAGGACACCAGGGGATCTTTCTGAAAGTAAAAGATCCCAGCTTGCATTCATGTTTTGATAGGACAGATACACTGAGAGGAAGAGACGGATGGATTGGGGTGCAGAGGAATAGCTACAGTAGTAGAATCCTGGTCTACCTGAGATCACAGAATGGTGTGGTGGGCATTGCTCATCTCTCCAAAATTAACGTGGTGGAGTGTCACTGGAATTTACTTAGAATTAACCTACCTCCTGACTCAAGGTCAATGTCTAATAATGAGAAACAGGAGAAGACCGCCTCTGTCTTCATGGTGGCCATCTCTGGAAACCCAGACCTAAAACCTGCCATTGTTCTGAAGGCATGATTGATTCAGGAGTCCCCTAATCCTCCCACAGCTGAATGGGAGGGCACACGTCCTGAGTCGGCCGAGGAGTGGGAGCGTGTGTAGCTGTGGGCAGACAACTGTAGCCCTGTGCAAAGCCACCAAAGATGAGGCGGCAACAGCCAGAGGGTGAGAGAGGGACACTGAGTCCCCAGCCAAGTGAGCCACAGAGGAACAAGCAAGGGCGCTGGTCACAACTTCAGGAAAATCCAAAGGAGATGTGCCTCAAGAGTACATCCGCCAGAGCCAAGTGCGTCTTGCTTGTGTTTTCTGCCTATTTCCCCCACACACTCCCACATGCGGGGGCTGTGCTTTGGAGGATGCATTCCCAGTGGGAGCCGCGTTTCTGCCAAAGGTGGGAATGCTTTCAGGTTGGGTCAAAGTATTATTTTCAGATTTAAACCACAGAGATAGATAGATAGATGATAGATAGATAGATAGATAGATAGATAGATAGATAGATAGATAGATAGATGATAGATAGATGATAGATAGATGATAGATAAATAGATAGATAGATAGATAGATAGATAGATAGATAGATAGATAGACAGACAGACAGACTTTCATAGATACATAGTATCTCCATTGTGATAAAATTAGGAAAGATAACCCAGAAGTGTCTGGAATGAATGGTGGAGAACACCACTTTCCAAGCGCCTGAGGCCCTCCTGCTGTTTACCAGGAGCGGAGACAGAACCACACACAGACTGCCTTGGCATTCCAGGGAGGGCTCGGGTTCTTTTTCTTTCCTTGTGAAGAATGGACTGTGGTCAGCAGTTCGGCGTGGAGAGGCGGCGGTCCTGAGAGGAGGCGATGTTGAAGTCATCTCACGGTCCCCTGGGGGTGCTGGACCCAGCAAGCTCCGCCCCGCCTCCTGAACTTCTCAGCCTGTGATGTCCATAAAGTCAGGAGAAATTTGAGAATTTAGCACATTATCTCCTATCCGTAGACAAAAGAATATTTAATACCGCCTCAAGGTTTTATATTAAACACCCAATCTGCAGGAGTCCCCTCTTCCTGCCCCCAGAGCTGGAAAGAGGCGACCTCTCTGCTGATTCCCAGAAGCAGATTTCAAGAGGAAGAACTGCACACACATCTCCAAATGGTGGAAACTGGGGGAGATGAACCCCAATGAAGACAGAGGAACACCAGGATGACCTCACCCGTGCCCTCCTCATGAGGGGAGCGTGCCCAAGCCGGTGCTGCTGATGTCACATGACGTGGTCACAGTCTCCACGGCAGCGCCGGCTGCGCTCCGAGGCTTACAGAATGGCTTATTTTCAAATTATTTCTTTTTAAACTTTTTCTGTTATAAACTAAGAAACAAATACAAACATAGGCCTAGGTCTAACCCGGGGTCAGGGCCATCCTGCTGTCTTGCACCTCCGCATCTGTCCCACTTGGTGGTCTTCACGGGCAGGAGCACACGGGGCTGTCACTCCTGTGATAGAAGGGCCCACCCGCCGACGGGGCTCTGCAGTTAGTGCTGCTCCGCAAGGAGATGGACAACACTCTAAAAGAAAAATAAAAAATAAAGTAAATGTATGAACCAGTAACGCTGTTGTTTATAATCATTTTCTTCTATACATAATTGTATGTGCTATACTTTGAAAAGATTGACAGGCAGTGGGTTTGTACACATTGTGCTACACTTTTACAATGGCCCCAGTGTGACCAGGCAGTGGGAATTCTCCAGCTCCAGAGGTCTCAGAGGAGCAGGCTGCCTCAGAGGTCCATCCTGCACTGACCTGTGTCGCACATGGCCGCCTCGTCTGAGTTCCACTCACTGTGCTCTGTGTGATCGGAGATTCAGTGTAAGATTTCTGCTTGTTTTCCGTGTTGTAGTGGAATGATGTTTTTGACTCAATACATACACTACTGAAAATGGAAATAAAATAAATGTCCCCTGCATTGGTCCAGAGAGCTTATGTATTTGAACATTATGAAATTATTTGGGAGATATTACTTTAAATCATGATCGAAATTTTATTTAGAGTTTGAATGTTGCCTTCATATTTTAGTTGGGCATGTGTGACTGTGTACACACTCAGAGAGAGAGAGAAACACAGCTACAGCCATAGATACATAGACACGTGTACGCATTCTGTGCTGAGGAAACGCTGCCCGCTGTCCTTGCTCTGGACAGTGGACAATCGTGTGTTGGATGCTGATGTGCCCCAAAGGCTCCTGTGTGGGAGGCTTGGTCCTCAGCACGGCTTTGGAGGTGGCGGAAACTTTGAGAGCAGGATCCAGGGGGTCCTTGGGTGTGTGGTGTGCTCCCTGAAAGGCTTTGTGGGGTGCTCTCTCTGATTCCCCGCCACCAGGCGAGAGTTTTTCTCTGCCACACTCTTCTACCACGATGTCCCACTAACAATGGAGCCACTCAGTCCTGCACCAGAGCCTCCCTAACTTTGAGTCAAAATACTCTTTTTCTCTTTATAAACTAATTATCTCAGATATTTGCTATGATGGAAAGATGACTGACAGAGCTATTTCTGTGCAAAGGCAATCAAAGTCAGACATATTTTAGAAAGAATAATCTGACATCGTTATGAGGGACTCATTGCAGGGGACCCAGCTGGGACAAAGTCATGGTCAGAAACCAGCCTGGGGAAGAGACATGAAGATTTGAACTAAGGCACTGGGGGAATGGAGATGGCCAGTGTCAGTGAAGTGAGAAAGCAGCACGGTGCCTGTCACACAGATGTGAGGCAGGGGACAGAAACAGGAGGTGTGGCGTCTGCCAGTTGATGAATCTATGTGCATGGGCGTCCCCCCACCCCCGGAGGACACGCCTGATGATCTGACCATTGGAAACTGCAAAGCTGACTCTAGACCACAGCTCAGGCAAGAGGGTGCCCAAGGGCTCCTGCAACAAGAACGTTACCACCTTCCTCCTCGTCCCGGCCTCTAGTACAGAGCCCAGTCACATAGATAGGGTGCAGGGTGGATAGGGTGGAGTCCACATAGATCAGTGTTATTGATCTGTAACTGACTGGGAGGGCACAGGCAAAGTGCTCTGGGCTGTCTCAGACAGGCAGGTTCCCTGTGCCTTTGCCACCGGGTCCACTCATTGAAGGAGTTTTTACATGGGCTCATGCCTGTTCCACTTCTGGGTTCAGTTAATAGGGTTCAATATTTATACCAAGTCTGATGAAACAAAACCTAAGACCCCTTAAAGCTACTCACAGCATTAGAATTGGGACAGATATGCTCTGGGAATAGGGGAAGCAATGTATTTCCCCAAAGAGCCTATTAGTTGCCAAGAATCCAATACCGGGCAGGAACTTCAGGGGAAAGCTCGGCAGCTCCTACCCGTGCGCACTTCACAAAGACCGATCGCCTCCCAAGTAAGGAGGAGACAATCAATAGCAGTCACTTTCCCTGCCCAGCGCTGGGCCTATGAAAGTTCACAGTGGTCGGGTTTGACAGAACATTTCACCTTGTCTGATTTAAAAGTTATTGAATTTGATTTGGACCCTGAGACACACTATTATAAATGCTTTGGTTGCTCCAGCACTTGCTAAAAATAACGAAGAAATCAGATGCTGGAATCAAAAGCTTAGAGGAGCAAGCCCAGGACAGGTGGGGTCACTCCGGCGTGTGGAGAAGGCTCTGCAGGGAGGCCTCCAAGGACAGAGCTGGAAGCAGTCAGGAGGAGTCCAAGTTAATAACATTCAGGGACTTCGGGGACTCCTTTCAATAAATGCCTATTTTTCTGGCCTCAAGAAAAACTGATGTAATAATATCTCATTCATTAAATAACAGATATATGAGGAAAATCACCTTTTGGTTTTTAGTTTCATAATGGTTTCATTTTAAAAGAAATACAAAGTCATAGAAAATCTGAAACCACAAAAAAATAAGAAAAAGAAATGATGAAAACATCATAGTTCAGCAACACAACCCACAAACATCAGGGCATGCATTTTGGAATATGATAGGGGACTTCAACGTGCATGTGAATTGGTTACCAGATGCTGGTGTGCAAGACATGGAGTTTGCATTCTGTCTTTCTTTACTGGATATTGTGTTGAAAGCTTTTCTATAAGACTTTAAAATGCTTACAGTATATTGGCTCCGTAAGAAAATAACACAATTTTTTAATTATTTAGTTAAGTACCTATTTTTTGTACACTTGGATGAATTTTACTATAAAATCTTTCATTATTATAAAAAAGTGAAACCCAACATGCAGAAAGATAATTATTAGAACACATCTCTGATTTTTTTTTCCCCAGTGCTGGGGATTAAACCCAGGGCCTTGTGCTTGCAAGGCAGGCACTCACCCAACTGAGCTATATCCCCAGTCCTCTGGTTATTTTAATAGTGTGAATTTGCAGGAATTTAATTATGGGGACTAAAATTTTAAGAATGAATGCTGGCTTTTCAGTGACAAAGTTAAGGCTGTGGGGAGGGCGCGGGCCCTGGAGCAGGCAGGCAGGACCCCGATGCCAGCTCTGGATTTATCTGCTGTGCCAAGCTGGGCAGGTCACACAAGCTCTTCACTTCGAGTTTTCACTCATGAATACACTGAACATGAAAACAGTTTCATCTTATAGATTTTTAGACAAAATAAGTACTATGAAACATATTCTTTCTTGGGAAAAAGCCTGTGTATGAAATAAGTGCTCCAAAAATATCAGATTATCCTCATTTTAAAATAAAATCGTGTCCTGCATGAAATGCGCTGTGCCCTGAGTCTGTGTGGGGTCCCCAACTTTTTCATTCTACATGAGGTTCTAGGAGGGACTGTGGAGGGCCTCCTCCCACGACTCCAGATGAATCTCGTTAGCCAACTCACCACAGTGGGCCTGTTTTGGGAATTGCTCCGGGGCTGAGAAGGTACCGCACCAAATCTGCCATGATAATGAAGCTGTTCTGAGTATCAGAGAGAATAAGGAACCATGTGACCCCCTCTATATACTGAGCTCTTGGCCACAAACTCTCCAGAAACTACCCACCTAAGCTTGCAGCAGTCACCATTGCACAGAGAGATAAGAGGCACCAGCGTGGTGTGGCCGAGGGGTTTGTGGAAGCTTTGGTCTGGGAGTGTGAACAGGAGCAGCTCAGAGCTCCGTGGTGGATATTTGTGAAGATTGCCCGAGATGAGTTTGAACCTGTTCTGCAGCACCCCTTTCAACAGTGAGATGCCTAGAGATGTCAGTCCATGAATCTCCACTGTAAGAATGCATCAGCGTAATGCGTAGGCATAGTGAGTAGGCATCTGAAAATGTCATAGCACAACTGGCACAAACGATACATGCAAAACATTGTTTTCTTCTGCTTGTTATTGCATCGGGAATTTACGTTTACCTGTTTCCAATATTGATATCAATAAGGGTTCCTATTTGATAAGCACCAACTGTGTGCTTTAACTGTGTTATTTTACACTCGGTGAATGCAGCCCATGAGGCAGTGGGTGGCACATTGACCAGTTGTCCACCTTTGAGGCTAAGACTGGGGAGTTGAAAGAAGAAACAGAGGAAGGCAAGTGTAATACTCCAGTGCTCTGTGTCACTCAGGGAAAATCATTTTAGACTTCCTATTCACACTAACGAGCATGATCAATGAGACACAAAGCTCAGGAGGGCCGGAGGCACAGCCCCGTCAGGCACACTGTGAAGATCCCCACTCTCCACTGACATCGCAAACACTGTTAAGGCTGCACCAAAAACCCCAGGGGTCAAAAGCACCTGCTAAAATTTGGGAAAAGGAATTGAGAATTCATACATGAGCCTCCACAATTAAATCATGGAAGAAATTGCCCAACATGATGAATTATTGTCAATACCTAGAAAATAAAAGTGCCTGCCTTTGCTTGTTCAAAATCCAGTCTTTCTTCAACCACCTCCAATAGACACATGCCCAAAGGTGGACATTTACCCCAGGGACATGTGACCAGCAGTAGACATGTGCCCAAAGGTGGGTACATCCCCACAGTGGACATCTGTCCACCAGTGAATATGTACCCATCTGTGGGCATCTACAGGACTCTTGCCAAGGTCACCAACGGCTTCCATGCTGGTGACTCCAGGGCACACCTTTAGGGACCTGATTTCTCACTTGCATTGGTCCCCACTGTCCATTTACTTCCTCCTTGAAACCTTCTCCTCTCTTCACAAATCACACGCTGTCCCTCCTCACTCCTCGTGGCAGCCGTTTTTCAGTCTCCTAAGCCAACTCAACCTCAGTCCCTTTTCGGAAGCTCCTCTTTTTCCAGCTGGTTTCCAGGCCCTGAACCCTGAGCTTAGCCCCGGTGTGTGACCCTATGTGATATGCTGCCCTGGACACCAGGGTTCCCATGCACATCTCCACCTCAAACCTCCAGACCTGCAGATCTGCTCCTAACTTAGGTGCTCCCGTTGATCTTACAGCTGTCTTTAAAAAGCAACCAGACCTTAACACTTAGTATCAACGGCTAACCTACTTTAACAGCGTTTCCTGGAGAAACCGCTACTGCATCTCTGTGTCCCTCACCCTGCCCTCAAGTCGAGTTGCTCATGAGCATCTCTAATATTTATCTGGAATCTATCCACCGTGTCCCATGGCAACTACTGATTCAGGATCAGGCCCCGACTGACTGATGTGATAGTTGTCTAACTGGCCCTTGTTCTGCGGTCGCCCCTGAGTAATCCTAATCCCTTCTCTGCAGAGCAGGCAGTGTGGTCTCCACAGTGAGCAAACACAACAGGCACACAGGAAAGTTCTCAGCTGAAACCATTGCTCGTGGCACAGCATCTGAATCTCTGCCACCTGCAGGGCCTTACGGAGCCTGAGCTCTGGCAACCAGACCCATCTCACGATACACTTCCTGTTTGCTGAAACAGTCCGTCTGTCTCTCCGCTCCCTCCCGCTCCCTCCTCCCCAGCCCTGCAGCACCTCTGCTCCAAGGTTCTCATCCCTGGACTGGCTGTCTAAAATTTCTTTTTGTGGAATATGCCAAACATTTTACGCACTGGAACGTTCATGCTATTTCCTCTCCCTGGTAAGGAATCCACTCCATCCTCAGTGGACAATCTCCCCTCTCCCTTCTGTGTACTATGCATTCGTGTGTGTGTGTGTGTGTGTGTGTGTGTGTGTGAGTGTGTGTGTGAGTGTGTGTGTGAGTGTGTGTGTATGTGATGATCAATCACCTCAGGTAGGGGTCTCTGAGAGCACCCCCTTACAGCTGTACTGAGGTGTCTCCCGCCCTCCCTTGGTCCACCACCATGCCTGGTTCAGAAGCCAGCATCACCCCTCCTCCTGGGGTACCCTAATGCAATGCCTAGATTTCAAGGACCCGCAGCCTTAACAGGACAGGGCTGCCCTGTCCCGGGTCATTCTGGACTTGCCTGCTGAGCTTCCTGGTTGGTGCTGCTGCTTCGCCTTGCTGAGGACTGCGTGGGTATGCCTCGCAGGCGGGCAGGCTTACCCAAGGCTGGCACGAGTAAAGGGCCTTGTCGGTCTGAGGGAGAATGTAGAAACCTACACCGCGCAGGACTTTCTCCAGAGCCCCATGAGGTACCCAGAGCCGTGCTCTGCTAGTCTTCCTCCCCATCCCCACCAATTCCCCTTGGTCGCAGAGGAGTCTGACCACAGCTTCTAGTGCTGGTTGGCACTTGCCCTGCTCCCATGAACTTACCGGGTGCACTGAAAGTCTCGTATCCCAGCTGAGGTGGGGGTGGCCCTCAGGCTGGTCCCCATGCCACACAGAGGCGCTGACACAGATAGCCACCTCTCACCTGCTCACTACGGCAAACTTGTATTCTCCGAGACTATGGAGTTCAAGCCCATGACCTGAAAAGGTAATTCATGAACAATTACACATCTTGAAGGTGCTTCCAGAACAGTCTCTCCTTCCCTCCACCTCTACATCCTGCCTTTCAGGTGGGTGGGGCCTGAGAGGGAGTGACAAGCGGCCCCTGGGGGTGCTCCCCTCCCTACACCAAGCTCAGCTGTGACCTGCCATAGCTCGCTCACGTCCTAAGCCAAGTCCCTGGGACTCCAGTGTCTGTCTCTAAGCAGTGCTAACTTTTTAGTTAGAGTGAATATTTATTTCTGTGATGATACCACGCCTGTTAGCCCACTTATTTGTAAGAACCATGTGACACAGGACATATGGCTCTGCCCTGCTGCGTCCCCTGTGCGTGGCCACGGCTGGTGCTTATTACACACTTGTGTTTCTTAAGGGAGACTCTGCAAACTTCCGAACTGCACAAATGCTCACTTATGACGCGGGCCTGGTGCCTTACCCTTCGGAGCCTTCTCAAAGCAGCAGATGGATGCCAGGCAAGCTCCACACGAAGAAGAAGACTCCTAACATTTGCAAAAGGCACTCCATACATCAGGTCCTACTGGTCAGCCATCCGTCCACCATGAGGCAGGAAATGGGAGAGTTTGCAGTTAGATTTCCAGGAAATGCTACCTGTGTTAAATTCTATCAAAATTTTGGAAGACAGTTATCCAGATACGGACATAGTTAAGCGATAGTGTCACAGGACATGTGAGACAGTAAGTCACAGATAACAATAAAGAGCGTTGTGGTTAGTAGAGAATCAAGGGTCACTGATGGACAGTGTGAAAATGCTGGTGTCTCTACTCACGGGCTGAGTGACAAGGAAAGATTCCCTGAACTTCTGGTTCACATGTAGCTCTTTGCAGAAAGCCCAGCTCTTCAAAACTGAAAAGTGGGACGCTAGATCATCCAACTGCAGGAGAAGAGACAGCAATAGGCCTCCACACTAGAACCCACCCAAAAGCAGATTCAAGATCAGCCTGCACCACAGAGCCTGGACACAGCCAGGCAGTTACAAAGAGAATCACCTGTCAACTGCATACTATTGCCAAGTGAAGCCGGCAAGGCCAAGGTGGGAAGACTGGCCCTGGGTGATCGATTCCATGACACTCTGCTCCATGCACACAAGATCCTGAAAATGAAACTTTAAAGAGTTAACTGCAGGGACATTGCAAATGACAATTTCATGTAGTATCAGCATGAGCTGAGGAAATCCATTTATATACATACCAGTGGTACTTTTGTTATATTCAGGAAAACTTAAAATTCCACACAGGCAACCATGAGGGTAGAACAGAGGGGAGGGAGGTCAGGGAAGTGGCTTTTCCCCAGGCATTTCACACAGTGGTTCTCCAGATGCTCAATGCATTATGAAGTCACTCCAACTTACAATGTGCGTTTGTCTGACTTTCTTACAAAAGTGAATGCATTAATTTTAATTAGGAGTTTCTGAGCACCCTGCTCCAAAATCTAAAACAACTTCCACATTAATTTTAAGCAACAGGACATCCAGGTGTGAAAGCACTAGAGGAGGGTATGGGGGCATAAGCGTCTTTGGTGGCTTTTGTTCTTAGCGATTGTGTGACATTCCCGGGGAATAGAGGCTTCTCTGTATCATGTTAGCAACCAGGTAAAAGAGCGGCCGAGGCTCGAGGTGTGAAGTGGTGGCGGGGCAAGGGCCCCCAGACCCAGGCCCTGAGACTCAAGATCCTCTGGCTGAAGGGACCTCCCCCAGGGCAGTCTTCACTGGGTTGGTCACACACAGATCCCAACAGCCACCACCAGGGCCCTGTCTGACTCCTACCCAGAAGCAAAAGCAAAAGGAGTCCCTAAGTCACCATCTCAGAAACCATGAGGGGCAAGTTTAGAGTCCTGCTTCTCCAACCTCGATGTGCACGGGAGCTCAGGGACCTGGCTGCAGCACGGGCTGGCAGAGCGGCCTAGAGTCAGGCCAGAGTCCTGGACGGTGCTCATGAACACTCTCCTGGGTGACAGTGAAGATGCCACCCTGCCGGGGTGCCAGTCTGGGGAGGGTGAGGAAGCTGCTCCAAAGTCAACTCACTCAAAGTAAGTAAGCTCAGCCTACTTAAAGGAAGGAGTCCGGATGACCCTCCAACCTAAGGCAGAGCTGAGACTTAATCACAGTCCAGTGGTGACACTGGAGCACTTCTCTGATGCCCTCAAGACTCCAGCATCATCTGCAATCTTGAAGGCAGGGGCATGCACGTGCAAGACTCTCCAGGGTAGAAATGCCCAACTCATGTCAACCCCAGGGGACGCGCGACCTGTGCTGAGAGGGGCGGGCTTTCAGAGCGGAGTTCCGAAGCCAACATAGAAATGCAAGGACGGGTCACTTTGGTAAGTGAGCTGCACATCGCCTATGGCTGCCAGGCCCAGCCTCTCGGCCCAGTGTAACACTGGGGCATGACCAGGAAGGGGTGTCCCGGAGCAGCAGTGCCAGGTCCCTCGTGCAGAGGCGGGCAGGGGTCTGCAGTGACCCTGTCTTAAGTATGTTAAGATTGCAGGGTCCCCGTCCTTGAGGAGTTCATAATCTAAGATGAAAAGCCTGGAGCCGATGCCTTGTCCAAATTCCTTGTCACGGAGGCGACTCTGACGCCAATTAGGGGAACTGACAGGAAAGCAGGGCACGTTTGCGTGTGGGTGAAGAGCTCCAGGAGCTGAATCACGTCACCTTCTCCCCTCACTCAGAAACCAGCGCCTTGATCTCTACCTCCAACCTCAAGGTCAATACTCTGACTCCACACAGAAGAGTCCTTGTATTTTTGGAATTTTCAGGGGTCCGAAGAAACATCCAGATCTCATCACATTCTACTACTTTATAGAGTATTTGGGGTGAAAATATCAGACAATTATACAGCTAACGAGCCGGGACTCAATGGTGAGAAACTCATGAAGGCTCCCACGCCTCAGCCTTGATGCAAACCGCGAAGGAGGAGGGAGTGGCCATAGGTCCCTGTGGCAGTGGCACTTCTGCTGAGCTGCTGAAAAGTTTAAGTGGGTTCATTGAGTCAGTCTGCAGGGGGCATCAAAGGAGCACCTAGCCAAATCCTGCTGGCCAGGGCAGATCATGGGACAGAGTTATCTCCAACCTCCAGTTCTGACCTCAAGTGGCCTGCGTGGGTGTTTTCCTCTCTGGAGGGGGTAAGGCTGGCCGAGTAACCAACGCCTCAGGATGCAGGTTCTGTGACACAGTCTCAACTTTATTAAGGAAGTACAGTTCTTTTACAGAAGAGGGGAGTCTGAGAACACAGTAACATGATATCTTGTGAGGATGGTCCAATTAGGAATCACAGTTTTGCAAAGGGAGGAGGGAAGAGAGGAGGACTAGTGAAACTCTCCTGAGGTAATGGCCCTCGGCAGGTCTAGTCACTTGAGAGTGTGCCCCCAAGCACAATTCACCCTGCGTGTATGTCAGGATTGTACTATTCCACCACCTAGGGTGACATATACCTCAGTGGTTTCTTCTTACATCCCACATCCAGTCACTAGAAACAATACTGAGTGTGAAGCAATTTACAGGGTAAGAGAAAACACATGTTATTTAGCTCAATATGTAAGTTTTTAAGAATATACAAGTCAGATTATCAAGAATGCAAGCAACAATAGGTATTGGCAAGGATGGGGGAGAAAGGTACACTCATACATTGCTGGTGGGATTGCAAGTTGGAGCAGCCACTCTGGAAAGCAGTGTGGAGATTCCTTAGAAAACCTGGAATGGATTCACCATTTGACATAGCTATCCCACTCCTTGGCCTATACCCAAAGGACTTAAAATCAGCATCCTACAGTGATGCAGTCACATCAATGTTTATAGCAGCTCAACTCACCATAGCTAGATTGTGGAATCAACCTAGATGCCCTTCAATAGATGAATGGATGAAGAAAATGTGGTATACATACACAATGGACTATTACTCAGTTATAAAGAAGAATAAAATTATGACTTTCGCAGGTAAATGAATGGAGTTGGAGAATATCATGCTTAGCAAGATGAGCCAATCCCCAAAAAACAAAGGAGAAATGATTATATATAATGGGGGTTGGGTGCAGCAAGGGAAAACTGGAGGAATTTTGGATAGTGTAGAGGGAAATGAGGGTGGGGAGAGGGCAGGGGGTAGGAAAGACGGTTGAATGAGACAGATCTCATTACCCTATGTCATGTATGATTACATGAATGTTGTGACTCTGTATCACATACAACTAGAGAAATGAAAAGTTGTGCTCCATTTGTGTACAATGAATCAAAATGCATTCTGCTGTCATGTATAATTAAATAGAACAAACAATAAAAAGGTAGTATTTCTATTCTTCATTAATTTTTCAAAGTCAAAGATTCAAGCCTAGGTAGTATACTACATTCTTGGTGGTTCTCCAATATGGGTATGTGGAAGGAGTTACCCACCTGCCTGATTTCTTTCTTAATCCATTTATTTGATACTGAAAAAGAACAAGAGAGCTGGACTTATGGGTCACATGTAAATATTGGCACTATTGTTAGTCGAAACAGACTTTTATTCCAAAATGGAATTATGATTGGAACATTTTGGAAAGAAATGTGTACTAAACCATTATAGAAATTCAAAAAAAGAAAAAGAAGAATATACAAGCCGGGTTCAGTGACACAAGTTTGTAATCCCAGTGGCTCGAGAGGCTGAGGCAGAAGGATCACAAGTTCAAAGTCAGCCTCAGCAATAGCAAGGCACTAAACAACTCAGTGAGACCCTGTCTCCAAATAAAATACAAAATCAGGCTGGGATGTGGTTCAGTGGCTGAGCTCAATCCTTGGTATCCCCTCCCATAAGAAAGGAATATACAAGTTTGCTCCATATGTGTTTCTTTAACACACTTCTATGGAAGGAAGCTGTGTTGGTCATGCTTCTTCATAAAACAATATTTATGCCCCTGGAGATTGACAGCTGTAAGGAGTAGGAAGTTATTCATTAGCAAGGTCAAAGAAAGTGTTTTAAGGAAGATGGATCCAAGGGATGGCATCTCTGAGCAAGGACACCCCTGTTACCTCTCTGTGTCCACAGGTTCAGGTTTTATTTCCTAATTAAGGCTCTGGGATTTCCCCCTGACTCTCAGAACAGACTTCCAGTTTAAATGAACACATTTTAATTTCATATGTCTGTATATATTTATTTTACATATTAAAAGAGTTGAGGAGGGCTGGGGTTATAGCTTAGAGGCAGAGCGCTTGCCTCAAATGTGTGAGGCACTGGGTTTGATCCTCAGCACTACATAAAGAGAAATAAATTAAATAACTAAAAAAATTCTGAAAGGGCTTGAGAATAGTGGTTAAAATAATACATACTGCCTTGTGTCCGAGTGTCTGGTACCTTTTATATGTCAAATAAATACGACATGGAGTACCGTCAGCATGGAAAAAGGACCTCCCTTCTCCCTAGACCAATAACGATTATCACAGTCAATTTCCTGAACCAGGATGGACCTGTCAACGCCGATTCCTAGTGCAGCATGACTTCTTCGTCTCCCCATAAGAAGCAACCTGGGCTAGCATGAGAGGAGACCCCGGAGGAGCCTCTGGTTGGCTGGTTTGGCTGGCAGCAGTGGAACTGCCTGCCTGGGTGCTGAATTCACCCACTTAGGTCATCCGGGTTCTCACAGTTTTGATCCAGGTTGGCAATATTCTGTTTTGTCATCTATTTCTGATCATTGTGCATCAAGATTGGACCCTTGCTGTCCTTATGGGGAAGGACTTGTTTGTCTGCTCACTTCCGCAGCGTGGCTTCCCTGGACTTCCACCTCCATGGCCTCCCTTGCCTGCCTCGCAGCCTGAGTCCACTCATCCTCTGGGCTCCGACTTGGGCATGAGCTTCACTCACTCTGCCCACCTGTCTCCAGCGTGGATGGCATCCTGCATATCAACAGTCTCATGTCTGCAACCCAGATTTATCTGCAGTACTGACAATGGAAAACCCTGGGATCCATTTCTCAGCTGGAGGGGAATTTGTAATTGAAAATAATCAGGTGGCACAGCTCAGGTGACGCTGGAGAGCAGAAGCAGAGTCCACTGCTGCCCGGGCTCCTCTCCAAGAAGCCACCGCCATCTGTGCTTCTCAACTGGAGCCACTTCCGAGGTGCTGCAAGATGAGGAGTCGAGTTTTCCTTCACAGGCAGAAGACAAAGACAAAGAGAGACCCGTCCCAAACGAGCTCAGTGACTGCCACCTTGTGAAGTCCAAGCACTGCATTTCCCGAATGTCGAATTAGCGCTCGCTGGTGTGACTCCCTGGACTGATTGAGATGCAGCCTCGTGGGTCCGCCCGACTGTCTCCAGCGAGCCGAGTACAGCAGGACACACTTATCCTCTCTGCCGAGGGAATGTTGCTGTCATGTCAGATTGCTCACCTTCTGCAGGGACGAACTTCTCCAGAAAGCTTGAAAAGCATTTCTAGTTCTATAGAGCACTGAATTTTTGTCACAAAAAAGATAAGGGAAGATTTTTTTTTTTATCTTTTTGCGGAAAAGCCTATTACAGTACTCAACGCTATGATGAGAGACACAGAGACTTAAATCTCTGCACATCAGAGAGAGGAGGCAGCCTTGGGCCATCCACACTGCTCAGCTTCCTTGGCTAAACAGGAAACTCTGAAGATTTCCTTTCACTTTAGCTCTCAGGATAGAAAAGAAATCTTTGATCTTATGCACCTACATCAGACTTCTTGGTGGAGCATGGATATTTCACCTCAGTTTTTCTCCACACAGGTCTTCAGAGCTGCAGAGAGAACATGCAGTAGTCAAGGGACTTCGTGTTTCACATCAAGGAAGGAGCTGGGCTAACATTTAATTTCTGTTTCCTCAATGTCTCAGGCCCTTCCTGCCATGTCCCCGGACCATGCACACTGCCTCTTGAGACCTGCTTGCAAATAAAGTGACCGCTTCTGTTTAAAAATAATAGCTTCAATTTTGATCATGTTTAGATTCCATACCCTTTGAAAACACTGTAGACTAATACCTGTGAACAGAGAAAACACGAAGAAGATTGGAAGCAGCAGCAAGAGGAAAGTGTGGAGGTTATCCTGGGATTTCTCCCTTCGTGCAGTGGGAAGATCTGTCATGGCGTAACTGCACATACTATGAACACCCCTTCATCCAGGCTTTTAGAAGCACCATCCTAAGAAGATATCACCCATTGGAAGAAAAAGTACATTGAATGCAACAATGTAGCTCATGAACAGATGAGGCAATTTTGAGATCAACCTTAATCCTACTTTAAAATATGTCTCTCAACAAGTGATCAAGATGCGTGGAAACGGTGCGCCACGGCAAACACTCCGGAGGGAAGCTCCATTTGCATGGACCACCCCCAGGCCTCACCCACCCACCCAGCAGCAGAAACAACGAACGTCAGGGAGCCGCTGAATGGATGCATCAATTAATTAGTAATCATTTATATTCTGATTGCAACCGCAAACCAACTCGTGACTGGGGAGAAATCACTTAGTCCTCTAACTTAGACTGCACAGTTGCCCAAGCGGGACTGCAGAGGGCTGGGAAAGCTGTCGGGTCTTCCTGCACATGTCCCCAGACCGCGGCTCCAGATGGCTCTCCTGCTATTGCTGTTGGTGGGGACCCCACTCCCAAGGGGAGTATCCCAGCCTCCAGGCCACAGTCAGTCTTTATTTGTTTGGGGTTTTTTCCAATTGTTTTCAATTCAAATTTTGATTCGTTTACACTGTATAAATGAGAACATATAGAAAAACATCAGAAAGGAAAACACAAAGCCCACACGGCCCCTCCTGAGAGGGAAGCACAGCCCGTTCCTTGCTGTTACCACTTCTTTGGAGAGAGATCAGATAGTGCCCAGGGTTTGGGAATGTGTCTTTTCTGTGACAAATAAGCACTTAATAAAATATCGGTATACTTCGAAATTTTAATTGACTACATCAAATTTCATGAGCAGGTGTATTGGTATTTTAAACATGCCTTTTGACAGACAATAAAATATCTCAATTTTCTGACATCATAAAACTAGAAATTTGACCAAAAAAAATCCCTCTTTGGGGGACTTGTTTTTCCACAGAGTTGCTTGATCAAGAAGTTTGGGTTGTTCCCCCAGAAAGTTTAAGTTGATCTGCCACCTTCCTGGAAGTTCCTAATATTGCATTTTGGCTGCAGGGTCATCAATAATGGAGATTATCATTCATTTTATCATTTTCAACTTGACTGGCCATCTCACTGAAGAGAACACTAATGAACCTTCCCTATGCTCATCAGTCTTTGTGTTTCTTCTATAGAGGAATTATTTTCCATGTTCTTAAGGGACTATTTCTATAGGCATATAGTTCTCTTTCTTTTTTAATTTGTGAAGATTTTTAAGCACTTAAGACCTTAATATATTGGGCGTAGCATTCTTCAAAAATTCATTTTACATTTAAGAGACACTGTCATCTCTGGTGTCTCATGGTAGATCACGTGCCCACAAACCACAGGACACTGCCCTAGCTACGGGACATCATCAGTCCACACCACTGGGACTCATGTTAATCACAATGTTCAGAGCACAGTTTAAAATGACTAAGAACTCATCACAAAATGCAAGGTGTCCTCTAGCTCATCTGAATCGGCACTTGGGCAGTAAGGATAACCAAGAATTCCTGCATACACATTTGTTCATTCATTCCACTCAGCACTCTGACCCGCTGGTATGTGCCCGGTGTGTGCCACTAGACAAGGAAAGCGTTTGAGGTAAGGTGCCTACTCTCATGGAGACAACACGACACATGCAGACAAGCCCTTCCTGTGTCCTTGTGAATCACACGGGCATCAGTACTGTTGCAAACACCCGCCAGTGAAATTAGGGAATGAATGTAATTCTCCCACGTCCTGCTGTGCGTGCTGCTGGGGAGGTGCGTCCCACACTGATGTGTGTGTGGTGGACCCCTGCACGCTTTGACATGCTGTGCTGTGATTGCCTTCTGAGTTTCTGCCAATTACAGCACAGGAACTGGGAAAGAGTTCACAAAACCACGTAATGTGGCCTGAGGAAAAGTCTTCATTAGAGAAAAGGGAAACTTAATGTCATCATCTCACCAGGAGGCAAACTGGGCCATGGCCTCCTGTGGAAGGGCATGGGGACTAGCCTTCCACGGGAGGAGCATGATGAAGCAAGCTTTCAATGAGGGAGGGGCACAGGCTGCCTGGCACCCCATAGATAACGGAGAGTTATCTAGGACACCGCTGCTCAGCACCCCGGGAACAGCCGTGGGAAGGCATATACTCAGGAGAGAGGAAAAGGAACACCTCTCACGTGGCCGTCCACTTCTAGAATACCGTGATTTTCTAGAAACTCATGATTTTTCAGCTTTGGGATGGTGTGAAAAGGTCCTCAGAAACCTCCTAAAGCACTCTGTATCTCACTTTCACTACCGCATCAAGATGTTCCTTTCACAAGTGTGAAAATCAAGACATTTTCAGACGTTGCTATAAATGCTAAGGTGATTATAAAACAAGAAAACAGAGCTAATAGGCCATCAAAGGGATAAAGTGGAACTGTAAAACATACTTGATTGATTCAAAGGAAGGGAAAACAGGGCTGGGGATGTAGCTCAGTTGGTAGAGTGCTTGCCTGTCAAGCACAAGGCCCTGGGTTCAATCCACAGCACTGCAAAAAAAAAAAAAAAAAAAGGAAAAATGGACAGGAATGGACACAAAGAACAAATAGAATAAGCTAAAATCAAATAGACAGATGACAAATATATATGACTCTACCTATAGTCACATAGAAATAAAAATGGCCTAAATACTCCAAGTGCACGGGGCAAATTGTCAGACTGAATAAAAGAGCAAGATCCAACTATATGTCACCTACAAGAAATGCACTTTAGACATGAAGGACATTGGTGAAAGGAGAGCAGTGGACAAAGACACCACCCCACTACCCCCGTCAGGAAGGGCACCAGACAGGACACCCTAGTGAGAGGGGCAAGTTATGCAGAAAGACTCGGCAATCCCAAGTGCTCATGCACCTGACAGCAGAGTAGATTTTACTTGTGCTGCTCAAGAGCTTACAGGAGAGGGAATTCTTGCCAAATGAGATGCTTGATGCCCAAGCCAGAAGGAGACATTTAAAACGAAGAAAACTACACTGTGACATACTTCCCTTGTAAACACAAATGCAAAAATGCTTAACAAAATTCAGGCATGAATCCAACGGAGGATTAAAAAGAAAAAAAAACATCATAAGCAAATGGGGCAGGGTTGGTTTACTACTCAGACATCCTTCAATGCAATTCAGCATATTACTAACCACACATGCATGTGTATGCACACACACACACACACACACACACACACTCATCTCCGTAGACATGGTGAAGGTACAGAAGGTCTCCAACTCATGACGGTTTAACTCATGATTTTTCAGCTTTGGAATGGTGTGAGAAGGTCCTCAGAAACCTCCTAAACCACTCTATCTCACTTTCACTACCGCATCAAGACATTGCATGGAGAGTCAACACTCCCTTGCGAAGTAGATTTTGATTTAGATGATTTGTCCAATCGTGGTCTACTGTAAAGGTTCTATTTTATTTTAAGGCAGGGAAGGCTGAGCTCTGAGATTTGGTATGTCCGATGTATTAAACGTATTTTTGGCTTAAGGTATTTTCAAACTATAATGGGTTTGTCAGAAAATAGCCCCACTATAAATCAAGGAGGGGAGTTTCTGTATTTTAACAAAACCCAATAACCTTTCCCAATAGGTACTCTCAGGAAAGTGGTAATGAAAGGATAGTAGAGAATTCCTTGATCTGATAAAGATCACAAAAACCTGTGGCTAATGTTATACTTGATGGTGAAAAACGGAATTGGAATAGGATGTTTTCTGCCACAACTTATATTCTGTATTTTACTGAAATCCCAGCCAGTGCAATCAGACAAGAAAAAGAAAAGAACATCCACATCAAAACAGAAAAAATAGAACAGTCCTTACTCACAGATTAAAACATCATTCACATAAGAAATCTGATACTCTACAACAAAATCCTTGATCTAATAGGTGAGTTTATGGTCCACCAAGTTACACAGTAGAAAATTACTACAAAAATCAATTGTATTTATGTGTACTAGCAATGAACAATGGAGATCAAAATAAAACATATTTATGTACAATAGCATAAGAATATAAAATACTAATCAATGAATTTGACAAAAAGCAGGAAGTCCTGAACACAGAAAACTATAAAATATTTCTAAGAATGGTAAGACTACTGTCCTTACTGCACAACTTTCCTGGTTTTCTAGGCCTCTGTGGCTGGTGAGGTTCTTGGTCTTCTATCTAAATGTTGTTGTCAAGGATCTTTTCATGCCACTGATTCTACTCTCACCATTTGTTCCTTTATAAACTGTTGACTTCACTCAGTAGTAGCTAAGATAACGAGGTACTCAAATATTTTCAATATTTTTGGTTGAATTCCCCAAATAAACAGCAAGTGTGCCAAGTGATTGGATGCTTTTGGTGCAGTTTAATAAGAAAATTTTGTGAAGGACTTGACCAAAATGGTCACACAACATTTTCATCACACTCTGAGTGGTGTTTGGGGAAAGTGCATGTTATATGCATCGTGGAAAATTGAAGGAGGGAATTTCAGAAGGGAGAGAAGTCAGTAAAAGCCGATCAAATTTTCAAGTTGCCCAGACCTTGGTATTTGAACTAAATGGTAATAAAATAATAATAATAATAACAACGACAACAATAATAATGACTAGAAATCTCTAGAGGCAAAAGCAACAATAAAGAAAAGACAGTAAAAGTAAAGGCAAAGGCAGCAATGCAGTGCATGGTGGCACCTGCCTTCAGGCCCTGCTCTGTCCAGTCTGCCACACGGCGGTGTGTGCTGTGTGCCACCTGCAGCTGAGCAGCCAGGGGGACGGTGTCCTGCCATCAGTGCTCACAGGCAGCACATGCCTCGTAGGCCCCAGGACGTCTGCAGGGAAGGAAGCTGCTGTCCAGTAGGTGGATTCAGGAGGAGAAAGTGCTGCCTTCCTTCCCTCTCCCCAAAACATGCTTTCCTTTCTCTTCCAGTTTTGATCATTAACTTAATCTACTGGAAAATTAATATGTGTTCTATATTTCAAGTATAGAAAAAAACGACCTTTTTTAGTTGTTCACAGCTGCAACTGTGAGGAGCTGCTGAAAGTGGGCATGAGGTGGAGGGTGCCAATTCTTCTCTGTAAGGGCCCAGAGGATCCTGCAGAGAAGAGAGGGCAGCTGCCCCAAATACGAGTGATTAAACGTTTTGTGTGAATCTGGATTGTCCGCAGTATTTGCCTGTGTACCTTGAGGTGGGCCAACTGTCCTGTGCTCACTGTGCTCCAGAGAGTCCGTTGCCAGCTAAGAGTCGACATGTCTCGAAGAGAAAAACCGGACACACGGGGACCTTGCACATCTGTGATCTTGCACAAACTAACACACCTGGAAACTTGTAGAATACAGCACACTGTGACACCTTCACACCATAACACCCGGGGCCTGCACAGCCTCACACACTGGGACCTGCACACCTGGAAACGCATGCACCTCAGCACTTGTGGGAACGTACCTCACACTGCACACCTGGGACCTGTCCCACCTCCATTAATCCAAGTCTCCTTCATCTGCCGCCCTCTCAAAAGTGACCTGCAACTGCAACTGCATCGCTGAGTAAGGTGAACTGAGGAGATTGAGTTCACCCATTTGGTGAAGGAGAAGCAAGTTTCTCCAGACAAATGGACCAGGGGCCACAGGTTTGGTGCACAGAGTTCTCTGAAATGGGATGCATGGTTAGGAGAGGGAAGGTGTAAATGTCTCCTCTCTCCAAAGAAAAGAGCAGAACAAGACCTCAAATATTTGTCAGGGGAAAATTCTAGGGCCCCATTCTTTCCTTTTTGTTTGTTCTTTTTACATATATATGACAGTTGAGTGCATGTTGATATCTTAAACATGCATGGAGTATGATTTGCTCTGATTAGGATCCCATTCTTGCATTTTTACATGGTGTGGAGTTTCTCTGGTCCCGTACTCTTACATGAACACAGGAAAGTTCTGTCCGATCCATTCTGCTGTCTCTCCTATTCCCATCCCTCTCCCCTCCCTTCCTTCCCCTTGTCTAATCCAGTGAACTTCTATTCCCCCCATTGCATGTTTGCATCTGCATATCAGAGAGGACATTTGATTTTTGGTATTTAGCTCCCCATTCGTTCTAAGTCCTTTTGGGAAAGTCACACACAAAACACAGTACACAGAGCAGGTGGATAACCACGAGAGCTCCCATCTCACGTCGGCACTGAACTCATGCCTCTGGCAACTGAGCCACACACGGGCCTCCTTGCTGTTTCCGCATACGCTCCCTGTGAGACCTCAGACAACCCAGCTGAGTGCTGACCGTCCTCCCCCTCCTGTCAGTGTTCTCTGCACCAGTGGCCAGGCCCCACAACAGAAGGGCCACTGCACCAATGCATGTCTGCAAGAGTGTCTCGGTGTCACATTGACAAGATGCATGACGGCGTCACAGGCGAGCCCACGTGCACGCAGGACTGAGCCAGCAAGGAGGGTTTGCTGCCATTCCGTTGCAAAGAGGCATTGCCGAAGGACCAACCCGCCCTGGCTCTCCTCCTGAACCCAGACTTCCCCACTGTCCAGGAATCATGAGGGACACCCCTGGCCCCCTTACCTCAAGAGCCTTGCTCCACAGCCATGCCAGTTGAGTTCTGATTGTCCCGTGCCTGGGCTGCAGTGCTGTAGAGGCTGGCCTCTGCCTGAAGCCTGCCTCCACCTCCTGGCCTCCCGCCTGGTCTTTACTTCTGCACCCTGTCCCCCAGGCAAACTGCCCTGTGTGCAACAGGACAGAATCCTTCAGCCGACCCTGCTGTGTGCGACATTCATTGGTCATCTCTCCCCTCAAAGTGCCCCCTTTGCTCCACTTCTGGGCCATCATTACGTCCAAGCTATCCAGTGTTAGTGGGCTCCTCTCATTGCACAGGATCATCTTTCCCCACGTTGAATGCTGGTGTCCCCTGGTCCCCTCAGGGGCCTTCTCCTCCTCCATTGGCCACCTCTTTCCCTCCCATGAACACCTTCGCCCTAATGGCTTGGAACCTCTGTTTAGTTAGAATTCCTTCTGGACCTCAGCCTAATAAGAGCAGCCCCATCGTGAGCATCTCCCCATCCCTGGAGACCTCCAGGACTCCTCAGTCCCAGGGATCCAAACTCCGGCACTCTTGTCCTTGTCCATCTTGCTCTTCCTCCTCTGCTGTCCTCCGGATGTACGGAGCTCCATCGACCAGTTACTCTGACAGAAGCCTGCAGTTCTCCCCAGCCCTCCCTTCACCCTGCTCTGTGATTCCAGCCCTCAAACGCCACCTGAGGATGCACTCCTTTCAACATAATTTTTGGACATACTCTCACTGCCTTCTTTGTTTTTATGGATTAAGTTTCCCACACTGAATGCTAAGGAAAAGAACGTAAGGCGTGTAGGGCTTTATTTTGGAACAATCCCAGTCAAGGCAGAAGAGGAACAGAATAGGAAGGAAGTGGGGCTGGAAAGGTAGGTGGTGGAGGAAGTAGGGTCAAACACGCTCCCATCCTGGAGACTGGAGGTCACATCAGAAGAGTCAGAGGGTGGAGAGGATCCAGTGCCCTTCCCTGACTCTCCCCACTGTGGAGGCAAGATGGACTTCTTGGTCCTTGATGTGGCTTCTAGTGCTGACCCCCGACTCCCGCCCAGTCCAGGCCTGGGGCCAGCTCAGCCTCCATAGACAACTCGGCCTCCTCTGCTTCCCAAGCCCTGGCCTCTTTTCAAAATAGTGGGCAGAACCAGCCCCACAGCCTTCCTGGCAGCCCCTAGACTGCAATTCTCTCAGGGAGGGATCCAGGGTGGACCGTCTTCCTCTGCAGCGCCTGCCTGGGGCCTGCCAGGGTGCACACCGGGACTCCGTGACGTGAGCAGGAGTTGAGAAGTGGAGAAGAGAGCTCTCGGACGGTGTTTCCTCCTAAACTTCCCAGTGAGTAGCATGTGTGTGTGTGTGTGTGTGTGTGAGCACATGTGAGTGTCAACCCCTGGGGAGGAGAGGTAGGTAACCATCCAGGAGAGTCACCACGCCTTCCCGTTCCTCCTGTCTCCTCTGCCGTCTGAGCTGAGGCGCACACTCAGCTGAGGCCTATGTTAGGCATCCCTGATGGTCTGGCAGGTGTCCTGACAAAGGGCCAGCTGTGCAGCTATGAGAATGGGGACCGCCAGCTCACATCCCAGGGGAATCAGTGGCCTATGAAGTCCATGCCTTCGAGGTGACAAAAATAGGCATTTTGTTTCTTCTGAAAGGATTTGCAATGTACATGTGGGTTTACCAGTGGAACCTGGGATGAGCTGGAAGGCAGGAGGAGTGACAGAGGCTCATCAGACCAGGCTGGGCGTCCCCGACTGAGCCTGGACCTGGCTTCAGGCCCTGCCCAGCAAACCCACTGCCACCGCCACCCTCTCCAGCAAACCCACATGGCAGCATCCCTTCCATCGCAGACACTGATGCCACCCGCCAGTAGTCCACCCGGCAGCTTTGGAAACGCAGGGTTTCGGCTGGAGATATGCCTGGGCGCTGAACCCCCGAATGCCCGCACCCCCATCACAAGCCCCTACTTCTGCGTCCTCCCAGCCCTGGGCTCAGCTCTCCCTGCATGAATCTCCCATGAACCATAATTATAGGAGAGAGGATAACGACCAGCAGGAAGGAGATATTTTATTTTTATACCTGCTGCCAGTAGATTGCTACTCACATTGCTCTGGGGAAAAAAAAAATGTGTTTACAAATGTATCATTATACGGCAGATCTGAGAGCGCGCGCGCCTAGCTGCTCCTCCCGACGACTGCGGAGCAGAGCGCGGCCCGGGAAAGGTCAGGCCTTTCCATTTGTGTTTTTTTTATGTGATGAATAACAAATAATGAACCACAAAATTTATAGGGCTGTGGAGATTTCTTTCTCATGTCTGCCGGCTCGTTACCGGTTTTATACATTCTTTGTTGGCATCAGACAAATCAGTTCATATCTATTTCAGTTTTTAATCCCCCAAAAGGAGAGATGATTGGGGAAAGCACTCAGAAGAGCAACTGCAAGCAAACGATCTCCCTCGTGCAGATCTTCACGTGCGATTTCATGCTGCTGATGGACAGCTGAAAGGCTTGTTGGGTCTGACAGCAGGAGCACAGGGGGCCAGGCATCCCGAGGCCCACGGCCGGGGCCCCAGCTGGCCTGAGTCTGAAGTGCTGCACTGTCTCCACTCTGCGGCTCATGGGCTGAAGGAGGGGGCTGACCCTCAGCCAGGAGGAGGGAGCCCTCCTTCTCAAAGTGTGGCCACTGACTCCCCAGCTCCCAGGAGCATTCCAATGCCAAGAGAGGTTCCCGCCTAAACGACCTCCGCCCATAGCCAGGCATACCAGGTAGGCGTGCCTGGCTTCCAGAGATGGCCCCAGGGCACCGAGCCCTCCTCTCCTGCTCACTGGCAGGCTGTGATGTGGATATGGGTGTCAGGCTGCAGGAAGGTGCTGAGGTTCTGAAGGCATGGGCTTCTTGAGAAAAGCAAGACACTCTCCCCAAGCTTTAGGAGAAGACATGTTGAAAAGGAAAACATGGTTTCCACCATGTTTCCTTCAGAGTGGGGCAAGGGTCCCCTGGGGAATGGACCACGCAAGACTCAATCACTGCTCACTACCCAGGACTGTGGTTGTGGGGAAGAATGTGGTGGATGCAGGGTAGACTTTTGCCTACTGTCCGCTCTGCAGCCAAGCTGCCCAACCCAGCCGGGGTGCACTGGAGGAGGAAAGGGAGTCACAGACCCCGCGGGCACTGGATTTCACCAGCCAGTGCTCAAAATCTCCTTTACCTAGTGCTCATACCGACCCTGCAAGGTAGAGATGCACACTCACAGTTAGCAGAGGACGACAGCGGGCTGTGCAGAAGCCACACGCCCCCAAGTCCCAGGGCGACTGGGAAAGTGGCTGGGGTTCACACGGAGCCGCCCCTCAGCGCACACTGGCTCAACTGCCTTGTGCATCCCAGACACCGACCAGCGGGCAGGGAGAGGGTCACAGAGGTAGCAAGGGCACACAGATTCAGAGGAACAGAAGGAAAATCCTAAAAATGACCCATTACAACAAGAAACCGCTAAATACTCCTGTGGAGACAGAAATCATGGGATTAGATTTTCCAGCCCTAAAGCTCTGTCCATTTATAATCCCACGTCTGAAACACAGGAAGCAGAAAAGGATGGAGGGGGTGTCGGAGTGACCGTCAGGCAAGCCCTGGGCGTGGACTCTGAGGAATGGTTTCCAACCCTGCAAGGAAGGGCTGTCTTGTAGTGGCAGCAACTTCAGGAAAAGGAACAGCTCTAAACAGGAAGGTACTTAGTGGACCGTCTGGAATGACCCTGCAAACACTAGCAAACCTCTAAGAGGAAAATGTTAATCCTGTGCTCCAGGAGGGGAGTCCCCGTCTCTCTAAAACAGACAAGGGTGAAAAAAATTAGAGTCAAGCAATGGACAACGGAAACCAGGAGCACCTGTGGGCCCCGCAACCGTCGCAGGAGGAGCTGCTGTTGGTATTTTATTTAGGTTTTTAAATTGACATGAAAATCCTAAATGCTATCATGTGTGAGGCGAATCTTAAACTGGATCTGCGTGTTGGATGGCGGAGCCAGACTGATGGGCTGTGCGGGCTGCCCAGTGGGGACTTGCAATTGGTGGTGAGAGCACTCAATCTACTCTCTTGGTGACTTCACGACTACAACACAATGCTCTTAACTATGCCCACCACGTCACAGTTAGTCTCTTGAACTTCTCTCTCCCAAAGGAGATCGTATGCCCTTTACCAGCATCTGGCCAATGCCCACACCAGCCCCCAGCCCTTGGCTTCCATCTCTCTACTCCCTATGAGTAAGCTCAAAGTTTAGATTCCACATGTAAGGGACCCCATGCCGTACTTTCCCCTTCCACATCTGCCTCCTCTCATTTAGTATCACATCCTCCAGATTCATGGCAGAATCTCCTCCTTTTTCAAGACCAAATATGTTTCATATATACACATACACACACCATATATATATATATATATATATATATATATATATATAACCTATACACATATGTTACATGTATTATTTATTAGAACAAAAGAAATGAACAATTTTGTAACCATTCTTCCATTGACAGGAACTTAGACTGCCTCTATGTCTGGGTTACTAGGACCAATGCCTAAATGAACACGAAAGCGCAGATGTCTCTTGACATACTGATCTCGGCACCTTCAGATATATTTCCAGCAGTGGGTGGCTGGCTCTTATGACACCTCTATTTTCAATTTTTCAAGGCACCTCCATGCTGTCTTCCATAATGCCTTCCTGATTTACCTTCCCGCCAATAGCATGCAAGGGTTCCCTTTCCTCCCCAGGTGCTGGTCATCGTAACAGGTGTAAAGTGACATCTTGTTGTCATTTTAATTTGCATCTCTCTGATTTCAGTTATTTTGCACATTGTCTTGGTCTGTTATTACATTGTCTTTGCTATTATAACAAAATATCTGAGATTGGGTAATTTAGAAACTACAGAAATCGACGTCGCTCAGCTCTGGAGTCTGGGACATCCAAGGGGGAGTGCTAGTGAGGGCTGTGCTGGTGGAAGCCCATTCCTCACAGAGGATGCCATCCAGGCAGTCACAGGTGCAAGGGACAGGGGGACAGAAGGACTAAGGTCAGCCTCTTACCTAAAGAGGAAGGGCCGGCACAATCCAATCACATCTAAGGACCTTACCTGCCAACGTTTGGTCACTGGCAATTAAATTTCAACATGTGACTGTGGGAACACATCCCGAACCCCTGCAGGCCTTCTTCCCACGTACTCTTGGCCATTTGTATATCTTTTCGTGGGAAACGTCCATTCAGATCCTTTGATTATGTTTCACTCAGATTATTTGCTTTCTTATTATCAAGTTGTTATAGTTCCTTGTGTGTTCTGAATACCAATCGTTTATGAGACATATGATCTGGAAATATTCTCTCCCATTCATTAGCAGTCACTTCACACTGTTATTTACTTGGTTGAGCAAAAACACTTCAGCTTCATATATCTCCACTTGTCTATTTTTGCCCTAGTGCCTGAGCTTTGTATTTATTTCCAAGAAATCATTGCCCAGACCAACACTGTGGAGTCCTTCCCGCCCTGCACCATTTTCTCCTCGTACTTTCAACATTGCCTGGTCCTTAAGTCATCAATCCATTTCCCCATTCCATGTTCTTGGCAACGTTGTTTAAAATTGATTCACTGTAAATGTTTTGAATATATGTCTGGGCTCTTCATCCTTTTCCATTGGTTTATGTGACTCTTTATGCTAGCACCATGTTGTTTGGATTACTATAGCTTTGTGGTAGGTTCTGAGGTTAGGTAGAGTGACCCTCCAGCTTCATTCTTTTTGCTCAGGGGTGCTTTCACTTTTATGGTAACCCGTGGTTACATACACATTTTAGGATGGTTCCTTTCTTTCTCTGTAAAAACTGTCATGAGCTTTTGTTACAGAGTGTGGGAGAATTACAAACCACCACATGTGTTGAGCCAAATTGAAAGGGAAAAAGGTGTCCTTTAATGAGCATGCAGCAGCTGGGAGCAGGCTGATGCCTCAAAGAACTCTCAGCGCCTGGACATTTGAAGTGCAGAGTTTAAAAGGCCAAAACCACAAGAACAATTGAGGCACATGTAGGTCAGAAAGGCCCTGTTGAGACAGATATTTTGATTACATGACACCTGTTTTGATTGTACATTTTAGAGTCTTTTTTTTATACATCAGGGCTGTAGTCAGGGACGCAGGAAGGTCTCACTGTACTGTGAACGTAGATGCAGCTTCAGGAGCCTGAAACGAAAGCATTATAAGCAAGCACACAATGGAGTCAGGTCAGAACACAATGGCGTTACTTTGGTCCTTTTCCATTTCATTCTGTAGGTCACTTTGGGTAGATTTTAACAATGTTAATTCTTCAAACCCATCAACATAGGACAGATTTCCATTTATTTGTGTCTTCAAATTATTTGCTCAAAGTTTTGTAGTTTTCAGTGCACATTTCTTATAAATGGTATTGTTTTCTTGTTATCTTTCTCAGATAGTTAATGTCTAGAAATGATACTGATATTCCAATGTTTATTTTATATCTTGCAACTCTAGTGAATTCATTGATTATTTCTAGCAGTGTTTTGGTAGGATCTTTAGGTTTTCTATGCCTAACACATGTCATCAGCAGAGGGACAAATTTATTTCATCTTCTTCAATTCAGAGGCTTTTTATTTCCTTCTCTAGCCTTATTTTACTGTGGAGGGCTTCTTGCACCATGTTGAACAGAGGTAGTGAGTGTGACTATCCTTGTCTTACTCTTGATCTTCGAGGAGGATCACCATTACTTTTCTCCACTGAGTAATTTGCTCACTGTGGGTTTGTCAAATGTAGCTTTCACTGTTTTGAAGTACATTCCCTCTATACCTAATTTGTTGAGAATTTTTACCACAGAAAATGTTCACTTTTGTCAGTTGCTTCTCCTGCATTTACTGAGACGATCACAGATTTTTCAGCTGCTCATTCTGTGAATGCGACATTTCACACATGTTGGTCTGCCTATGCTGACCCATCCTTGCTCCCCTGGGATGAATCACACTTAGTATGTTGGATGATACTTTTAACCTGCTGCCCAATTCATTTTGCTAGAATTTTCTTGAGAATTTTTGAATATGTGTTCATCAGAAATATTGGCCTGTGATTTTTCTTTTCTCCTCTTCCTCTTCCTCCTCCTCCCTCCTGCTCTTCTTCCTCCTCTTCTTTCTCTTCCTCCTCCTCCTTCCTTGTTTGTTTTTCTTTTGTTTTCACAGTGTCCTTCTCTGGCTTTAGGATCAAGGTAATGCAGAAATTTTAAAATTCTTTTGGAAATATTCTTTAACTTTATTTTTCTGGGAAAGTTTGAGAAGAATTGGTATTAGTTATTCTTTAATCAGTTTGTAGATTCCAGCCATACAGCCCTCCGGTTCTGGTCTTTGCTTCAATAAGCAATTTTTTATGACAGGTTCAATCTTCTTATTTGTACAAATTTTCTATTTCTTCAAAATTTAGATTTGATAGGTATTATGTGTCCAGAATTTTATCGATTTATTCTAGGTTTTTCAACTTCTTGGTCTAAAATTGCAATAATCTCTTATGATTCTTTTATTTCTGGGATATCAATTACCTTTTCTACAAGTCAATCTCTTGTTTATGTGAATTCTCACTTTTTATTCACTACTCAAGCTAACATTTTGTTGAACTTTTATATCTTTTTGAAAAATCAACTCAATTTTTTTATCTGTTGTCTATTATATATCTACTATTTATTTATTTCCATTCTAATCATTTTACTTCCTTTCTACTGCTAACTTTGAATTTTATTTGTTCTTGTTTTTCTAGGTCCATGAGAAATAACTTTAGGTTGTTCATTTAGAATCTTTCTTCCTTTTTGATGTTAGCATTTATTGTTATAAACTTCTCTCTTTGAATGGTTTCTTCTGTGTCCCATAAGTATGTGTTTAATTTTTGTTTGTATCATGCTGTTTTTCTATTGCTTTTAATTTCGTAATTGAACCATTTGTTGTTTAGAATCTTTGTGTTGATTTTTTGTTATAATTATGTATTTATGAATTTTCAAAAATTGTCCCATTATTGATTTTTAGTTCCATACCACTGTGCTTTGAAAGGGTACTTGATATGATTTCAATCTTCTTAAATTTGGTAAGAGTTGTCTTATGACCTAACATATGATCTATCCTGGAAAATGATCTGCAAGTGCTTAAGAAGAATATGTAATCTGTTGCTGGGAGATAGAAACTTTTATTCATATCTGTTAGGTCCATTTGGTCTCAAGTACAGTATAATTCTGATATTGTTTTATGGATTTTATTTGGATGATCTGTTCATTGCTCAAACTGGGTATTAAAGTTCCCTCTTATTATTCTATTACAGTTTCTCTCCCTTTAGATATATTAATCTTTATATATTTAGGTGCTCCAATGTTGAGTACTTGTATATTTATAATTATTGTACCTTCATTAGGAATTGACACCCCTTGTTATTATATAATGACCTTTTTCTCATCTTGTACTTTTTGACCTTTTAAAGTCTAAGTTTCTGATAGAAGGACAGCTATCTCTGCTTTCTTTTGCTTTCCATTTGCGTGGAATAAGCTTCTCCATCCCTTCACTTTCAGTCTGTATGTGTACATACAAGAGAGGTCTTTCGTAAGCAGCATATAGTTGGTTTGTTTTTTAATCCATTCAGCTCCTCTTTGTCTTTTGATTAGAGAATTTAATATTTTTATATTCAAGATAATTATTGGTAGATTAGGACTTATAATTACCATTTTGTTAATTGTTCTTTTTTGTTTTGCACATCCTTTGTTTCATTCTTTGTGTTTAAGTGATTTTTCTCTAGTGGTAGTCTTTGATTTTTGATTTTTTATCTTTTGTGCTTCTACAATAGGATTTTACTTGTGGTTACCATGAGGCTTTCAAAAAACATTTTATATTTGTAACCGCCTATTTGAATCTGAAAACAACTTGTTTTCATCAAAAATACACTTTTACCCTACCTCCCAGTTTAAGTTTTTGTTATCGCAGTTTACAACTTTTCACAATGTGCATCCCTAAAGAAACTTTTGTAGTTATTAGTGGAATAGTTTTGACTTTTAATCTTCATACTAAAGATATGACCAATTTACACATCACCATTATAATACTGAAGTATTCTGAGTTTGACTTCATGCTTACTTTTGACAGTGAGTTTTATACTTTTATATGTTTTGTGTTACTAATTAGCATCCTTTCCTTTCAAATTAAAGAATTCCTCTTAGTATTTCTTATAGTAGAGGTCTGATTTTGATGAACTCCCTCAACAGTTGTTTGAGAAAGTCTATTTCTCATTCATTTTAAAAAATAACTTTTCTGGGGACTGTATTCTTGGTTGGTAGTATTTTGAGGTCCTTTTCCCCAGAACTTTGAGTATGATACCCATTTCCCTCCTGGCCTATTTTTTGCTGAAAAATTCACTGCTAGATTTACTGGAAATTCCTGATATGTTATTTGCTTCTATTCTTTTGTTACTTCAGCATCCTCTCTTTGTTCTTCTTTTTCACAGTTTGATCATAACATGTCTTAGTGCAGTGTTGTTTGGATTTAATCTTATTGGAGGCTTTTGATCTTTCTGTATTTGGATATTTCTATCTTCCTCTAAATACAGAATATTTTCCGATATTCTTTAAATAAACTTTGTAGCCATGTCTTTTCCACCTGCTTTCTTAACTTTTATAGTTTGAACAATTGCACTTTTAATAAGGTCCCATGACTCCTGCAAAGTTTCTGTTACTTTTCATTCTTTTTTCTCCTCTCACTGTATATTTTCAAATAACCTACCTTTAAGTTCCCAGATTATTTCTTCTGATTAATCAATCCAGCACTTGGTGCTCTTTATTGTATTTTTTATTTCAATCATTGTATTTTTCACTTCCAGAATTTGATTTCATAGGATAATTTTAGTTTCTATTAAATTTCTCATTTTGATTATTAAATGTGTTTCATGATTTTGTTTATATATCTTATCTAAATTAATCAACTTTTCTTGAAATATTTATTTCAAATTATTTGCCTGGTAGTAAATATAACTTTGTTTCTCTAGAGTCGGCTACTGGGAGCTGTTCTTTTGCTAGTGGTGTTTCCTTGGTTTCTCATATTTATTATTGCCTAACATTGTTGCCAATACATTTGAAGAAATAGTAACTAAATTTAGTCTTTGCATACTGACTCAGTCTGGGAAAGCCCTTCACCAGTCAGCCCATACAGATTCTAGACAGGCATGGTCTTGGGTTTGCTGGCTGCTGAAGTGTTTGTGCAGGCTGGCCTGGGACTTGGTTTAGCAAGTGGTCAGCCTGATACCTTGGTCCATGGGATTGGACCTGAAGTCTAAATCCACTGGGGTGGGACTGTTGATCAGATCTCTTTGGATGGGTTTGGAGCCTGGATCTGTGAGGACAAGCCTGAAACCTGTACCCATGGGGACCAGTCTGAAACCTGGGTGTATAAGAGAAAATCTGGCATTGGCTTGGCCCTCAAATCTGAGTCTATAGATATTATCAGACTCTGGTATGGGCCTGGCACCTGAATCCAAAATGTCTGGTCTGCTATTGGGGTGAGATTGGTGCCTGGGAACACTAGGACAGAGTCCAGACCTAAGTTTATGGGAGTGGGTTCTAGGACCTGGGTCTACGGGGCTGGTCTGGAGACGAGGTTGACAGTAATGGGCTTAGAGCCTCAGTATATGGGGTCCAGTCTGTCACCAAGATATACTTGGGTGGGGCTAGACCCTGAATCTGCTGGACTGAGGGTCTTCTAGAGCATGGGGGTTGTGGGGAAGCTCCATCCAGAAGGCCCAGTCTGGAACCTAGAATCACAGGCCTGGGCCTGGTGCCTAGAGACCACTGGGTCTTCCCTGGGGCCTGGGATGATGGGGACATGTCTGGAACCTTGTGTCCACTGGTAGAGGCTCAAGGATGGGTGATCAGAGATTGGCCTAGGGGACAGATTTGAGAAGGCTGGTCTGGATTCCTGGCTTACGATGTCAACATGGGACCTGAATATAGAGGGGTAGTCTTGAAGATGGGGTCCTTGAGGACCTGTTCAGCTCTGGGGTTCACTGGGCCAGCCTGGACTCTGGTTTGCTAGAGCATCAGGCTTTAGGGCACACCCTGGAATGTGGGGCAGCAAAATGGGGAGTCACAGACTGGGTCTGTGGGTGTTTGAGCCCAAGATTGCTGACCAGATGCTGTGACAGACCTAAAGCCACAGCCAGCAGGGATGGGCATGGCAGTGAATGGACTGGACACTCCACCAGCAGAGGCTGGCCTGGAGGTTAGGTCCATGAATGCTGATCTGATGACCAAGGCTACAGAAACTGGCCTGGTACCAGGGCGCACATTAAGCTTGGTGGTGTGAGGGTCAGTCCACGTTTGGGCAGGCCTTGGATGAAGGACCCAGGGAAGAGTTTTTAGCTTGTTAGAATTTTATAAGTGTACCTATTTAATCTGTTCTAATTAGTTAAATATAACAGTACAATGCACTTTGACACATCATATACAAGTGGTTTGTAATTTCTCATTCTTTTGGTTGTACATGATGTAGAATCACATCAGTCATGTAGTCTTTTACGCACATAGGATAATAATGTCCAGTTTACTCTACTATCCTTCCCACCCCATACTCCCTCCCCTCCCTTCACTCCCCTCTGCCTAACCCAAAGTACCTCTATTTTTCCCTAGGCCCCCCCTTAGCATCTGCATATCAGAGAAAATATTTGACCTTTGGCTTTTGGGGCTTGGCTTATTTCACTTAGCATGATATTCTCCAGCTCCATCCATTTACCTTCAAATGCCATAATTCCATTCTTCTTTAAGGCTGAGTAATATTCCATTGTGTACATATGCCACAATTTCTTTATCTATTGATCTGTTGAAGGGCATCTAGTTGACTTCCATAGTTTGGCTACTATCATATGCTGACTTAAGATTTGGGGTATAAACCAAGGAGTGGGATAGCTTGATCCCACTTGGGTTCCATTCCAAGTTTTCTAAGGAATCTCCACACTGCTTTCCATAATGGTTTCACCAATTTGCAGTCCCAACAGCAATGTATGAATGCCCTTTTCCCCACATCCTTGCCAACACTTATTGTTGCTTATATTCTTGATCATTGCCATCCTAACTAAAGTGAGATGAAATCTTAGAGCAGTTTTGATTTGCATTTCTCTAATTGCTAGAGATGTTGAACATTTTTTCATATATTTATTGACCAATTGTATTTCTTCTGTTGTGAAGTGACTTTTCAGTCCTTAGCTCATTTGTTGATTGGGTTATTTGTTATATATATTTTAGTTGTAGGTGGACACAATACCTTTATTTTTTTTTATGTGGTGCTGAGGATCAAATCCAGGGCCTCACGTGTGCTAGACAAGCACATGACCATTGAGCCACCCCAGCCCCCTTGAGTTCTTTATATATCCTGATGTGCATGTGGTAATGATTTTCTCCTGTTCTGAAGGCTCTCTCTCTTCATGTTATTGATTTTTTTCTTTGCCAAAAAGAAGTTTTTTAGTTTGAATCCATCCCGAAGCAGGAGGCAGCACAATACCAGACCTTAAACTATACTACAGGGGCATAGTAACAAAAATGGCATGGTGTTGGCACCAAAACAGACTTGTATGTGAATGGTACAGAAGAGAAGACACAGAGACAAACCCACATAAATACAGTTTCTCATACTAGACAAAGTGCCAAAAACATACATTGGAGGAAAGGGAGCCTCTTCAACAAATGGTGCTGGGAAAACTGAAAAGCCATATGTAACAAAATGAAATTAAACCCCTATCTCCCACCCTGCACAACACTAAACTCAATGTGGATCAAGGACCTAGAAATTAGACCAGAGACCCTGGGCCTAACAGAAGAAGAAGTAGGCCCAAATCTTCACCATGTTGGCCTAGGACCTGACTTCCTTAACCAGACTCCTAAAGCACAAAAAGTAAGTGCACTTTCTTAAGAGAGTAGATTTTCATACAATGTGATGAGGCCTTTAACACCGCACATTAGCAGTGCAGGGTCAGATGGGGCGAGGCTTTAATTCCCCTCTGCTTATTAGGCAGTGAAGCCCTTGGGCAAGTTGCTTGATTCCCAAATCTCAGAATTTTTATTAGTAAAGTTAAAAATAATATTTTCTCAGAAAATGATGTATGAATTAAAGTTGGATGATGTATTGTTTCTTTGGCAGGACCTGGCACACAGTGAATTTCAATAGCTGTTGCTTATGGATGTGTGTGTGTGTTTGCACACGTGTGTGTTGGAAGTAAGGAGATCATTCTATGACTGTAAAAGTGAAATTTGTTATAGGTGCAGGATGAGTGGGAGGCAGATGGATTGAGAAAAATGAAATCAGGAGCCTGGGAAAAGGACTTAGCCCATTCCAAAGGCCATCCCTGCTCAGAATGCCTTGCCAAGGTGAGTGCCAGTGAGCTCCATTCAATGGGCATGAATAGGTGCTGAAAGAGGAAGTCCCTTTTCCAAGGGCCATTGCTTATGATCCATGGGAGAGAATCTTGTTCAGACCAATAGCTCTGAAAATAGACGCATGAAATTTTCAGTAACTAATTGGCCTTCAGTACCTTTTTAGTCTCATACCTGCTTTCTTTCAGCCCATCTCATCAGGCAATAACAAGAGAGGGAATGTCTGGATTACCTTGTTCTTGCAAAGCAAAAGACTGATTTCAAAATAGTGTGTATGTCTCGTGAGTCCCTGAGAAACCTGGCCCTGTGTGCAAGCGTATGTGTGTGCACCTGGGTTTGGACCCTCCTGCATTGCCCCCTGCTGAGAAAGTTGTCATCATTAAAAGCAGCTGTCATTGCATGCATGGTCACACAGCTGCACCACCCACCCACCCACACCACCACACACACACACAGAAGGCAACCAGAGAGAAAAAGCCCACCACCCACTTCAGAACAAATTACTCCTCCTTTCACTTGCTAGTACGTTGCAGGAGAATCTCATTTCAATTTAGCATAATTCATTAATGTGGCAGCAAAATACCATTAAGTACTTCTAGAGCATTTTAGACTGTGAAAGTTAAAAATCAATCTAAATATGGAATCTAAAATTAAACACATGTAAGCACATCCATCTTATCTTTCTCAGACACCGTTGATTTCCCATGATCTCATTTACAACCTTGCCTTTAAAAAATAATTCTGCTCTTTAAAGTAGATTCTCTGATGCAAGCACCTTGCATGTAGGTACCCTACAAAGGGTGGAATAGAAGAAAGACTATAACCAATGCTGGCACGGAAACCACAGGGTGAGTCTGCAGTACCATCTAGAGTCTCCCGAGGTCATGACCATCTTTCTAGTAAGCAACGTATTCCATTAGTTCCCGGAAATTTAGAGAAATTTTCCCCTTGCAGCTCATCAATTTAACCCTAATTTAATTGAATCCATGGAATGCCAGCAGCTGTCAATCGTCAACGTATAGTGTCCTATCATTTCCCAGGGAGAGTTCTTCTCCTCGACCATCATTAGAACAATAAGCAACAGCTGAAATGCATGGGCTCCTACAGGGATGAGTTTTGACAATGTGTGATTCAGTCCTACATATCAATTCCTGGTATATTTAAAAATGGTACTTCAGGTAGAATCTTATGAAATGTGGGGAGAATTTAATGGCCACCTAAGCAAACATACTTTAAACCAAAACTCTGTTCTGATTGCAGAGCAAAATGTGTTAGTAAACAGCAAAGGAGGTGGGGGCAGGGGGGACACAGAATCCATCATCATTACTTTTTTGGTGTGCTTCTCTTTTGGCTATAGCATCCATTCCTCTATTTTAAGCGGGTGGCTGACCCTTGCAGGGTGCCTGCCTTTATGAATGTTTCCTTTATGCAAAGGATTGTCTAAAGCTACCAGCGGTCCCTGTTTCCCCTGAATTAATGCCGCTGATAAGCGGAAAGAGGAAGAGATGTTGGCAATATATGATTATGGATTAAATGATGCAATTTCAGGGTCAGTTCTACAGAAGGCACTTATGAAGACTCTGACAAGTGAAGATGAATGGCAATGAAGGAGGGCATTTACAATGGTTGGAGCCGGTGCCAGGCCGGATCCCAGGGCTCTGCTGCCATCTGCTGGCGCAGGCGAGACCCCAGCTGGGACCCCGCACGCACAATCCTTCAGCTGTTGCTCATTAAGCGAACAGTTCCCCTTTCAGGTCACAGCTTACCTTCTGCATCCACAGACCTGTCACTTAGCCTCTCTTTGTTTTCTCATTCATTTGCAGCAGCTGACGTGCAAAGACTGGCAGGAACACGCGGAAGCACCTCCCGAGCAGGTGCTGTGTTGAATGCACCTTGGTGCTGTATTTAAACTAATAGATAAATTTCAACAATGTGCACATGAGACGGAAGCGGAACTAGGAGAGCGGGTGATAAATTTGAGGTAATTATTTTAAATTGTTACTTTGCCTTTTGCGGTTCTACTTTGCCTCGTGCAGTAAATCAATGCAGCCTTTGCATTTTGACAGGAACATGATTTAGTTCAAACCCAAGAATGCATTTCAGTAGCTCTCCCGCGCGGGGATGCACACCTCCGCTGGGAGTGAGGAGCCGCCGCCGGCCCTGGCTCCCCTTCCAATCTTTACGATGCCGAAAACAAATTCGATAGAGCATTTTCTTTTCTTTTTCTTTTCTTTTTCAAAACGACTCGGTATTGATCTCCCCCAGGGACTGATTGCTGCCTCTAGGTGGAGATGAGATTTCTGTCGTGCATTAGGTTAATCTGGACTGCGAAAGAGGACAAACCCAGGAAGTCGATTCTGAAACCAGATCCCTGCGAGGCGGGTGCCGGAGAAAGTGGAGAAATTCATCAGCGCGGCCTCCCGCAGCTCCAGGGCGGCGCGCAAAGCGCACAGCGCGCGGGCTGCTGGGCGCCACCGCGGTCCCCGGCTCGCCGGAGGGCGGCGGGTCTGCGGAGCCTCGCAGGCAGCCGACCAGCCACAGCCCAGGCGGCAGTCGCGGGAGCCGGGAGAAGCGGAACGTTTCAATGTGACGCTGGGCGACCAGGCGGCGGCGAGAACCCGCCCGGGGCTTCGCGGAGGCCTCATGCTGCGCCCGGGAAAGCGCACCCAGTGGTCGGGAAGGTTTAGAAACACCTGGAGGTCACAGCGGCTCCTTTTCGGTTTCTCTGTGCCGATCTTCAATGACATAGTGTGTTTACTTCTCCAGTCTGTCTTTATCCTGGTTTGCAATACCCTGAATTATTGTCCAGTAAATATTATTTATATTAGGATAGAATAAATATATTCTTGTCATCCAATAAAACAGATTATATCATGCATATTATTGTTTTATGCTGTAAAGTCTAGCCAAAGCACGCTCACACATTTTCAGTATTAATGTCACAAAGATGCTATGTCAGTGACACGGCCTCTGCCTGAGGGACACAGAAGATCACTAGCCCTCCCCGGGGCAGACCCGCAGGCCTAGTGCAGGGCTCCTACTCCTCATTAGCAAGGACAGAGAACGTGGAGACCAGGGGCCCACGGCTGCCCAGCCCGGGTGCAGGACACTCGGGATGTGATGAGTGCCCTGGGCTTTTCACTTCCTCACAATGCCTCCCTCTCCTGAGGGAGTCGTTCAGCAGTCACCATAACTGCACTTCATGGAGTGGACACAGTGTTACCAGTGCAGGCCACCAAGCTGCTCTCCGTTCATTTGCTGGCACACAGGGAATGGCTGGGAATGGCTCTGCCCCTTCCTGCATCTGAAACGGATTATTTGGGCTGAAGAGGACCAGAATGCCATCTCACATTCCAGAACAGACCAGGCTCAATTTCCTTTTTTTTTTTTTTTTAATTTTGGTACCAGGGATCAGGGATTGAACCCAGGGACACTTAACCACGAAGTCACAACCCCAGAAATTTTATTGATTGATTGATTGATTGATTGATTTTTGAGACAGGGTCTCACTACACCAAATTACCCAGAGTCTTGCTAAGTTGCTGAGGCTGACTGAATTTTCGAGCCTCTTGCCTCAGCCTCCCAAGCCTCTGGGACTATAGGCAAGTGCCACCATTTCCGGCTTCAGTTTTCTGTAAGTTCCCTAAATTGTTGCTAAATGTAACAGGTTAAAAAAAATTAAAAGCTCTCTCCTTTCCTTCTCCTGGGGACCTTCTGGTTAAAGATGGAAATGTTTGCCTGACCGTGGTTAAATGAGCAGGCTCCACCATCCAACCACACCGGAGTGAGGGCTGAGCCTCTTAATTCTGCGTGCCGTGGAGGGGTCCCTTACTCTCCGGTTCCAGTGTTTCCACCTCCATGGTGAAGATGATGCCAGTTCCCCTTCAGTGCTGTAATGACTAGATGGGTTTGTGCACAGAAAGCGACTAAGACCAGTGCAGCGGGTCAAGTTGCAGCTCCTGCGCATCTAACCTACATTTGTTGAGCATCTGCCTCTACCAGAGACAAGGCAATAAAGACCACGTTTCATCCAGAGAATTCAGAGTCTGTGGTGTTGATGTCCTCATTGTGAGGATGAGGTCTCTGTCCTAGAGAAGTTGGAATGCCCCGAGGTTACACAGGATGAGTAACAGGTTGCATGTCACCTGACTCAGAAGCAACTGTGCCTTGTGTCCCCCTCCTGCACTGTCCCAGAACAGAGAAAGGGACTAGCTCCCTTGAAAGCATTTGCACATTTTGAGAGTAAAAGAGATGAAAACCATGTTTCCTGGCTGAGGAGGGATACCACTACTCACAACTAAGAATTACTAAGTATTAGCAGGGATAATTCTGCTAATTGCTAACTGCTAATTCTTGAAAGATGTGGTGATGTGGGACATCCCAGGCAGACAGAAGATCTTGAGACCCCAGACATGGGTGAACAGATGGGTTCCTGGGAATAGAAAGATCATGTCAGTGTTAATGACTGGCTCAGGGGTGCGTGCAGGAGAGTAATGAGGAACAGGGTTGTAAATGTCGGCTGAGGACTGATCTGGAGATACATGAGATCCAGTTGAGGTTAGAATTTTAGTCTCTAAACCAGGGATGGCTTTCTTGTGCCAAGTGGAGTCACGCTCTACAAAGTATTCCAGTGCATAAAGTACATTGCAGGGAAGGGAGGTGACAGAATATTACAGTTGCAAGAAGCTCCTAATTTGTCGCATTGGAGGAAGAGAGGACTGATTGACAGGTCACATGAATTCTCTGCATTCTGCTCCATCTGAATGTCCTGGAACCAGTTCCCAACCCCAGCTCCTGAGGACCTGCATGCAACATTCCTGTGAGAGGGGTATGAGTTAGAAACAATATCCCTTAAATTATCCCAACAATGTAGGAAAATGTCAAGACCCTGAGCTCCCAGGTAAACATCAGGGATCCCCCCACCCCGCCACACATTCAGAAAGTTATGAAACCACTCTGAGCCATTTTCCTCATGGGATTAAGGAAAATAACAGTGGTCTAATTTGCCAGAAGAGTGCACTGATCCAGTAAGAACAATGCAAACAGCATGCCCATCCGGGCCCCCGGTTTCCTTCCCCACTGTTCGTGGGCTCTTGGCCGCAGCAATTGCATCCCCACCCTGCTCACCACCAGAGCAGGCGCTGCCCTCCTTCTGGCTGCTCTCTGTTTTCAGAAGAGCGTGGGATGAGCTACAGGAGCTGCAAAGAAAGAGGGCAAGTACGGCTTTCTCCACACACGCTGAAGCCCAGAGAGCCCGCGGTGGGAGCAGAAATGCCCGGGAGCCCAGGTGCACTGCCCCCTCCCTTCATGGTTCTTGGGCTGCACCCCTCTTCTCTCTGGGAGTGACAGCGATGCTGTGCCCACCCTATTCTGCCCAAAGATGGGGAGCACTATCAAGCATCGAAGTGATCACCCTAAAAATATACCCCAAACAAATCGCAGGGCATACTGCATGAATCTCCAGCTGTTCACATTTGAACAGAAATATTAAGAAACAGATGGTCTTTATAAAACACAGAGTGTTTCCAAACTGGAAAGCTACTCTTTTTCCTCTAGTATTTTAATATTTATATTTATCAGAATTATAAAATGTAGATAAATACATGAAGAGAAAAATGACAATTGACAATATCTTAATTTTAGCCATACTGTAATTAGTAATTTAAGATTTCTCATTTCATTTTTCCCATGAATGTGATGTATATGCACTCACACATACATACACATTTATTTAAAGAATGAATGTAGGTGAATTATGTCCGCTATCTTTTTTCATTTTATAACTGGAATTGCCTATATTGTGTGTGTGTGTGTGTGTGAGAGAGAGAGAGAGAGAGAGAGAGAGAAAGAGACAGCTATGGGAGGTGACACATATGATAAGTTTCTCACCAGTAGTAATCATTTTGCTACATATGTGTACCTCCAAACACCATGTTGTGCACCAAAAATATATGCAATAAATAGAAGGATTGGGACATGTTCTGAGGATAGAAAATTTTGTCCTCTGTCACTTACCTACTCTTCCACCAGGCCTCCAACATAGCATTTGTTTATCACTGCTGATAAGGTGCAAGCTTAGACCCTATTTTAAGAGTCTCAAAGACACACAAAGGCCATAAGAGACACCAGAAAAGATCCTAGATGAAACTTTAACTCTGACAGCAGAGGTACAGTAAACAGACTCACTCCCAGGCAGATTAACATGAAGCATGTGCTAAAACCTACCTCCCTAGGTTCCTTTTATCCAATGCATCATATTTAGATTTCAACAATAACAACAACAACAACAAAAATCACAAGGCATGCCAAATTTAAAAAAGAAAAGAAAAAACCTGAAGAGACAAACAAACCAAGAGTCAGAAAGAACCCAGCTTAGATGTGGCAGAGATTGTGAAATTATCAATTCAGGTATTCAAAATAATCCTGACTGATAAGCTGTAGACTCTAGTGTAAAAATTTAAAGCAGGTGTGAAAGTAAGAGTCAAGCAAGCAAATATCTACAGACTCTAAGAAGTACAAGGAAATGTTAGAAATGAAGACACTGAAACTGAAGTGAAGAGTGCCTGTGATGACCTCCTGGGTAGACTGAGCAGGTGGCCTTGAAGGTGTGTCAACAGAGCTTCCAAAACTGAACCGCAAGGAGGCAAAGGAGCGACAAGAAGGAACAGATTGTCCAGAAACTGTGGACCAATGACACGAGCATAACACACACGGAACACCAGGAGGAGAAACAGAAAAAGCAAAATAAAACACATTTGAAGCAACAATGGCTAAGAATTGAGGACAGGTGCCAAGCAACAGATCCAAACTTCACAGAGCACCAAAAAAGAATACGAAAAATCCACACCGAGTCATTGCTGAAAATAAAGACAAAGGGAAAAAATTGAGACAAGTCAGGAAAAACACCACATCTACAGAGGAAGAAGAATAGCAATTGCATGGAAACCCAGAACTGTGGATCTGTTGAAGTTATGCTTTCAAAGTGAAAGAGAGAGAAAAACTCTCAGCAAAAGCAAATGAGGAAACTCGCCACCCACAGACTGTCACAGGTCGGAAAATGCAGACGTGGTAGAACTGAGAACCAAATATCCTGCTCTTGATGTTTTTTTCAGGACTATCATTCAACGGGATTATTTTACCAAATGATCAAAATCGGTGACCATAACCAGGAGCCATCACTTTTGTAGAACTAAAATGAATAAGTACCTTTAAAGATTAGAGACGGCAAAATTATTACCAAAACAGGACAGGTTCTGCTAGGTACAGGGCCTGCCAGACCTGGGCCCCAGTGAGAGAGCGGCGCCAGCCAGTGAGCCGTGGAGGGGCTGCACCTGCCGAGCTGACCAGGCGGAAAAGGAACAGAGAACAGGAGGAAGCTCGGTGGGCGTCAGGAGGTGGGAGCTTGCTCTGCAGGGGCGTCACCAGGATGGATGCAGGTGAGGAGCGCACCTGGGCTTCAGGTGGGCGAGATGGGCCACTGAGGGAAGCGTGGGCTGGCCTGCCCGGCCTTCCTAAAACCCTCCAGGGCGTCATTTTTAAGATTGAAACGGTACCACCTGTCCTCAGGAAGGCTGGGAGTGCGAGGTACATAACCCGTGTCCCTCAGACCTCTCTGCTAATCAGCCTACAGATCCTTCCTCGGCTAAAACTCCGACAGTGGAGGAAGAAGATAATCCCTCCCCAGGCCCTGATTTTTCCAGAAGTCTGCCTGGCATTAGGGGCGAGGCAGAGGGCGGGGAGTTTCCAGACTCCTTCCATTTCAGCTCCCCAAAATCTAGGTTCCTTATACGAATAAATGAAATATAAAGCGGTCAAGCTGCGTCTCCTGTGATCAAAGCCAGGGCGACACCCCGCTGCTGCGCTCTCTAAGCATGTGATAACCCAGCGACAACCTGCCTGGATGACCGGCGACCGCCCCTCCCTGAACACACCGCAAGGACGCACAGTGAAGACTTCGATCACTGTATGTGGAAGATCACGTGCCTCGGTGCATTTTCTTGTGGGCGCATTGATTTTCAGTTACCGAACGGCAGCGGCAGGAGACCCCCAGGCATCAGCCACGCCTCCCCTGGAGGTCTATGGACACCGCAGCAGCTGGTCCTTGCAGACAGGGGTCCATCCGCCGGGCGGCCTGCATTCTGGGTGAGGGTCTCCAGTGTTAAAGCAGAGGGGGAAGGTGCCCTGTGACTTTCTGGTTTGGGTAAATCAGAACACACGTGTCAGCCTGAAGGGCGGAAAACTCAGTTCAACACTGTGAGCATGGCAACCCTTAGTCTCAAGTATTAAAAGCTGTATTTGTGCCGAGCGCGGTGGCACACACCTGAACTCCCAGCAGCTCTGGAGGCTGAGGAAGGGAGGATTGCGAGTTCAAAGCCAGCCTCAGTGAAAGCGAGGCACTAAGCAGCTCCGTGAGACCCTGTCTCTAAATCAAATACAAAATAGGGCTGGGGAGGTGCCTCAGTGGCTAAATGCTCCTGAGATCAATCCCTGGTAAGCACCCACCTCCCCACCAAAAAAAAAAAAAAACCCTGTATTTGTGGATTAGCCTTCAAATTATCAACGTATGACGAAACCTTCAGCAAACAGTGCATTTTTGCAGTGAAAAGCGTTACTGCTAAAATCATGGCGGAATGCAAAGTACAGGAGTAACCCAGGCCCCTTTCCTTATGTAGTATGCCTCTTTCTTCTCTGGCAATTGGTTCAACCATCAACAAACCTCTGCACAGAGCTCTGTGAAGACTCCTGAGGGCAAGGGAGACATGTGACCCCAGAAAGAGGCAAAGGCCCATGGTTACTCACTCCTGGAAACACTGACATTCCAGGTGGGGTGATAAGAACTCCAGTTCAGAATATACTAGAGAAAATGTTTCCCATGATTCTGCCTTTCACCAAATAGCTCTGGAAGAAACAGCTTTCCAGGAGAATGAGGTTCCATGCCCCAGAGGAAGATGCTACTTCTGGGTTTTTCTTGTCACTGGATCTGAGACTTCAGTTATGAAGGTGAGAGTCCACAGTCCTTTGCAAGGAGTGAGCTGCAGGCTGCTGGCAGCAGAGTAGGTGAAGCCTTGACCAGTGTAGTATCTCTTGGCCTTTCCTGAGTTGCGGAGCCCGCCTGCAGGTAGGTGGACAGAATGGCATAGACCACCGTAAACTCAACAAACTGAATCTTGGACACGTGGACTTTCATCACTGAGAAATGTCAGGATGGTAATATTTTCTTAGGCAAATTTCTTTGGCACATTTCCAGTCCATTTTAAGAGGCTAGTGGTCCAACCTTTGCCCTGCAGCCTGGGGGAAGAGAAGAAGTGTACTACATTAGGAAGGAGATCCACACCAGGAAAGACTACAGGTCTGGGGTCAGTCCGCTGCCAGCCGCAGGCCCCTTGAATCAGTCAGGTCTGCAGTCTGGAGGAGTGTTTCCCAGAGGACAACTGAGAAAAGCACGGCCCCAAGGCAGCACTCCTGGGAGGTAGTGGAGTTTTGGAGGTCACTGCCTAGTCGAGTCCTTAGGTCCCTGGGGCATGCCCTTGATGGGAACTGTGGGACCCCAGTCTCTTCTTCCTGCCTGTTTGCTCTTTTCCCCAGCTCACAAGGTGACAGCTTTCTCCCTCACCCTCCTGCCACGATGTGCCGTCTCTGCAGAGGCCCAAAGGATTGGGACATCAGTCATAAACTAGGACCTTCAAACCACAGGCCAAGAACTTCTCCCCTTTGTACATTAATCGCTTCACAGATCTCATGTTAGTGACACGCAGGGTACAATACAAGGCCCCACTCCTCTGAAAGCCTCAGGGTTTTACTGTAAAATTGAGGACATGACTTGCCTAAGGAATTCTGATACAGATGAGTCGTGATGCTTAGATATTAGTACCAAAGGCCACACCTGGTGTAGGGTAAGGATGGCTTCCCACTTGTCACCCCAGTGTACAGTCCTGTTTGCAAATTTCTCATGAAGACTAAGTTAAAATAGGCCTCACTCGTTCCCTGAAGCACCCAAGACGGGCCGACTGAGATCAGACTCTAACACAGAGCTGGAGGGTGCAGAGGAGAAGGGAAGCTTTGCCAAGCATGATCCATGGGAGCCAGAGGTCTTACAAGGATCAGTTATGTTCAAGAACTTCCCCTTTAGTCATTGCTTACCCTCTGCAAAGAGCCAGCCAAGTCCTGGACTTCAGAACCCTGTCCACATGTGCCTCTGCCCTGGACCTGATTCTGCCAGGTGAACATTAACCACACTCTTCCCAGGAGACCTTTTTACTCCCCACCTTTGTGATGAATGGACATGGTTCTGTGAAATGGGTAGAAATGTTACAGCCCCTCCCAAAGCCTCAGTGGTAAGGGATCATCAGCTTTGAGGGGGCCAATCCTGTTCTCGCCCCTGAAACTGTTCTAGTTTGGGGGGGCCCAATGAGGGGTGTATTAAGGAAAGTGCATTCTCTCTGCGTTTTTTATCTCCATAGAAGGTATTTATGAAAAGAGCCACAGAGGCTCTCAGTGGCCAGCTTGGAACCGTCAGTACCACAGCCACAGCGGATTGATAAGTAAATGGCCGCTTGGTCACCTCATCAGGATACTGGAGAGCCTACTCATTCATCTGAGAACTGGAAAAGAAAAATTAAGCCAGCCGATCGTCAACACAGCAAGCAGGAATTCATCTTCTGTTTATTACATAATCTTCATCACACCAAAGTCAAATGTGGTGAGAAGTTTTTCTTTGATAGAATTGTCCCAGAAAATTAATGAAGAGTGAATAAATAATAAATAGGTGGCCATCATGTTACAATCCCAAGTGGATGGCAGCCGTCCTGCCAAGGAAAGGGAAGCCGAGGACCTGTGCTTCCTGACGGAGGCAAGCAGCCACACCCTTTGACAAGGGTCTGGAATAGAGGCTGCAGTGAGCCTTCAGACATCCCTATGGGCTTGCAGGGCACTCAGGGACAGGGACGTATTAGAGACAACTACAGCAATGTAATTGCCATTTCCCCACGCATCTGTGGGATGATGGTCCCGTGTCCTCGACAAATAAAACAGCAAAGGAAAACATGTAGGGGACACAACCAGATTAAAAGAGAAACAAACATCCATTAACTTCAGTGTCTGAATGTGATTCTGCTGCTGATTCTACAAATGAGTTTAAAATTTATAAGACAATTGAGCGCCAGCCACAGTGTTAATATGTAAATGAATTTTTATTGTTTTCAGTGAGATAATAAAACTTTTTATCTTTTCTGGAGTCCGTACTTTGTAGATAGACACAGTGAAGTATTTATGGATGAAACTGATTGATGTTCTGCCCTTGTTTAGAACAATCTCAGAGGTGGGGTAAATGTGTGTGTGTGTGTGTTTGTGTGCAGATAAAGCAAGATTAACCTGAGTTGATCAATTCTAAAGCTATGTGATTAATATATACCTTTTTCTCTGCTCTTGTGCATTAGTAACTTTCCATAATTAAGAAACAGATCTCTGTTAATCCCTTTCGAGAACAAAATGAAAAGAATCCTGAGGAGCACCGGCTTCTGGAACTTGGCTTTGGGTTGCCAAAGTCATTCTTCCGCAGGCATCTCACACATTATCCCTCGTTTTCCCACAAACCCCTTCTCCCTCCCTGTCTGTGCCCTGGCGACCCAGTAGGAGACGTCCTTCCTTCACCCATCTGCTCACCTGCGAAGTGCACATCCGATGATATTCCCTCTTCCTGTACCTCTTGCTGCAACCCCAGCAAGTACTGACTGTTTATGCCTTTAATTCACTTGGCTGTATGTGCCGGGCTTGGTGACAGTCCTACCACACTGCACCATACTCAGTCGCACCTGTGCTCTGCGTGGCTCTGAGCTCCCAGGGAACAGGCACCAGCTAGTGCTGATTTTCTTTCCCTAGTTTCTGCTTTGAATACACCATTCAGTAAAAGTGTGCAGAATTGCACGTGGGTTCAGAGTCACCCTGTTTCCTGCACTTACAGGCACCAGTGTGTATTTCTGCAGATAATGACCTGCCCCGTGGCATCCTGCCAAGGGTCTTCTGGTGCTGAAAAGACATCTGCTCTTCATTATTAAACACACAACACTACCCCTCTGTGTCAGGTGACACGCTTCCAAACAGTTCCTGAGCTGGATTCTAGGAGACACTGAATTCTCTAAGCAGCCCTTCTTTGTACCCAGTGTCATTATGCTCTCTATTCAGCAAGCAGCTCAGGTGAGCCGCCTGACCTCTCAGCCAGGGTTGGTGTCCCCAACATTGGATGGAAATATTGTGGACCAGGTTCCTGGGTCCTGATGTTCCTGGGCCTGTGACAAGGCCTCCCTGCCTACGAGGTGTCAAAAGATGCACGGGAATTCCCTGGAGGGGGAGGCATCACCTCACTCCCAAGAGCTTCTCCTTCAGTCTGTTTAGGAATTGTGCTCCCAGTGGAGGGGCACACATAGGAAGCTTCGGTGTGGAAGCCACCTCATCTGAAGGTGTCTGAGGAAGGCATCAGGCCACACCGGCACAGCTCTGTGGGCGAGCTGGCCTGGCCTCAGCCTGCTCACTCCCCTGTGGGGTGGAAACCACAGTGCTCCAGGGATGGCGGCCCCAGCAGAGCTTGGCTGTTCGTGTGAGTGTAGCTGCTGATGAGTGGGGGCACCTTCAAGTGGGGTGTGGTTTCCGACTGGTCACAAATGAACAACGTGCCAAATGGGCACTGGAAAATGGGCAAGTCAGCACACAATCCAACAGATTGGCCACGAACAGTAAGATTATAAGCTTGTCTGCATTCCAGTGACATCATTCTAGTTTCATGCTTTTAAATTAAGAGCTGTTTTGAGGTATAATTCATGTATCACAAAATGCACTTTTTTAGGTGCTCAGTTGGAGAGGCGGTGGGGTAATAACATGCCTGATTGCAGCATTCCATTAAGCCCAGAATAAACCCTGCGGCCAGCCCCTGGCCACAGTGCAGCAACCTTTGATCTGAAATCCGTACCTGGACGTGGGCTTGTCCTGCCTGTGTGCAGGGAATCATGCAGTCTGTACCCATTTGCCCCTGACTACCTTCACCAGCACCGTGTTCTCCAGGCTCACCCAGGCCACAGCCTGTGTCACTGCACTTTCACGGCTGAATAGTCCTCAATTTTGTGGATCTGGCACATCTTGTTTGCACAGTAACCAATTGATGCCATTTAAATTGTCCCTGTTTTTTGTCTTTATATCTGACACAGCTGTTATCCTCGCACAGATTTTTTCATGTGAAAACATGCTTTCGATTCTCTTGAGTGACTATCTAAGCATTGGATTTCTGGGGTGTATTGTGAATATGTTTACCATTTTGAACAACCTTCAAGACGTTCTCCGCAGTGGCTGTACCATTTCACCATCTCATCCGCAGCACCTGAGAGTATAGATTTCTCCATCCTGTGGGTGCTTGTCGTTGGCAGTCTTCTTTATTGCATTGCTCCTCCTGGATGTGAGGTGATACCTTATTGAGGTTTTCTTTTTCTTTATTTTTTTTTTCTATTTGTTTCTCTTTTTGGAGAAATATGAATTAAGTCCTTGAGCCATTTTCAAATGGATTATTTATCTTCTTTATTGTTGAGTTATATGAGTTCTGTATACATTTTGGGAAGTGTTCCTTATCAGATATATGATTTGCAAATATTTCCCACAATGCACAGGTTTTCTCTTCACTTTCTTAATAATAACCCCTGAAGTACAAACTTTTAAAACTTTTTGATGAAATCTTACAAATTCATTTTTTCTACCACTATTTATGCTCTTGGCTTCACAGATTAGAAAACTTTGTACAAGCCATGAAAATGAACATTTGCTCCTAAATTTTTTCCTAAGAGTTTAATAGTTTAGTTATTATTTGTAGGTCTGTGAATGACCTTGAGTTAATTTTTGTGTTAGTTGTGAGATAGGTGTTCAGCTTCACTGATTTGCAAATGGTTCTCTAGTTGTTTCTACACTAATTGGAGAAAAAATTATTATTTTCCTGCTGAATTGACTTTGCACCTATTTGAAAATCAATCAAACACAACTATAAAGAATTGTTTCTAGACTTTAAATCACACTTGTTCCATTGCTATACATATGTAGCAATATGTCCCTACTGTGCTGATCTAGGAATAGGAAGTGTGAGTCTTACAACTTTTATTTAAAGATTCCTTGGGTTATTCTGATTTATTTTCATATGAACTTAGGATCAGCTTTTCCATTTCTACAAAAGGGGCTAGGATTTTTTGGAATTACTTTGCATCCAGAAATCTATTTGGATTATATTACAGTCTTAAAAATATGAAGCTATTCTGATCCATGAACATGGGATGTCTTTCCATTTAGTTAGTCTTTCATTTCATTCAACAATGTTTTATAGTTTTCAGTGTGCAAGTCTTGTACCTCTTTTGTTAGATTTATTATAAGTATTCCTAAGTATTTTTGGTACTAATGTAATTAATATTTTTATTAAATTTTAATCCAGGTCATTCCTTGCTGGAGTACAGAAACATGATTGATTTTTGTCTATTGATCTTGTCTCCTTATACCTTCTGGAACTCCATTTTTAGTTCTAGGTTTACTTGTGTCTTCCTTATGATTTTGTGTACACAAAAGCATGCCTGCCATCGGTAACACAGAGGTAGTTTCAGTTCTTTCTCTACAATCTGGGTGTCTTTTTAATTTGTTCTAATTGCATAACTGTCCTGGCTAGAACCTCTAACATAAGTTTGACTGAAAGTGGTGAAAATGTGGCATTTATTTTTTCATAATAAGTAGTGGTGACTTTTAGTAGGTGCAAAAATGCTCCCTTGCATTTTTTTGATCATGAAAGGGAAGCAAATTTCTTTTAAGTGTTTTCTATATTTACTGAGGAGATGATATGATTTTTGCCCTGAATCGTATCAATATGATGTGTTGGACTGATTGATTTTCATATCTTGAACAAATTCTGCATGCCTCAAGTGAATGCCACTTGCTCTTCATCTACAGTAAGTTTTGCTTGTTGCTGATCTGGTTGCTAATGTGGTAATGAGAATTTTACTTTTGTATTCACAAAGTATATTAGGCTATACTTTTATTTCCTTGTGATTCTTCTCTCTGGTTTGCTATGAAAGTAACACTGACCTCATGGGATTAATTGTAGAATGGTGCCTTCTCTTCTTTAGTCAGCAGAATTTGTGATTTAAATAACTTGAATCTTATAGCAATTATAATGTGTGATCTCTCTAACGAGCACATTTTAGTTCAATTTAACTTTTAAATATTAATTTTCTTTTTTGTTTGTTTTATGGAAATTTATTTTTAATATAGCTTTTAGATTGTATTTTAGTGAATTTCCTTTATTTCATTTTTGTCTGCTCCAAAAGCATTTGGGAACTCCCTGTAGACCTTTGGAATATATTAAAAGTGATAATAGTAGGCTCAGATCTATCCATCATATTTTGTTTTTCTAAAAATAGTAAGTTCTTAAACTGTGGCATTCAGCTTTGTTCTCTGGCATACTAAAGATCTGAGCTACTGCACATGTTATGGATGAAATTTATGCCATGGTCTATTTACAATTCTAAATCTTGACTATTAGAAAAGTAACTGTTACCTAATGTGTAAAAGAGTAGAAATCATTCCCTTTGTGATCCAAACATACAACACTCAAGCAGTTTGAAAGTAAATTTCAAAGGAGAAATAAAAATAATAGAGGAAGGAATATATTTTGATGAAACATTTTACAAAGATTTTTGGCAGCTGTATGAATTACAAATAAGCAACTTATGACAAATCCTGCTTAAATTCATAAAATGCTTATTAATCACTTAGCACTTGCACAAACTATGATAAATTGACGGGTGTGTCTGATGGAACTGTTAAAGTAGCAAAACAAATTGCATATCATGGCAATGATTTTCCTCTTCTCAGTGTACTCATCCTAAAATATTTAAACATTATTTAAAATAAGGTATGTAAATAGCATGAAAAACTAAAAAGTAAGTTGAATGAAATAAAAACAAAACAAAAGTGAGATTAATATTTTATAACAGTCTGCATTTTTTCAAAAACAGAGAAATAATGAAATACTTTCTTTTATACCAGATGATATTTATTAGACTTCCATGCCTTTTCTACATTTCCATTACAAATCTGAAGATAATAATCCCTAACAAGACAGCCAGCATAACTGCTCTCACTAAACGCCGCAAGTACAGCATGTTGCAAGGTCTGCCCAGTCTCCAGGCTGATTCCTGCTGCTTCAGTGAGGAAGGTCAACTTCCCCTCTTTTATTTTTTTTATTTATTTTTTTTATTATTCCACAATCTATATTTGATGTTTGAGTTCCACGATTCTGAACCTTACAAGTAAAAATATTTTTTCCATTTTAACCTCAAGAATGTTGACTTGACATACAATTTAAAGTGCTTCATACTTTTATTTCTAAATAAACTTTATTTTAAATGTTTCACTTAAGGATCTGAAGAAGAGATTCAATTTATTAGCATGATGGGTGGGCAGAAAATCCTTTTCCCATCCATAGCAAAGATAATGTAGAAGGATATACATTTGTCACAGGAACATCTCCCCAAGAAATGTATGTTAGGCTGTGATTAACTATGAAAGTAGGCTTCTTCGAAAATTTCTTATGAATTTCTTCTGGGATCTGGGGCTACTAAAAGCAACTTTATTAGTCATCAGAAAGTATCTGGAATTTATGTGCTTCTGTGATAGGAACAGGAAGGTAGACCCACATGATACTGGGGTGCATGGTTAGAGTGAATGCCCTCACCTTGCTTAAGAAGCCCCCCACAGCCCATAGGACCTCCAAATTGGCTGTGCTTGAGCCAGGCAAAGGGGCAGCATAGGCATAGTCTCACAAAGTTCCATACTGTAAACTGGTTCATTTCTCAGCTATGATGTCCCAGGTCTGTTCCCTGGGTCCAAAGCCTTTGTTTCCTTTTCTCTGAGTCTTTTCAGAGCTGGATCCATCCTTTATATTCCCATAACCTCCTTGGTGTTTCACTTCACCTCTGTCTTCTCTGTGGTCACAGTTGTCTTCTTCCCCAGGGGTACTATGCACTTCTTTCTGCACATAAAGGTCTGGTGCTTGCCCTGGCACTTTCTGCATCTGTCCTCAGAACATTGACAGCCTAGCCCAGCAGGCTGCCTTTTCTCCCACATGGGGTGTTTGCAAGTGAGAGTTTGGTCTAAGTAGGTCAGATTTGAATGGTTCATGCTCTTTAGAGGTGGTGATTGTAAGGAGAAAGTTCTCAGATGTAAGAGATGTATGATAGTTTCAGGTGAAATGATCCAAGAAAATGGTTTCTGTGCCACATTTCAAAATTCAGACCAATTAAAAACACTATAAGGAACAATGAGCATTTGCCACACAGCACATTGACTGGCTTATTCCATCGCTTCCTAACACATCTCAGAGCTGCCCTGCCTTCCTCTGATTTTATCTACTTTACTCATGGGGTACATTGAGATGAAGACTTTGGGACTGAAAATAAAGACAGATTGATCTAATAGCCAAAACCTCAGACATGTCTTAGGGAGGCTGTTCTTTCATCCTCACAATCTGAAAGACAAGCTGCCCTCCATGCATTGCAAATGGGAACTTCCCCTCTTTTATTTCCACCATTCCTTTCCTTCTATCTTCTCAGCACACCTTCATGCGATAATGGGTTACATAATTAAGGAAAAAGGAACTACAAATAAGTTGTATTATATTATTTTATAATGGGAAAACATCCTAATGAATTGTCTAATGACTTCCCTAAGACGGGAGATGTTTTAAGAGTTAATCTAAATGTACAGTAGGGAAAAAATAAATGGACACTAAATTCTCATCTATACAGGGGTAAATTCTTCATTTACTAGCCTTTATATTAGGATCAGATAAAAAAGCAAAACTGAGAAATTAAGACCCAAAACAGTGATACATTTAAGAGAAACACCTGAGAATATATGGAATCCCCTAGAGTATTTAACTAAATTGACAATAATGAAAAAGCTAAGACCATTTACTTTGGAAATCAAGAGAATCTCTAATCACCAAACTGGAGCCAAATAAGTAAGTATAGTTTCTGCAAAAATGGTGATAACAATAAAGGAGTCTGGCTCTGTATCTGAAGTTGTTCTACAGGTTATGATGAATGGAGGGTAATATAATGAATTGTGTATTTGAATCCACATATTTCTTTAATGGTTCTAATAAAGCTAGTTTTAAAACTAAGTTCATCTTACAGACCTGCATATTTAAATTCCCATCCTAATTCTTACCATACAATAATGGGAAGGCATTTTCTAGCTATATGAGCCAAAAATTTTGTTTCAATGCTTCACTCTGTAGGCCTCTTGATTACTCTTGCCTCTCTCAATGTCAACTGTGCTTATTAAGTTAACACAGATGAGCAGCCTAATCCTATGAAATGGAATCTGAAATGCCCCAAAATGTGAAATTTTGAGCTCCAGCATGTTGCCACAGGTGGAGAGCTTCACACCTGACCTCTTGTGATGGGTCGCCATCTAAATGCAGAGCCTTTAAAGTACTGTATTAAACTACCTTCAAGCTGTGTGTATTGTGGTGTGCGTGAACCATGACTCAACTTAATGTTAAAACTTAACTACAATACCCAAGATGTCTCATTGTATGTTACAAATACTTCAAAAGCCGAAGAATTCCAAATCTGAAATTCCTATGGTCCCCAGCATTAAGGAAAACAGATGGCCAACCTGTAGCAGTTTCACTTTGAAGAGGCAAGTGTTCTGCCCTGGTCCAGGTGTTGAGGTGGGGCTCCAACACTAGCCTAGGGATGTAACAGGTGATGTTTAATGAAGCATTAACTCCCCTCACCCAAATGACTTAGTGAACACCTGGCCTGAGATCTGTGGAATCATGCAATTCCATCCTACAGACCCATTTCCATCCCATAACAGTGAATCATGGCGCTCGCCTGAAGGTGTCTAGTAGAGGCAGCCTCTTGCCAGCCAGACTAGAACTCTTGGTATGTGTAAGTGGAATCAGAGACCAGCACCACTAGAGCTGATGGTAGACCAAGAGGCTGAAAGAGGCACAGGTGACATTTGGACTCCCAGTGGAGCCGTAGGAGAGACAGCCCTTTTGGCCATTGGATCTAATGGACGGTGTTGACCCCAAGCCGGCCTGAACTGGAGTTCTGTTATTTACAGCACTTTCATATGCACAGCTGAAGCACATTAAATTATTTTATAAGTGCATCTTGTTTCTAGTTTTCAACAGTATTAGCACTGGCCACCAAGTGCTTTTTGTTCTGGTTAACAATTGGATATTAAAGCATCCACCTACCCACCTACCCACACACACACACACACACACACACAGAAGTTAAAAGTTTGCCAACTCTTAGAATCTTCAGACAAATGTGTTTCAGGCTTTAAAGATCTTTTTGTAAGTGTTCTAGATATTCCTTGAATAATTGCCAAATTTAATGGAAGCAGATAGCATTCCTACCCAGCAATTTTGTATTTGGAATATATATAATATATGGCCAAATATATAATGTCTTATATGTTTATTTAATAATCATTTTTTAAAAAAAACCAAGCTGAGGTACAGGGTATCAGTTCACATGGAAATTCATTATTTCTTCCTGGATTAGGAGATTTGGAATTTTAAAGAAATGAAGTTTGGATTTCACTATGTAATTTTGAGAAATAAGGTCAGATGCTGTACTTTTATGAGAAGAAAATTAAGTAAAGTCCAAAGAAAAATGATGCTGCAAAAAAGACCCATAATTTCAAGTGAAATTTATTTGTTGATGATTTGCAAAGGGTCAGTGTTAAATGAAATAAATAGCTGCTCAATGCCCCGATGTTTGAGACTTGCAGCAGGTACTAACATATAGACAGGTGCCCCCTCACATTAATATGGTTCAGCAGAAACATGACCCTCAAAGCTTAACTAGAGATAGTGAGAGAAAAAATAAAAATAATCCCAGGACATATATATATGGAAAATTTATAATTACTCACAGGAATGAATCAATTGGTCATTGATTCAAAACAGTAACATATTTAGAAAGTTTGATTCCAAATTTGGAATATTCTTTTACTTCCATGTTTGCATACATTAATAAGAAGTAATAAGTCTACATAAAAGATTCAGTATTAGCACATATATTCTCCTTGTGGATTTTTATTGTGAGTAATTTTTTGTAATTTGGTCAATCTCAGTTATTAGATTCTGTCATCTATGATGTCCCATTTTATTTGAATTTTCAAAAAGTTTTAAAATAGGTTTATGTCATTAAAGCACCATTATTTTAGTTTTTATAAATCAATATTTATTTGTAGTGTAGTGTAAAACATGGGACGAATCTCTTCTCATAAAATGAGGGACACAGATGCTAATGCCAGAGTGGGAAAGACACCTGTTCCTCTCTTGCATGGATGCGGCTCTGGTTCAGAAAGTGGAAGAAGCCAGCAAGGTAGCTGTGCCCACATGGAAGGGAGACAAGGACCGCAGCCCTCCCTGCCCCCCAAGAGCCTTTGATGCATTACATAATGCATTAGAGCACCAACGTGGACTGCCTGACATTGGCAACGCATAAATACATATAAAATGTTCACTTCTGCAAATCTAACTCTGAGCTGAGGTACCGAAAATCAAAAGCAAATCCTCACATTTCAAAGCTAGGACGAAATCCACACTAAATCAAAAGTGATCCCCTGCATGCATGCTCATGTTTTCACAGACGAGAGCGGGTTTGGCCACAGTACTTCACCGTACCCATTTATCTACCAAAATCACACGCTTTCTGCCAGGTAGAGACCCGGCTGGAGAGTCGCTTCCACCACGTTGGCTACAGTCTTCCATGAAGAAGGTGCAGTTACACCAGGAACAAAAGTCCATCTTGAAAACAAGCTTTCCTTGTCGCACCCAGGCCAGGCTGCTGCCCCCACCAGGCAGTGAGGACCCCGGAGCTTAACCATCTGGTAAGCACAGCTACTCGGGAGGCTGAGGCAGGAGGATTGGAAGTTGGAGGCTACTCTGAGAAACACAGTGAGTCCCTCAGCAACTGAGTGAGATCCTGGCTCAAAATAAAAAATAAATAGGCCTGGGGATGTAGCTCAGTGGTAAAATGTCCTCTGGTTCCATCCCCAGTATTGGAAAAAAATTAACCTTTAGAATATCCTCACAACTTAGCCTCCAGAGGCATGGTATTCAATAAAGCTCCATGTGTGAAAAACCTATGTAGAGCTTTAATTCTAAACTCAAATTTAAGGCAACAACAAAATACCACTTTTTAAATCTATACCATTTTATTTATTTATTTTTGGTGCATATTAATTTTACAGAATGCCTGCTTCGCTGTGGTCTGGTGGTACCTGCATGAGCTACACACGGCTGTGTCAGCCCTTACAACGACATTGACCTTTTCACGGGAGCCTGGAGTTGTAAAGGAGATGTCACATTTATAAAGGCTGCATAAATGTTGCAATTTCAAGAAGAAAGAACTACTTTGGGAGAAAATGAAGCCACACTCTGAATAGGATGACTAAAGTAAGAAAAGCAAAGACACAGAGGAAACTTCAAGGTGAGAACACGGAGATGCGTTGTTTTGCAGGCCGGGGGCTAAGAAGATGGGAATTTGCAGGCAGTGGTGTTGAGGGGCTTGCTTAGAGGTTTGGATAAAATCCTGCAGCAAAGGAGGCTTCATTTCTCCAATAGAAGAAGGACTTCCTGGCCAGCATCTCCAGAATGCAGAAGTGCAGGGACTGGGGGTCGCACCCAGGCCAGGCTGCTGCCCCCACCAGGCACTGAGGACCCCGGAGCTTCGCCCACATGCAGTTTTTAGGCCCAGAGCACAGTAATGCTCGAGAGGCTCACTCCTCATTGTCGAGCCTCACCCTTTTATCCCATCTCCAATGTATCTTTTCAATAAAATGAGGGCTTTTCCCAAGGCAGCTGCTGCAGCAATGATATCTATTGATTGGATCAGTTGCCAAATTCAAACAAGAGTGCGTGAGATAAAGGAAAAGCAAATTTCAAGGGAGTTCAGTGCCACACCCAGACTTGCTGAAGCCACTCTACATGGAGGCACCTACAGGGTGGTCCACCCTGCAGAGCCCTGGGAAGCATGGGGAAGGGGCTCCTCCTGACTAGTAAGCAGCTCTGCACTTCCAGCCCGTCCCTTCAGCACAGCTTGCTGAGCCCATCTCTCCAGCACAGCTTGCTGAGCCCGTCTCTCCAGCACAGCTTGCTGAGCCCGTCTCTCCAGCACAGCTTGCTGAGCCCGTCTCTCCAGCACAGCTTGCTGAGCCCGTCTCTCCAGCACAGCTTGCTGTGTTCAGAGACAGATTCCTGGAAGACTCACACCAAGTCCACTGAAATCCACAGATAAGCTACATGCACAGCAAAGCACAAGCTCTTTGGGAAACTTTAATTACTTTGCCAAAGTGATAAAATATGTATGAGAGAAGAGAACATCCAGACAGTCTATAAAGTAAACCAGCTAACAAATTAATTAGCACTTAATAACAAGAAATTTCTGTCATTGGCAAAAACACCATAAGTTAAATATACAGATTTTTTTTCTTTCACTACTTTTAGTAACTAATTTTTGGCCATGACTCCATTTGTTCCTGTGCAGTGCACAGCATGATAAATAGCATGCGGCACTCACCAGCTTAGAAATTGATTTCAGAAAGTGATTTTACACTTTTAATAAAGATGTAGCAACATACTTAGAGGAGGAACAGCCCAGGACTTCAGATGACATCTCTTCTTTCTTGCCATTAAATTCAATAGGGAAGGACATAATATTGACAACACTCAGAGGCAGGACTAACCACTGCTGCCTCGCACGGCCCCGTAGCACCTCATGCAGGAAACAGTTTGCATCGCGGCTGTGTTGAGACTGCAGAATGTGAAGCAGCCTTGTCAGCCTTTGAAAAGCTGATCACATGTGTGCACCTAGTAGTTCCCGTATTATTCCCAGGGCAGTCTTGTAAATTCAAGATACAGTAATCCAATCCCCTCAAAATATGGATTGTACCTGGCCTTATAAAATATACCATCTAATTAAATTTAAGGTTGTCAAACGTAAAAAATCAACATGTCTGAATTGAATTTAAATATCTGCTTTATATCAATAAATAAATATAAAATTTGTTTACTTGTTAAAGTCAACTGAAAGACCAAATTAAAAAATAAAATATTACAGGTCAAACACAAAAGGTTGAACCTCCAAATAAAAAGTGGACAGAGAATCTCCAGGCAAATGTTCACAAAAAGGAACAAATCAGGGCTTGGAGCCGGTGCTGGGGAGACAGGGACGCTGGTACTGCAGGGCACAGGTGACTGGGGGGTGTCAGTGGCATCCAGCCCCCCAGTCTGCTTCATCTCCGGAAGCCACGCACTTCAGGAGTTGCAGGAAATTGGGTTGCAACCCTGATTTTCCTGGGAAAACAAAGAAACAAAAATGAGAAAATGTGTGAAGGGTCCAAAGAACATTACTGATCACATTAAACCAATAGGTACTTAATAAAATACACCTGGATAGAGAAATATATTTTGGTTTTATGTAATATGTGACCAAAACTGTAAGCATAATAATAAAGACCAATACATTTCAAAATCTAAACAGAATGTAGATTGTATTTGCTGACCATAGGAAATAAAATTGTAAAATGAAAATAAAAATAGAAAAAATAAAAATAACAATCTGGAAGTTTTAAAACCCTACCAACATTTAGACTGAAGAAGATACATAAATTATTACTGAACAATGAAAATATGCATAAAGTATATTGAATGTGACAAAAACTATATTCATAGCAAAATCCATGTCAAAAATAATTACACATATAAATAATAAAGTTTATTTTTTGAAAAAAAGTGTCTACCATGTAACACACAGGGGACTCTCATTTATTTCTTAAAGAGCAACAACAACAAGGTAAGGAATTCAGAAGCAAAGTGAAAACCAAAAGGGAAGAAACACAAAACAGGCAACAAATAAATAAATAAAAAATAAAATGATCACTCACCAGTGGGGAGTAATTATTTTAAAAACAGCGCAAACAAAAAAAATTAGAGCTGTAAAGTTAATTTTGAAATAGGTCCATGTGTTAAAGATTACTTTATGTGAAATCATTTTTGTCAAATTCCTGTCAGAAATACAGAAATCTAAAATAAAAATTCAAGATAATGAGAAAATTTTAAGTTAATGTCCTTTTGTGAGAAATTTGATCTAATAAATCACTAATACTGATTTGACTATTTCTTGCCATAGGAAAAATGAACATGTTTAGTAGTTCTTCAGGAAAAGAAGGCAGTTTCCACAAAACTGCAGATCAATAGAATACTTATTTAGGATTGGTTATGAAAATATGTGAAATAAAATGATGAAAAATGATGAAATTTAGCAATATTTGAAGATAAATTCACTACGACTCAGTGAGCTGGACTACTGAAATTCAATAATGCATTCCTTTTAGAAAATTGGTTAATGTGGCACTGATTAGATCAAAGGAGAAAAAGCAAAATGGCAACAATAGGTCTGTAAAGACATTTTACAAAAATTACTATTCCCCCTTTTTTTTTTTTTTTTTTTTTTGGCAGTGCTGGAGATTGAACTCACGGCCAGGCAAGCACTCTACCAACTGAGCTACATCCCCAGCCCCTGTTCCCCCATTTTTAATTGGTGCATTACAGTTGTGCGTGGTGATGGGATTTGCTGTTACACATTCACACACACCCACTCTGGAGCAATATAATTTGGCCAAGATCACTCCCAGCACTTCCCGCCCCTCCCTACCCCACCTCCACCCCTTGGTCCCTTTCCTCTGCTGATCTCCCTTTGATTTTCATGAGATTCCACCCCATGTGAAAATTCTTACATATCTGTAACAACAAAATACTCAAACCAAAAGTAAAGTAGAAGGTTTCATAATCTCTCTCTTGCTCGATCTCTCTCTCTCTCTCTCTCTCTCTCTCTCACACACACACACACACACACACATTCACTTAAACATATTTACTAATACATTTAGGTGGCAATTGAAAAATTCTTAGTAACATTTGTCTCAATACAAGAATATTTACCTTACCATATTATTTAACATAGTTCTTGTTGCACTAACTAATAAGATTAATAATAGATAAGAATAAACAACATATAACAGATTGAAGAAAACAAAATTTTATCATTGAATTTTTACAAATACATGTTGTAATTGCATCTATTATGTATTATATATAGAAAATATATATTTCATGTCTATATAAATATTTTATATGCATGCACATATAATATATATGTGTGTGTATATATATATATGCATACATATATATATTCTCTAAGGAATCTCAGAGAAGTAATCAAAAACTATTAAAAATTTTAGAGAAATTGGGTAATAAGTTCTAAAATTATATTAAAACTACTTTTTCAAAATACTACTGATAACCAATTAGAAAATGTTTTTAATTTTTTTAAATGAAGTTAGAATTTAAAACACTCAAGTAAATTATTTTAACATTGGGACACTATCTACTCACCTACATATTTTATAATCAGTGAAATACCAAATAAGTGCCAATGGTCTACTTAATAACGTGCCCAGATTTACCCGGGGCTGTCACCCTGCTGAGTGAAGGGTCTGTGTGGGTGGAGAAGAGTAAAATGGCCAAATGTAGCACCATATCAGCCCAGAATGCGTCATCTGGAAAGACTCCAAGCGTTCTGTGTTACGTGTGAATGCGTTTATTCAAATACAGTTTATGATGACAAGAAGCTGAAGACCAGGGAATGTCCTTGAGGAAGGGACCATTTGCTCACGTGTCATGTGGTCACTGAACTGGGGACACACAGCAGTAGCGAAGCCCCGCCCAGTGATGGCGCATCAGGCCTATCATTCCATGCTTGTGCTCACTTTAAAATTTTAACTCCATGTACGGCATGTAAACAACAGTGTGTGTGTGTGTGTGTGTGTATGTGTGTGTGTGTGTTCACTCTCATGCGTGAACATACCCACATATTTGGAAAGAGTAAGAAGGGCCTGTTTGGGTTGAAATGAAAAATTCTTCCAAACACAGTAAATTGACAAAAAAGAACTTATTATTATTTTGTATGTTATGGTTTGGGTGTGAGGTGTCCCCCAGAATCTCATGTGTGAGACAGTGCAAGAAGGTTCAGAGGAGAAATGATTGGGTTGTGAGTGTCTTAACCCAATCAGTGGATTAATCCCCTGATAGAGACTGACTCAGTGGTAACTGAAGTGTTGGGGTGTAGCTGGAGGGGGTGGGAGTTGGGGCCTGGCTATGGGTATGTATTGTATCTGGCAAGTGGAGTCTCTCAGCTTACTGATCATCATGTGAGCTGCTTCCCTCGCCACACTCTCCCTCCATGACGTCCAGCCTCGCCTTGAGCCCTGAGGAATGGAGCCTGCTGTCTTTGGATTGAAACCTCTGAAACCATGAGCCCCTAAATAACCTTTTCCTCCCCTAAAATTGTTTGGGTCAGATCTTTCAGTCACAGCAATGGAAAAGCTGACTAAAACCTGCACACAATGAACAAAGATGCACGGAACACAGACGACTAAATAGTAGAGACAGGTCAATGGCAGGAGGTGGAGCTGGACACAGGGAGCAGACAGACAGGCATGTCACCGCTGGCCAGCCATGCCTGGACAGTGGGAAAAGACAGGGCAAGGTCAAGGGATGCCTTGGAGAAAAGGCCAAGACAGAAGGTAGGACTTCATTTGCTTCTTGACACTTAACTTTCTAACTGTGCACCTATATTACTATATATATTAAATTGCTTATTTTTTAACATGAAGGGCCCAATATTTCCCCCTTAGACATTTTGTCATAAAACATATTAATAATTTTAAGTTTTTAAATCATGTGCTTTCCCTTTTTTTTTTTTTTTTTGGTGGCGGGGTGGGTGGCATGCTGGGGATTGAACCCAGAGCCTTGTGCTTGCAAGGCAAGCACTCTACCAACTGAGCTACACCCCCAGACCAAATCATGTGCTTTCTTATTACACTGCTGTACAATGTTTTCCCCTCAAATCCACATAATAAAATTTCAAATAACAAATAATATAGCATTTGCTAAATCAACACATCTTAGAGGTTAAGTGTTCCTTAGAATGCGTTTTATTCAATAACTCAAAAACTACTTGCCGGGTCTTTGCCACAAGTTAGGTAGAACTCCAGCAAGTGCAGGAATGAGGCCTGATCCAAGAACCCTGTCTGGTGAGGTGGGGGGCCCACTTACCAGGGCACTTACACATGGCAGAGGACCCAGGAGGGGCCCCCTCCGGGGCACTTCTAAGGAATGAGTGGAAATATGAAGGCACACAGCGAGGCACTGACCTCTCAGATTCGGAATTCCTTTCCAAAACAAGAAGCCCAAGGCCTCGACAGGATGCCCAGCCTCAGTGAAACATCCTGGCTTTGGATGTGGCTATTGCTGTAATTCTTTCATTTATTATTTTCAATTATATATTGTCTTTTCTACTGTCTTTCAAGTTTCCTTGAAAATTACTGGTTTTTAAAATTTGTTTTAATTAGTTATACATGATAGTAGAATGCATTCTGATACATCGTATATAATGGAGTATAATTTCTTGTTCCTCTGGTTACACATAATGTAGAATCCCCACTGGTTGTATAGTTACTTATGTACACAGGGTAATAATGTCTGATTCATTCTACTATCTTTCTTATCCCCCTACCCCCTCCCCTCCCTTCAATCCCTCCACCCAATCTAAAGTAACTCTATGCATCCACATATCAGAGAAAACATTTGACCTTCAGTTTTGGGAGAATTGGCTTAATTAGCTTAGCATGATTTTAACATCCTTCCACAAGGAAAGCAAAACCTTAAAATTAAGCAAGCTAAGCAAGCTGTTTAGCAGGGGAACACTTTCCAAGTTATCCTTCCTTCAAATCCTGGCTCCAAATGAAGCCAGAATTGGACAGGCAGCTAGTGTAGAAATCAGAGAATCTGGTCAAATTGAGGAATGGAGACCATCAGGGTCAGGGAAGTTGGAGACGCCCCTGGGAGATGGGAATGTCAGTGTCTCCAGAGCCCTTTGATCACCAAGGTTACCTGCTTAACTGCCCCTCCCCAAAAGGTACAGGCAGGGAGTTGCTAATTTATGTCCCCTGGGCCCCCACCTGAATCTCCATGTGGCCCTTCCTCCTGCCATTCGCACCTCACCTTTTTGCTGTGTCACCACCACCATATGGGCAGGAAGGAGAGATAGATAAGGGTCAGAGGAAGGGGCAGAACAAAGAAGACCCTAACCTATAAAAGATGTAGGGTGCGCTCACTTCTAGGGGATCCTAGAACATCAGCCATGTCCCCCTTTCCCTCCCGGGAGAAGTCTGCGTTACTACTTTTAAGTAAAACCTGCTTAGCATGCCTGCCTCGGCGGCTTCTCTGGGGTTATACTTCAGCACCGGAGGAAGCAGAACTCGGCACTGGTAAACGGCAGTATCACAAACAGGTGAGCATTCCACCTCTAGAAGGACCCAGGGCATTCCTGCCATTGGCACAGCAAGTTGTTTAGAGATACGTGAAATTTGTTCTTGTCCTGGGTAGACTTTACCCCAGGACTGAAATGCCATCGTGTGTGTTTAGGTCTGTGTGTGTTTAGGCCCTTCTGCTTTTATTCTTCCAGTGGGCACCACAGTTTTGAGCCCAGAATAAGGTGCTCCTCTTCCCGGGATGAAAGCAACAAACTGCAGTGTCTCTGACCCAGCCAGGCTGATGACAGCTCAGGGTGAAGGCATGAGCAGCGCAGTCCAGGATGAAGGAGGCCACCCAGGGGCCTCGCGCCCTCAGCCTCCCACGGCGTCCTCAGCATCCCCGGGATGCAGGTCCAGCCTAAGCACCCTCCTGGATGCACCTCCAGCTTCCAGGAGCTCCATCCCCCCAGGACCTTTGGGTCCGCATCAGTAAATGTGTAGGGCACACTCAAGAGTTTGGGGACAGACGGTTTCAGATGGATTCACAGATTCCTTCAATCCCATGTCGTTTTCCCAGGCCCACTTTCAAATCAACAGTTCATTCCAGTGTAGCAAAATTGCATATGAGAATATTTCTATTTCAATACCTTTTCATAATATTAAATCTGATAATAATTTAGAAATTATAAAGTGTGTATTTAGGCAAACAATGGATTAATATTAACAAAGTCTCCATCCAAGTCCTCATAATTCAGAACATTGTAACAACTGCACAACGCTCAATGCTCACAACTTACTGCACAAACATTGCCATGGGATAGAAAGCTCTTTCCTTCCCCCAGTGATGGGGACCAAACCCAGGGCCTCGCACTTACTGGATAAGAGCGCCACTGCTCATCTGCTTACTGCCTGGCGCTCCGTTTCCCTCCAAAGCTGTGATTCCAGGCCAACCATAAAACTGAAAGGCTCTTCATTTTCTCTGTATCCAGGTCATTACATGCAACTGTCAAGCCATCTTTCTTCAAAGCAAATGGAGGAGCAGCGTGGTCTTGTGAGGAGGCCTGGAGAGAGCTACGGCACCGGGAAGATCAGTCAGGAGGAGTAAGGTAGTCACTGGTTCTTTTAGTGACTTGTATACGACATTCCTTGGTACTTACACGAATATGCATATAAAATTGAAATGTATTTCTACAGCTTATAAATGTTCTGAACAATAACAAGCTTTATTCTTAAATTATTAATATAACCAGATAATCTCCTCAAAGTCATAAAATATTAAAACTAAATGTGATCATAAAGGTTACCTAATTCAGAATGTTTAATTTCTTCTGTTGAAAACAAAAATTTAAAAGGAACTTGAAAGAATGAAGCCATCTCCCAGGTCACTGCAAATACAGGACAGGTGGACAGGAGGGGACGTCCTGCCCACCCCACTTCACAACGTGCCATGTGCCATTTCATTTAGATCATTCTGGTTTATGGGGGAGAGTGACAATAGCATCAATCAACAGCAGTGATGCAAGTGACTTCAGCAATGGCAGCCACGGCCTCTCCTCCACTCCTTGAGCTCAGAGCCCTCTGTTTCTGCTGTGACCAAGACCCACCGCCATCTTTAAGGAAATGCCAGCAGTCAAGGACAGCCCCAGGGACTCCCAGGACCTCAGTGCTGGACAGACGTCTGCGGTGGTCTCATGCAGCAGTGCCCGGTCACTGGGTCACTGGACCAGTGAGGACGGGGCTGGGAGGCAGACCCCCTCCAAGCATGTCCACATCAGCTCTTGGCCCTTTCCTTTGACAATGTGCAATGCATTGAGACGATTTCTTACAGCCTCGTCTTGGGGGCCTTCTGCTGCTTGGGCACAGGGAACAAGGCCCCTGGAATTCCTCAGGAGGATGTCTGTGTTCTTCCTTCTTCACCCTCCACAGCACATTGTACGTCTTCTGAAAATAACAGACAGTCTCAGTCGGCTGTGTCGCTGCTGTGACTGAATGACCTGACCAGCATGATTATAGAGGAGGAAAGGTTACTTGAGGGCTCACGGTTCCAGAGGTCTTAGTCCATAGAAGGTCGGCTCCATTCCTTGGGGCTCCAGGTGAGGCAGAACATGGCAGAAAGTGTGGCAGAGGGAAGCAGCTCACATCATCAGGAAGGAGACTCTACTCTCTATATACCCTATAGCCACCCCCAATTCCCACCTCCTCCAGCCATACCCACCACTTCAATTAATCCCACCAGGGAGTAAATCACTGACTGGGTTGAGACTCTCACAACCCAGTCATTTCTCCTCTGCACCTTCCTGCACTGCCTCCCATGTGAGCTTTTGGGGGCACCTCACATCCAAACCATAACAGAGACACACTGTATTTCTGTGAGAATGGCAAATTTATAAATGTAATTTGACAAACAGGATGAAGTTGGTTAATTCATTGATTTAACATTCTGCCTTTGTCCTTGGATATGTTTGGTCCACTGGTCTGTCTATTCACGTATCCACACCCTTAATACTTGTGGTCTTTTATCCCAGGCCATAGAAAAGACCATTGAAAAGCATCCAGCACCTTCAAACCCAATGGGCAAAGTGAGCCCACAAGGCCCTGCCCTGCACCCCCAGCCCGGAAGCTGCAGGCAACTGGGGTCACCTTAGGAACCAAACCACGAGTGAGTGAGCAAAGGTTCGTAAACGAGCCATTAGGTCTGAGGATTGGTAATTTTTCTATGAAATTCTCCTTATTTTATTATTTAGAAGTGCCGATTGCTGCGTGCAGTTACCTGATGGTGTCTGTGTCTGCCTGACAGCTTCCTTTTGCCACGATCAGGAGTTTCTTTCCACCCTTTGGGCGATTTACTCCAACAGTGATATTGCCACAGAAATTGTCCTTCTCTGTTTTCCTGCAAGATCTTTTTCATCCCTTAATTTTTAATTTATTTTAAAATATTATTTTCCTTAAAGTGAGTTTCTCCCAGGTAGCACAGCTTTGCTTTGTTTTGAGATGTTTGTGACACATCACATTTTATCAGCTAAAGAAAATGAATTTAATTTCCCCAAATTTTATTAAAAATGTACTTTGTCATAAGACATCTTATTGCAAAGATGAAATCTCACAATACAGCAATAAAGTTTGATGTAATAGCAAACTTTAAACAGGTCTAAGTTCTTTTTGTAGTTCTTTTTATTATTGTGGAAAAACCCAGTTTGTCATTGTGACCATTTCTTCAGCAGGCGTTACGGCAGTACTGACGCTACGCACGATGTCATACGGCAGATGAACTTCGTCATCTTGCAAAACTGAGGTACTATATCCATTGAACAAATATGATCCTTCTCTGCTACCACCCCATTACTTCCTGTTTCTATGAATTGGACAAGTCCAGGTGCCTCATATGAGTGGGCTCAGGCACGTTAGTCTTTTTGTAGTTAGCTTATCTCCCTAAGCATAATGTCCTCAAGGCTCATTTGTGTAATCATGTGACAGGATCTCCTTCTTTTTCCAGGCTGAATGATATTCCACTGCCTGTTTTCTTTATCTGTGCATCCATCTGAAGGCCCCTTCCTCCTCTTGCTGTTTTCAATAGCGATGCAGTGAGCATGGGTGTGTGAACACCTCTTTGAGATCTGTTTCAATTCTTTTGGATATATACACAGAAGTGAAATTGCGGGATCCTGTGGTAATTCTACTTTACTTTTTTGAGAAGCCCTAAACTCTTTCCCATAGCAGTGACATCCTTTCACATTCCCAACCAGCAAAGCACAAGGAATCCACTTTCTGCACATCCTTCCCTAGGCTTAGAAATCCCTGGGTTTGTTTTGCTTCCACAGCAGCCACTGACAGTGAGAGGTGATCTCCCTGTGGTTTTGAACACAGCTCCCAGTGATGATCCTGCTAAGCTTGTTTTTCTATACATTTAAGCCATTTGAATACACTCTTGGGGGAAATGTCTATTTAAGTCCTTTGCCCATTTTTAATGGAATCATTAGCCTTTAATCGTTGTAATGGAGTCGTGTGAGTTTGATATCCCTGAAGGTCCACGGAACTCATCCCAAGCTCACACGCACCTCTCCCACCCAGCACGTGGCCCGTCACTGCCGCTCCCTTTGCCTGCACATCCTGAGATGGACGGATTCCTGACTGGCTGTCTTCTCGCGGTAACCTCTGCTCTTGTTTCACACCCAGGCAGGCACTGCCAAGCCCAATGTCACCGAGTCTCCCCTGTTTTCTTTAGGGTTGTGTTTCTCCTGGTCCTGCACTTGAGGCCTTTATCCAATTCACCTTCCATTTTTAGATAATACAAGGTAAGGGTCCAGCTTGATCCCTTTTCTTTCCTTATTTATTTTTGCACATTTGCAGTTTTGCTAACACCATCTGTTGAAGAGACCCTCATCTTCCGACATGCGCTCCCGGCCCCCCTCTTGAAAGTCGCTGGACCAAACGTGGGAACATTTAGCTCGGGACTCTGTTCTGCTCCGTTGTCTCCACATCTGTCTTCATGCAAGTTCCATGCTGCTTGGGTTATTGTCATTTTTAATTTGTTTTGCAATCAGGAAGCGTAAGGCCTTTACTTTGTTCTTTCTCAAGAATGTTTCGGGATATTTGGGGTCCCTCGAGGTTCCATATGAATTTTAGGGTAATCTTTATCTATTTATGGAAAACATGCTATTGGGATTCTGGCAGCAATTGTGTTGAAGTGGCGGGTCCCTTTAGATGGCTTGGACATTTTAACAATATGAAGTTTTTCAACCTATGAACATAGAATAACTTTCCATTTCTTTGTGTCTTCTTTAATATTCTTTAGCAGTGTTTTGTCATTTTTAAAGTATGTGTTTTTCGCTTTTTCGTTGTCCATAGGAGCATCTTTCTTTTAATGTCACTGTAAAGAGTTTTCTTCCTTTACTTTTTGGGTCGTTCGTTGTTAGTGTACACTATTGCCACTGACTCCTTGTGTCGATTTTATATCTTGCGACTCTGCTTAATTCGTACACTGATTCTAACAGCTTGTATGGGAACTCAAGGGCTTTCTACCCACGAGACCACGTTGTCTGCTAACTGAGGTCTTGCACTCACCCCTTCCAATCTGGATCCTGTTGTGTCTGGGTTTGCCCTGACCCCTGGACGAGGCCCTCCAGTACCACCTTAATTAAACAGGTGGTGAGTGCAGGCAGCCTGCGCTGGTTTCTGTCTTGGGAAAGCGTCTGACTCCCCCCGTGAGTGCCGTGCTGATCTGTATGCCATGGCCCTGATCTTGCTGAGGTTTCTTTGCATTCCTAGTTTGCTGAGCAGTTTTATCAGGAAGGAATGCTGGGTCTTGCTGAGGGCTTTTCCTGCATCAGCTTGGGAAGACCGTGTGGTTCTGTCCTTTGTTCTCTCAATGTGATGCATCACGCTGATCGATGTTCATATGTTGAACCATCTGTGATGGTGCGAATGTTTGCTCCCTCTGAAATCCATGTTGCAACTTAATTGCTATCAAGAAGCGTTAAGAGGTGGGACACTTATGGGAGGATCAGGCCATGAGAGCTCTGCCCTCAAGAACCACCTGTGCTGATGTCCTGGAGGGGGTCCTCTCAGCAGGATGAGCTCAGCCCTGCAGTCTCTCCAGCTTCTGCCAAGAGGAAGGCCCTGACTAGCTGGCACCTGGATACGGGGCTTCCAGCCTCCCAAACGGTAAGAAATGAAATTTCAATAAACTCCTGTTGCATCAGCAGAACTGTGCTGAGCTGCACCCTGGCATTCCAGGAACGAGGTCCCAGAGGTCTCGGGGTGAAAGCCTTCTCCCCTGCAGTTGAGTTTGATCGGCTAGCATGTCGCTGAGGTCTCTGAGTCAGTATTCCTGGGATGTTGGCTTCTAACTTTCTTTCCTTATCATCCTGCCCGTGTTTGGCTGGGACATCAAAGTAATGCTGGGTCAAAAAATGAGTTCCAAAGTGCTCCCTCTTCTTCAGGTTTCGGGGAGATTTTGAGAAGGATTGTTAATCTGTTCTTGTTTTTTAAATCCTACAACAAAGTAGTCTCTTTAGGCAGTTGATGCCTCTAATTCTTTCATTTTTATCGTTCTTACGAAGCATTTGATTCACTCTTGCTACTTTGGCTCTGTTCGGCGGCCTTCCCCTCCATTCTGCCTTTATGCGCCTTCTTCTTTCCAACCTCTGTTCCCGGAGAACCTATTGCCTGGATTTCTCTGACAATATGGCATTAAAAACACAGCCCAGGGTTTAAGACCTACACTTAATTTCAACTCCTGGGCACCTTGTCTGAGGTGACAGTCATTTCTAGGACTTGAAATTTTCTATTCATGGGCTTTAATTTTACCATGGACATAAGAAAAGGTTAAAAATGATTTTGTTTTTCATTTGGTCTGTTATTCTCTTTGAAGCAGAAAAGAAATTTCTAAAAATAGTTCAGTTGGCTTCTAGACTTCCAGCTAATTTTCAGCTGCTATTCCTTTTTTGGCAGATATCCACATGCTTGCTTCCATTTATTTATATTGACCAGATAATATTTTATCAATAAAATATGCCAAATCATTAGCTATCTTGAGTGAATGTTCCTCAAATGAAGGAACACGAAATTATTTTGCAATTTTTTATTTCTTGTTAAACACATAGGTAAATGGACATGGAGACATGGACATTTGTTGCATCCAGAAAACAGGAGAGGTGATTGATAGCAGGTCAGGGGGCACTGGACAGCCCTAGTCAGGTGGAAGGCAAAGGTCCAAGAATCCAGCTGGAAACTGAGAAGAGATGGTGCCTAATGGCGGGTGGATTTTGCACAAGAAGAATTCAAATATGGGTCATATCCGTGTGACTAAAGATGATCACACTAGTAATCAAAACAATACCCAGGAAGGGGGCCTCAGATGGAATGCAGATTCAGAATTACCTTAGAAATTCTGAGACTGAGGTGAGAGCAGTCCTCCAAGTGGACTTTGAATTCAAGTGGAAGGTCTCGCCCCTTCAGTTTCTAGGTATGGTGAAGGCTGCCAGGATCTGAGGCTGCAGGAACGTCAGGACGTGAGAGCAGGAAGATCTGACGTGGTCTCTGAGCATTTATTAAGAACCTGCTCAGGGCAGGCGCTCTGCTGGACCTGGCTGTGCACCAGGGAGATGGCCCGGCCCCCGCGCGGGTTCCAGAGATGGAGTTCTATGTTAAGCAGCTATGAAAATAATTAAATAGGATGCACAGTGATGCTGAAATAGATTAATTCATGACAGAAAACAATGGCGATGGGTGTTGCTTAGGAGAAGTCACTTCAAGGGGATGATTTGTAAACGGAGCCCCAGGGGGTGAGGACAGGACCTGTGTGTGGAGCAAGAAGAAAAACGCTGGGGCCAAGGCTCGGGAGGTGGGAGTCCTGAAGCACAGGGGGCTCACTTTGTGGAGGAGAACAGGAATCCAGCTTGGGGAGTCCTCGCCATCACAGGCAGAGGGCGAGTTCAAGGCAGGCAAGGAAGACGGGCACCTGGGAGCCCATGTGCAGGCCCTGTGGTTTGTATGCTTCCTGGTTGTGGGCATTTCCTTACAGCTGCCCAAGCTGCCTGAGGTGGACGGATTCGAGGGGGGCCAAAAATGTATAGAGGGACAAAAGTGAGGGATTGTTGAGTGTTCACACAAAAGAGCGCTTTGGCTGAGAGTGTGACGTTAGCCAACTCATCTCTTTAACCAGGCACACCGGACCCGCGCCTGAGATCTCAGCCTTGGTTCAATCCCTGCAAGTTATTTTATTTCTTGGGTAGTCTGAGGAGGAGAAGCAACAGACCAGTAGGTCAATCAGAGAAGCAAGAGGGGTCCTTACAAAAATAAAATAAGATGCCCCTTGAACCCCGGAGGGAGAGAAGTTAGGTTAGATGGAACCCCTGTCCATACCACCCAGGAGGGCTGACCAGGAATGTTGATTTTGTCATTTGGGGGAGTTAGTTTTCAGGGAAGACCCAGAGAAAAAATGCCATTCTCATCATCCCATCAAGGGTGGGTGGGTCACCCATCTCACCGCCACCCATCCCACGCTGGCAGAGCAGGGTTCAAGTCCCTCCAGCATGAAGTCCTCCCCTCCCACACTGTGCTGTTTGGAAGCCCCATGTGCAGCCCACACCCAGAGAAGGGGAGATGAGGAGCCACTCCATCTCTTGGAGGGGAGACTGCATGGCTTCTTGTCATTGGAATTGTTCTGTGTGGCAGGTCTGTCTGTTGTCCCACGTCTGTTCATTCCTTCAGTGTAGACCCAGGGATATTTATTTTAAATTTTGGTTACGATTCAGTTTTTTTTTTTTCTTTTGCTCAAACCATGAATCTAACTGGCTTTGTGCCCCTGTAATGTAAGCCTATGGTAAGAGAGGGTTTCTCTTTTTTAATATCCCCTGGATGTGGCACTCACTACAGGCTGCTCCAGGCCATCTGTGCACTTCCTGCCCCAGTTCTAGAATCAGCTCTTTCTGTGGGAAGCCCTGGTTCTGCTCCTTGGGGGGTGGCATTGGGAGCTCAGGGCTGTGCACTGGCCGCGCTTTCTTGGCCTTGTCTGCCATTGCTCCTACACCTTCTCAGATGACCGAGCCCGGGAATCCAGGTGTGACGGCAGCCCGTGTGGCGGTGCCTGCATGTGTTTATGGGAACCACCTGCTTCTGCACTGTCTAGCCTGAGTCGTGAGGCCCACCCAGAGGCCCACCCAGGCCGTTTCCAGCTGGACTGCTCCACCTCCACCCTCACTCACCTAGAACCACCCTTCTCCCACCCAGCAGCGAGAGAGCTGGGCCTGCTATCTGCTGTCCCAGTGCCCACTGTCCCATTCAGCATCCCTGGAGGGTGACCCCAGAACTGCGGACCTGCGAGAAGCAGCCCTATCGGCAGGATTCCAGTGCAGAGGCGCCTTGGACTTCCTCTTGCAGAATCCACTAATCTCTAAACTGACTTTGCTCCCCACCTTTCCACACCCCTTCTGAGAGGTCGTTAGATACTCAGGAACGCAGTTAGGTTGTTTTTGCACATTCTGCTGAATGTTCTGTGATTCCCGGACCCCTAAATGATTCTGTTAAAACCTGTGTGCACTAAGTGCATTCAGGTTCACTCTTTCCCCTGCCGTGAAGCTCAGCAGGTTTTCAGGCCACATGTGCATGATTCCCGCTCCTGCAGAACGGTATCGATGTCCTAAGAAATCCTGCACGTCATCTCTGTGAGACCCTCACACCCCACGTCCGTGGTGAGCCCGGTCTCTTTGCCATCACTAGAGGTTTCCCTGCTCGCAGTGTGTGTGTGGAAGCGTGTGCTCAGCAGGCTTTCCAGACTGACCTTCCGTTTAGCCATAGGCTTTGAAGGGTCGAGGTACCTTCCAGTGGCTGGGTAGCTTGCTTCTTCCGGTCACGAGTGACAGGAATAAGCACCATGTGCTTGTGAACTCACCTCCTAAAGGACATCAGTCGCTTCCAGTTTGGGGAGAAGATAGAATAAAACCACTGGAGAAATTCACATGTGAGTTTTAGTGAGAAGATAAGTTTTCAAATTTTTTGTCTAAACAACTAGGAGTGTGAAATTTGGAGACTGCCACATTGTCCTTGTCACACAGGTTTGCGCTCCACTGACGAGTGCGCGTTCTGGTCTGCATCCTTCGTGGAATCCGTATTGTCAGGAGTTGATTGTAGACTTTCTGACACGACGCATCCCTTGCTGTTCAATTTGCAATTCCCTAGTGCAGTGGCTCTGGACATCTTTCCACATACTTAATTTTACATCTGCACATATTTGAAGAGATTTCTGGCCCTGTCTTTTGGGTTCTCCTTGAGTCTTGAGACTTTCTGGTATGTTTTGGACACAATAACTCCTCAGGTAGGTATTTTCCAATTTTTTTCTTCTCTCGGTCGCTGTCCATGGCTCCCACTGCATTTCCTGAGGCTTATCCTCTGTCCACTGGATTGCCTCTGATCTCTGACAGTGTAGGACTGCTTCTTCCTGGATCTCAGCTCTGCTCTGTTGATCTGTGTCCCTCTGCTCCTGCCTGCCGGGTTCTCCTGATGGCCACACTTCCATAGGGAAGGGCGGACCTTCCAGTTTCATTCTTCTTCAGCGTTGCTTTGGGTCTCCTGGGCCTTTCACCTCTCCCTGATCAACTCTAGAATGAGTTTGTTGGTGTCTGCCAATCATTTGTTGGTACTTTGATTAGAATTGCATTGAATTTATTGATCAAGCTGGCAAGTTTCAACCGTATTGAAATGCCTCATTCATTTACACAGAACGACTTTTCATTCGTTGATCTCTCCAGGGATTTCCTTCATCCAAGTCTCGTAGTTACCCACATAGCAGCTCTCTACATATTTTCTAAGATTTAATTTGGTGTGTGGTTGGGGGGATGTTTTAAATTTCAAATTCCAGTAGTTAATTGTTGGTGTAGAGGAAACCAGTTGACTTGGTACCCTGTGACTTTGCTGTGCTTACTTGCTAGTTCCAGGAGTGTGTGTGTGTGTGTGTGTGTGTGTGTGCTCAAATCTTGGAGATTTTTACATAGAAAATCATGAAATCTATAGAAAACAAAAGCCAGCTTTCTTCTTTCCTTCCAGTCTGTTTGCCTTTTATTTAGCTTTCTTTCATGGCTAGAATTTCCAGTCCAAGGCTCAGCAACCGTGATGAGAAAAGACACTTGTTTTTGTCCCAAACTTAGGGAGAGACATGTCGTTTCTGAATATTAAGTGTGATGTTTGCTTCAGCTTTTTTGCAGATGTTCTTTACAAAGTTGATGAGATTCCTCCGTGTTCCCAATTTGGTGAGCTGCCATCACAGCTGAGTAGAGGAATCTGTGGAATGCTTTTCTTCCCTCTCTCTCTATTGCTATGATGTGTGATTTCCCCTCTTTCAGCCCATGAATGCATTGGGTCACATCGCTTTGTTTTTGAGTGATGAATTAACCTTCCAACCCTGGAATCTGTCCCCGCATGGTCCTGGTGTTAATTCCCTTTATGCATTATTGAGCTGAATTGATGTTTTGCTAAAGATTTGTGCACCTATGCCCAGAAGAGAGACTGGTCTGTTGTCTTCCTTTTAGTATCATTATCTGCTTTTACAGTGAACAAATCCCAGCTTTGTTCAAAGAGTTTAAAAGTGCTTCCACTATATCTATTTTCAGAAAAAAAATGATTGAAAAGTGGCATCATTCATTTCTTAAATGTTAGATAGAACTCACCAGTGAAAAATATCTAGTCCAGTGCTCTCTTTCTGCAAATACACTAATATTCATTTGATTTCCTTAATAGATGTAGAATTAGTCACATTATCAATTTCTCTTTGTGAAAGTTTTGGTAGTTTATGTCTTTCAAAAAATTGGCCCTTTACATACAAGTTATCCAATTAACAGGCAAATTATTATCTCTTTAGGGTCAGTGTGATCAGTAGTGATGGCCCTCTTCATTTCTGATATATCTGATATGTATCTTCTCAATTTTATCAATTTTTTTCAAAGAATCGACTTTGGGTTTCATTGACTAGCTCTGTTACTGTTTTGTGTTCAATTTAACTGATTTCTGATCTAATTTTTATTATTTACACTCTTCTTATAGGTTCAAATTACTCCATTTTGTCTGTTTTCTTTAGGTAGAATTTTGGATTATTAATTTTAAATTAATAATTTAATAATAATCTGTCTTATTTTATGATTTATATATTTAATATTCTAAAATTCCCTCTGGGTACCAGCATTAGTACATTCCATACAATTAAACAAGTTGTATCTCTATTGTCCTTTGGTTAAAAAATTATCACTCTTGAGAATTTTTCTTGGATGCATGTGTTATTTAGGAATGTCTCATTTCGACTTCAAATATTTGAAGATCTCCCAATTATTTCTGCTAGTAAAGTCTGAGTTAAATTTCACTGTAGCTTGGGAAGACAGTTTATGGTTCTCCCTCTGTATTTGGCGGGGTAGGTTTTAGAGGAATGTGACTCATCTGGGCCCATGTTCTGTGTGAGCTCAAGAGGAGCATGTGCTCCCCGTTGGTCAATAGTGTGATGTGGTTTCAGTTAGTCAGCTTGGTGCTGGTGCTGGTCACACCTGCTCCATTCCTGCTGCTGGTCTCCCTGCTGCAACCTGTCAGTCCCTGAAGCAGATGTTTACATCTGCAGGTGTAGCACGGGCTTGTCCACCTCTCCTGGCAGGTCCATCAGCTTTGGACTCATGCACCTGTGTGCTGGGTCCTTCAGGGCATGCACTTTCTGGATTACTTTAACTTCCTGGAGGATACACTCTCCTGTGCATCTCCAATGAGTCCCTTGTTCTGAAGACTGCTGTGTTTGAATTAACACAGTTACTCCAGCTTTCTTTGTGTCAGCACCACCCTGCCAGACCTTTCTCCATCTCTTTATTGCAAATGTGTTGATGTCTTATAATTAACGTAGATTTATTATGGAGAACAAATAGTTGGGCCTTGTGTTTCGTTTTATTCATCTACTCTGGCTGGCCTGTCCTTTAGACCATTCCTTTTATGTCCCTGACATGCGAGTGTTGGAAGCTTAATTCCCAGTGCAGCAGCCCTGCTCACTGGGGCCTAACCAGAGGTCACCAGGTCTGAGGCTCCGCCCCGGGGTGCATCGGTGCCTGCTGTGGGAGCGAGTTGGTCATTGTCATCAGGGGTTACTCTGCTCTCCCCTGTGCTCTCCATCAGCCTCTTCCCCTCTCACCTTCCATATCGGATGATGGAATAGGAAAGCGGTCCCAGAGGTCAGCAGCTTGTTCCTGGACTTCCCAGCCTCCAGAACCGTGAGCAATAAATTCCCCATCATTATGAATTGTCCAGTCCTCGGTATTCAGTTACAATAACACAGAACCAAACATCTGAAGTGACTACTGATGCATGGGTTCCACCCACTGTTTTCCTATTTTCCATTCCAAGCACTTGCTCGTTGTTTCTTTATCTTCCCTATCTTCTGTGTTCATGGGTTTTAACTGGACACTTCATGTGATTCCAGTTCTCTTTTCTTTTGAGATATCAGTTTAATTTTTTTAAAGAAAAGTTAATGGTTTGACTTACAACTAGCTCCACTTCCAAATGGCACTATTTCACTTCCGGGGTAACAGGCACCTCATAAACATCTTAACTCTTCCTTCATGACATTGCGGTCATAACTGCGAATGCTTCTATACCATCATCTCCAAAGCCTGGTAACTTTTATTTCATTAAACACTTTAGGATGAATATAATCAGATCTTTAAGAATGAGAAACATTGAGGATTGTCTTTACATCTACTTACTCCTTCTCTGGGGCTTTTCTTTCACTTATACAGATCCATATTTTTGACATATCATTTTCTCTCTCTAATATGTTCTTCAAATATCTCTGAGTGTAGGTTTGCTCTTGATGGAGTCTAGCAATTTTTGTTTTTCTGGGGAAATCTTCATTTCCCTTTCAGTGCTGAAGGGTCCTGTTGCTGGATGAAGCAGTCTAGGTGGTGGGGTCACTTGTCTTTCAATACTTTAAACACTGTACTGCAAGCGCTCACTTCTCACCTGGTTTCTGTTAGAAGTCCAGCACAGGGCCTCCTTCTTTCTCTGCAGCTCCTTCACATTTCCCCTGGTCTCCCCCAAGGCTTCTCCTTTGCTGTAATATCCTCAAGTTTGGATGTGCATGGTAGTTGGTCTGTGTGCAGTTCTCCTGGGCTTCCTGGTTCTGAAGTACAGTTTCCACCACTGATTCTGGAAATGCCTGGCTCTCCCTTGGTACTTTCTCTGCACTCTCCTTCTTCTGGCACTCCAGTGACTGTGTGCTGCACACTTTGAATTGCCCAAGTTCCTGGTTATTCTCTTCCTTCCTTTCTCTGCATCGCAGCTTGGGAAGCTTACACTGACACATCTTCATGCTCACCAACTCTATTCTTTCCTTAACTATGGCCAGTATACTGATAAATCCAACCTCTCTCCTTCTGAAAAAAAAAAAATCTGGCATTTAAAAATATTTTATTAAATTTTCCAAGATTTTCCTCATTATCCTCTTCACTTTGGTCATTGGTTCTTGCATGCTGTCTTATTTTTCCATGAGAGTGCTTAACATATTAATATAGTTATTTTAAACTGTCCCATAATTCCATCTGTGTTTAGCTCTGATGTTTGTCTTCCCTCTAGACTGTGTTTTCCTTGCTTTTTTTGTGTCTTGAAATTTTTCATACAAATAAAGACATAAATATGAAATAATATGACCTAAAGTAAATAACATTAGGGTGAAGTTTTATTCTCTTTCTAGGAGATAAGCTGTGTTTAATTTTCTGCTGCTGGTACGTAAATCTCAACTATAACTCTGGATTTGCCTGTCATTCCAGAGTGTTGAGTGCTGATTTTCCCTGAGATCTCAGTTCTCTGAGGAATTTACCAAAAGGTTTTCGATACTCTGTTTCTGCAGTTTTGGTCTTTACATAGCAGAGCTGAAGCCAGAAGTTCTAGACAGTTCCACTGTGCATCTATTAATTAGTGGTAATTTTACCATGTGCTATGACACATTCTGAATTCTACATGCTATATCTATACATTGTAGCTAAATGCTATATCAAAAAAGTCTACTGTAGCCAGGGGTGGTGGTGCATGCCTGTAATCCCAGTGGTGTGGGAGGCTGAGGCAGGAGGATCGTGAGTTCAAAGCCAGCCTTAGCAACTTAGCAAAGGCCTAAGAAACTCAGTGAGACCCTGTCTCTAAATAAAATACAAAATAGGGCTGGGGATGTGGCTCAGTGGCCGAGTGTCCCTGAGTTCAATCCTGGTTCCAAAAAAATAAAAAATAAAAAAAAGTCTACTGTAGTATCTCATGACTACACTTTGTAAGAATACCTCAGAAACTACAATTTTCCTTCTGATGGTAGGAATGCAATTTTATTTTTATAGATTAATGTGTCTTCAGGGGAATAAAATAATCATTGGCAAAACTAAAAGCTAGATGTAAAGAAGCGATGCTTAAAATGTGCAGAATAAAGCAGAAGCCAGTGGGTCGGTATGGACGAAGGCAGGACAGGAAAGATCAGAAGGAAGGGAACATGGAACTACAGGTGCACGCTGAAGAGCACAGACGTGGAGAGAGGATGAGGCCCGTCCCATCGCCTCCAGAGCCTAGGGAACATTTACTGGCTCTCCCCACCCAGTTCATGTTAAGGACTGAACAGCTAAGATGTGGTGCCTGGAAGACAGGCGTGATTCTGCAGTGACATCAGGAAAGTCCAGCCACAGGCCACCATACTGGCTGGCATCCAAGGCTGATCTGGGCGGGGCTAGGGGATGGTAGTGGCAAGAGGAAAAGGAAGAAGAGTGTATCTTTAGAACAAAGTAGAGCCAAGTCAGAGAAGGACTTGGAGACCAGAAAATGTCCTAAGTCAGGGCAAGACGGCAGGAGCTCAGTTCTCAGAACTGGATAAATAAGCATTTGTTCTGCTCAAAGCAATTTTCATGCTGCGGAGCTAGACAGAATAGATGTCTTCCAGATACAGTTAAAATTAACCCTTGACATTGGGTGAAACTCATCCAGTGAATATAGATCCCACCACGAGACATGAACACAGTAGGACCACGGAGGCTGAGCAGCCCCGCCTGGCAGGAAAGACGATGGGCAGGTGTGTGTCCTCTACTCTCTCTGGGTGAGAGACAGGGGGAGACAGAGACAGAGACAGAGAGACAGAGTCAGAGACAGAGACAGAGAAAAGAGAAAAAGGGAGCAGAGAAAGACAAGGAAAATGGAAAAGATAGGTGAGAGAGAGAGCAGAGGGGCACAGGGAAGCAGGGAGAGGAATGGTGGGGGGAGAAGGTGCCTTGCACATTTCCTGACACCGTGTTGTCCCTTTCAGGGTCTTTGGCTATTTGCACTAATGTTTTGATATTCCTCAACAGGCTACTTTGTAGAAAGAGAGCTGTTTTTCTCCACAAAGTCACAGGGCCTCATAGATTCATATTCATGTAATAAATTAGTTTTTTTTTCCTCTGAGAAACTTGCATTGTCTTATGAACAAACTCTAAAATGTAAAGTTTAATATTTAACAAGGTGAAAGATTTTGCAATTTAATAGGCATTTTTGGCCTATTTTGTAGGAAAAAAGCAAACTATTGCAATTGTTTAGGAGTTTAAGTTACAATGCATAAATCTAAGGAAAAACTTAGATTTCCTTCATCTTGTAGTCATCTAACTTAAAAATTATTCCTAATAGATAACAATAATTAAAAGAGAACCAATGGTAGCAATTTTATCCAAAATTCAACTCAGGTAAGAACTAGAAATAGCATCCACATCAGAATTTCAATTCATCCAAAAAATTTTAAGTGCAAATAAAACTTCAACTCTCTATAACAGTATTGAATATCTTTAAATTGATTAAATGATCCAATGAAACTAAATTTTCCAATCTTCTCAATGATATAACATTTTATTTTTCAGAATAAGGGGAAAATTACTTAATTATTTTTATGAACTGAGCTTTATGTCCTACTAGGTGCTTTTTCATACTTTATTTCAATTATTCCTCAAAAAAATACTGAAAATTAAATATTATCCCCACTTTAAAGCAAATAAATCTGATTTGAATTAGTGAAGTTATTCCCAGTTTCACACCAAAGATAAGATGGTATAGGTTTATAAATTCAAATACAATTGTTTGATTGTAAAATCCTCTGTTAGTTTTAATAAAATATCATTTTCAGAGAAACTCATATCAGGGACTCATATCATTAGCAAAGCAACCAAATTGAGCAAAGTTGGTCTATACAGAAACCTGCATGATAACCTGTCCTAACTCCTCATGAACGATGAACACCCAGAAGTGGATGGAAAGGGTATGTGGAATTAACAAGGGCAGAGAACTCAATGCCTGGTCATTATCCTTTGGATCTGGGGTTTCCCCCAAAGGCTCATGTGTTGGAGGTTGGTCTCCAGGGCAGCAATGTTAAGAAATGGGCTCTGTGAGTGATCAGATCATGAGGCTCTGACTTCATCAGCGATCAATCCATTGACAGCTGTGTGGACTATGGAGGGATGGGAACTGCAGGAGGGGGGCTGTGAAGAAGAGGCCCCTGGGGCACTCCCTCAGGGAAGACATTGTCCCTGGCTCCTTCTCTCCCTCTCCCTCTTTCTCCCTGCTTTGCTTCCTGACGGCCATGAGCCCGTCAGCTTTCCTTTCCACAAAGCAATGGAACCAGTTGACCATGAGTCCAAATAAATCTTTCCTCCTTGAAGTCATTTTTCTCAGGTATCTGTCACAGTGACAAAAAATGACTGACACACTGGCTGAGGTAGAAAGTGAAATTAAATATAAGGCAAATTTAACCTAGTTTAAGGAAAACATAGTTTCAGATCATACTAAAATCTATTTAAACTAAAATATGACTTAAGAGATTAAAAATTATGTTCTGAAGATGCCTACAAATATCATGATATTAGTGTCTACAAGTCATGATATTAATATTCCATAATGTTAATACTGCATAATATTAATATCAAAAAAGTTGCTAAACTAGAAAGGAGATCCCTTCTGTAGTAATTAAAGTTAAATAAAGGATGATTTATTGTGCCTTCATTGTAATGCAGAATGTCATTGGATAATCTACTAGAAACACAAGGAAACATTAATTGGGATGTAATTCAGAAGAGCCCACACACACGTGTCTCCCGTCTTGGAATAAGACTGTTTCCTTGGAGACACAACATCAACCAGCATGCATATCTCTGACTTCTACATCAAATGAATTTCTGACAAACGAAGTACACTCATCCACGTTTCATGAAACTTCAATAACAACAGTAGCAGAAGCAACCAGAACATTGGAACAGAATATAAACTATAGTTCTAAAAGCAGAATGTAATATTCAGCATAGGTAAGGGTCAGTGTGATCTCAAATCAGTGATAAAGGGGTATTTTTTAATGTTTTTGAGCCAATTAGCCAACTTAAAAAGTAAAACAAAGTATGGATTTTCCTATTAACTTTATTGACTAGTATTTGTACAAAGATTTTGATTGTATACTAAAAATAATAGATGGCAGAAAATAGAAATTAATGTTTATATGACCTTGGTGTTATGGAACTATTTCTTCTGCCCTCTATTCTAATAAAACCTAGGTGATGTGATTGGGAATGGGCCCAGCCCAACACTGGGATATGGTAGAGTTATCCTGACTCATAATGGGCAGTCAGCCGTGAGGAAGTCGGAGCTACTTGGGAATATTCTTACTAATTATTGATCCCTCAACCCACAGCGGTGTTTGGCCACTCACATCAATATTTAGCACAGTTGGTTTAGGTGTATCACATTTTGGAATCTCCCCACAAAGGAAGGGCTTTCCCTGGCCGTTACAGACAAACACAGAACAAGCCAGCAAGCAGCGCCTTCTGATTCCCAGGCGTGGGGACATGCTTCCCAACCAGGATCCCACTGGCAGGAAACCTAGAGGGAAAAGCTCGGAGACTCGGTAACAGAAATGGCTCCAACCCTGCAGAACCCTGAAAAACGAAGCACCAGCAGGGTAACAAGTAAATGAAAGTCTGGAAAAAAGATTGCATTTGATATCACAAAAATTGTTATGATTCTTGCTACTCAGGGAGGTGTTATCAGCAGAAAAACAGGCTTCTGCATGAATATAAAAGCTGCTAAGGAGAAATACAAATATGCAGCAACATACGGGAATTGTAAGAGAAAACTGCAATCTTACCAGTAACCAAAGAAATGGAAATTAATAATGATTAATAACAAGGTAATTTTTACTAAAAATATTATCAGCAGAAACACCCGGTATTGATGTGAAAATCGACACCTGAATGCACTGTTTACTGTGTGACTCAGCAGACTGGCTGGGGTCCGTGACGTGCACCCAGCGGTTCTCACGCTCAGACCCTCGAAAGCAGCGGCTCTACTGTGAGGCGCTATCCCAAGGGAACGCTTAGACTGGCAGGTGATCCCGTGCTGACTCACGCCTGACGGCACCATTTGCAAGTTTACTGCATCCCACACCAGTGTTAAGCTTGGCACAAATGGTGTTTGGGTTCATCAGCACAGAACCCCAGAAGCATCTTTCCCCTCTGCTCGGGAAGACTGAGAGGCCACAGCTGACTTAGGAAACTGTCGAGTCTGACCCCTTTCTACAGAATAAAGTTGGATTTCAACCCAGAGCCTACTGTAACCATCTAAATAACAAATTCAATTGTCTACCTTTGTGGATATTTAGTGCATTGATGTTTAAATAACAAAAAAATAAGGAAAGGGGGTCAGAGGAAGGAAGGAGAAAATAAAGCTGAAGTCAACAGGACATTTCTTAAAGCTGTGCTATAGAAGCCACACAATCTGGTAACAGACGCCCTTTAATAATGATGATGCAGATGTATATTCAATAATCAGAAAGGCTGTTTCTAACATCAAGAAAACAATGAGCAATTTTTTGTACAGGTATTTTTTGCATATAAATATGTTTGAGGATCTATACCATAAAAATCAGAAAACTTTATATTATCCTGTTTATATTGTTTTTCCAAAGTATATATACTACTTATGTAATTTGAAAAGAATAAAGTCTAAAAGTGAACAAAATATTTACCTACAGGACAAAAGTGAAGGCCAGAGAATCCCTGGGAGAGTCGGGCAATTTGAAATCCATCCTAACCTTTCACAAACTTGCCTATTTACAGAGCACCCTTGTCACTGATGAATTTTAATTTTACTTCACCCTTCACACTTCAATTTGGAAATAAGCAAAGGAGAAAAAAAAAATGACTTCTCAGCTTTTAACTGATGTTTCTGACTAGGAATGCTTCTAAACTAAAAAATCTCCCCAGTCATCCTTTACTTAGGAAAATCCAGCTTAAACATAGGAAACGTATTTGCACTTAAGTTGGGAAATATCTACACTAAATTATTGAGCAAGGATTCACTGGCCAGTTCTGATTATTTCTCAATGTCATGGCGAGTGAGGATAGCAGCTACAAAATTCCAGGCTAGCTGACCTCCCCTCATCTCTCCAAAGCTTTTTTGTCTGCGCACTGTGGGCTTTTAATACTCACACCGAGGGGAGAAGAGCTGCTCACTCTTGCCCTTGTGCATATTTGCTCCCTGGGAAAGGATTCCAGAGCAGACTGAAGGAAGAGGTGATTTACTATCCATTAAAAGGGTCTAATAAGCAGAAAGAAAAAAGCATGCTCAGGGCCTGTCCTGGCCTCTCAGCCTGGACGCTGGCACAGTGTAGGTCCTGGGAGCTAATGAACCTTTTTACATCACCAGTCATAAAAAGGGCCATGGCTCTCCACGCAGCCATGGACTCTACAGTGAACCTGCCTAACAGGCTTCGTGAGGAGCTATGAGAAAATCAATTGCCTCACTGAGGTCAGCCTCTCAGAGCTTTGCAGCAGAATAATCTAGTAGAGGTCAATCCACTGCTATTTCATGAAAATTAAAAAGTGGCTTTAGAACAGTATGTTCTGCTCAATTTTAAAAGAGAACAAAACACATTTCCCAACTCAATCAGTCACAATTTACTCTGGTTTCCCTTCAGATCCTATAAATCTTTTGCCTTTTACAATTTTCTATATCACAAATCAAAAACAACCAGGAAAAAAGACACCAGAAATAATAAAGAAGTTAATGATTTTTTCCCATCTGTATAGAAACAATAACTTACATTTGCGTGGTACTTTGGAGTTAGCTCATCATTTTTTTAACATCCCTGTGAAGTAGGCATCATTATTCTTGTTTTACACATGAAGCCTTGAATCAGTCAGCAAGGGCAGAGCCTGGATTTAAATTCAGATCTGTTATTTCCAACTGCAGAGAGTAGTTTGAGTCCTTTCTCCCAGTTTTTCCTTTCTCTCGTTTCAAGCAGATGGTCCAACAATATGCTCCTTGGTCTCAGCGAATGTTTATGGCAGACAGAAAAGATAAAGCTCTGGGAATGAAAGACGCCCCTCTCCCCCTTAATTCATTTCTTTCTTCCTGCCTTCGTCCCTTCCCGCCTTCCTGTTTCCCTGCCTTCTTTCCTTCTTTCATCTTTCTCTCTCTCTCTTTTCCCCCTTCCCTCTCCCTATTAAAATCCAATGGCCTTAGGAGGAGCAACTTGCAATCAATGATGCAATAGGATTAGGGTCCCCAGAGTCTCCATCTTGATCCACAGAACGGATGAGTATGGCCTCACCTGGAAAAGGGGACTTAACAGAGCTGACTGAATCAAGGGTCTTGAGATGCAAGATTATCCTGGATTGTCTGGGTGGACCTTAAATGTCATCACACATGTCCTTACAACAGGGAGGCAAGGAGACCTGGGTGTGGAAGAGAAATGGTGATGCTTCCAAGAGGAAAGTTGGGAGAGGAGGGCCATAAGCCATGGGTACAAGACACTCCAGAGGCTGGAAGCCCGGAGTCCCTTGGTGAGGAGGGCCACAGGCCACAGGTGCAGGCCTCCTCCAGAAGCTGGAAGCCCCGAGGACCTTGCAGCCCTTCAGCACCTAGACTGCAGACTCTGACCTACAGACCATAAATGGTGGTGGACTGAGCCACCGAATATGTAGTTATTCATTACGGTAACAACAAAAAATGTGAGTTTCCCAATCCACAGTTCAAGAGAGATAAAAGACTCAGATTACAAAATGGCATAGATTGCTATATAGGACGCAGAGATTTCAAAAATCCACACTGGATATCTTACAATAAAATTTCAGAACAAAGACAAAAGTAGGGCTTCAAGGCTTTCAACACAAAATTGATTTCCTTAAAAGGAAGAACTATGAGATTTCACAGTGAAAAATGGTGGTTGAAGGAAGACAGCTGATTCTTTCAAAGTGGTAAAGGAAACATGTTTTGTGAAGAAAATAGTTTTATGAGTTAAATATTATTTAAATATGCTAATTGAATAAAAATGCCCTCCCTAAAAACACTCATGGAGGAAATGTCCCCTGAAGAAATAGAATGTGCTGTGGGATACAGGGAAACCGAACACGAGTAAGGACAAAATGAGAATTGTTGCTTGCCACTGAATAGTGGTTGGAATACTGGTGCTACCACTTGATGTAGATAGAAGCAATATGGTGGTGGTGGTGAAGGAGAGGAAGGATGGGCACAGCTTATTTGTGTTTCGGTGCTTTGTTTTGTTTTGCTTATTTTTTGTGGGGATAGCATTTAACCTGATAAATATCCTCCACTGTGTAGATTAGTATCTGTAAATAATTTCAGATAATTCTTGTCTGGTCTTTTTCAAATATTTATCTAACCTTGTTCTGATGTGTGAGATTCCAGTCATAAACATGTACCCCATTTGTGTACAATGAATCAAAATGAAGTCGGTAAAAATAAATAAATAAATAAATATGCTAGACCTTTGGAAGTTTCCCACAGCTCTGGATTCTCTGTTTTATTTTTCATTCTCTTAACCTTTATAGGTTTGTCTTTGGTATCATCATTTTTGCTTCACATTGTTTGTGTCTGCTTTGAGCCTGATAAAACGATTCTTCATCTCTGGTCCTGTGATGTGTGTTTCTAGCATTTCCATGACATCATTTCTCATGGTTTCCATCTTCATGTGGAAATTGCTTATCTGATCTTGCATATTGTCTACCATTTCATTAGAGTCCTTAACATGTCATCTTAGTGATCTTGGTCTTCTGTAATAAAACATCATAGACTGATTGATTTAAACAGCAAAGATGTCTTTCTCATAGTTCCAGAGACTGAGAAATCCACGATCAAGGTGCTGACAGACGTGATTTCTGGGAGGGAGCATACTCCCAGCTTGCAGATGGCGTTCTTCTCATTGCTCCTTCATGTAGAGAGGAGGAGGGAGAGTGTGGAGGTGGTGGAGAACTGAGAGGATAAAGTACTCAAGTCTTACAAGGATACTAATTTAATTATGGGGGCCCCCACTCATGACTTGGTCTATTCCTAATCACATCTCAAAGCCCCACCGCCAACACCATCACATTGGGACTTAGGGCTTCACTGTAGGGGTTTGGGGGAGCAAGCATCCAGTTCACAGAACGTATGAAAAACAGTTATTTTGATACTACACTGCATATTTCCATGTAGACATGATGTTTTATATAGAGAGATACATAGAATATATCGGAGATAAGTGCCGTTGAATTCTTCACCTTTCAGATTGTGTTTCTTCCTTGTCTCTTGTTATGCCTCACAACATTTTGCTGCAAGCTGGGCACGTGTCAGCTACCGGGGCGTGTTTTTTAATGCTTAGACAGGAGCACAGCTTTCCTTATGCTTAGCTTTTAGTGTGGGGTTTGTGCAAATCTCGCTGTGCTGTGTCTCTCTGCTTGGCATCAGGCCTTCCATCTGCTCTGCTACCCAGCGAGACTCTGCCTCTGTCCCAGCTGTATCCCAGTGTGATGTATTCTCCACTCTGTTGGCATGGTAGCAAGTGGGTGGAAGAGGACCTTTTCCGATTCTCTGATGGACACTGTGGATCTGGATTGAGGGTGTGGCCCTTACAAGCGCTACAGACCCCAGCTTTAAGCCAGCCAGTCCCAAGGCTTCGATTCTGCAAATACTTCCACAAAATTCACACAGGTGCTTTAAAATAAGTTGGATACAATAATCTAGAGCTCATATATATTGTCATATTAATATTCTATTATAAGACTATTTTATTATAGCATAATTATGTAATATACAATTATGGTATCTATTTTCACACACAGTCTCTCTCTATATATATACCTATACATTCAGCTTGAGTACATTCTTTTGAGGTTACATAGAAGGGGAGGTGGTAAAGCTCTAAGGGAATGTGATGGACATAAGTATAATCAAAACAAATCAAGTTCTTCTTAAACAAAACATCACTAAACCATTAACTGGTTCTGGTTTTCATCTTACTAGGAACGATAAAAGCCGAGGCCATCCTTACAGGTTTAACAGGTCATGATTTAAAGTTATGTCAAGGATAACAGTGGCTGATATGCAGCATAAATACCTTTTGTCCTGTCTATAGTATATAAAGTGGAACTTCCTTTTGTTAATAGTTAATTGACACCCAAGATACAGCTTCCCATCAATCTTATATGCAACCCACTGTGGTCCCTGAGCTGTGAAAACAGTTTCACTAAAAGGGGGTCACATCCTGGTTTGGCTTAAAGCAGCCAGGCAGTCTGGCTGCGATAAGCTAACTGAGAGCAGTGGACAATAACTCTTGTTGATCTGACCCACAACATTTTTTCTGTTTGCTTAAGGTAATATTAATATGAAATCAATTAAGGCTTGAGCGGTGTTATTTTTATGTTCCAAATCACTTAATGTCTGACTATCTACTGAAATCTTTACCAATAACAATAAGAAATAACACAAAAACAAGAAGGAGCATGCATGTCCACATTTCCCAGAAGATTAGTCTGTGCAAGAATCTTCATTGGCCGGGCGTGGTGGTGCACGCCTGTAATCCAAGCGACTCGGGAGGCTGAAGCAGGAGGATCACGGATTCAAAGCCAGCCTCAGCAACTTAGCGAGGCCCTAAGCAACTCAGTGAGACCCTGTCTCTAAATAAAATACAAAATAGGGCTGAGGATGTCACTCAGTGGCTGAGTGTCCCTGAGTTCAATCCCTGGTTCCAAACAAACAAACAAACAAAAAAAACAAACAAAAAAAAAGAATCTTCATTATTCCCAGTGGAACTGTGTCAGGCACTGAGGGGAATAGTGGTGGGCGTGGCAGTTCTTCATCTGGGAAAATGGGACAAAATGCATCCATGCTGGAGCTACCACGGACTTCTTTCCACCACCGGGTAAAGCTTTTGTTTCCTTTTTCTCCTTCCCCCATCTTTTGTGAGATTTCTGCAAGGGCCCTCAGTTGGTGGCTTCACTGTCTTTCCTCCTGCAGTTAGTACCTTTTGTTCCTTGGGCTGAGCAGAGGGGATGGGTCTGTGCAGAATTTCAGTGGTGACTCTATTTCCCTCCCCCATAGAGCACCAAGGGGAAGCTCTCTCAGGATTCTCCTTCTTGTTCTCTGTGAGTCGTTGTGAGGCCTCCAAGGAAAAGCCTGCAGTGAGGTGCAGGTCCCCTCCCAACATCTGTGATCCACAGGGTTTTCACGGTCTCAGTCTAGCTCACACTCAGCTTTTGAATATTCATCAAGAATTTCTATCTGCATCTTCTTACAACTTATTTCAGTGATGTCTGTCCCAAGTAGAAAAATGCTTGGGTTCCAATTCTCCCTGTAGGCTTCTGTCTCCAGTTTTCAGGTTAATTGTTTTCCTAATGATTTTGGATCTCTGAGGAATTTAAGAAAATTTATTAATTTTCACCTTCACCAGGTTTCTTTTTATTACTGTGTGACAGTAATGCTCTTGTTAATAGTGCTCAATAAACAAGGACTCTTCTGCCAGTTAAGCATCATCATCTCACCTCCCACTTGGAGTTACATACTGGCTAACACATGGACTTACTGTGCTAGTTAGCTTTCCCTTACTGTGACAAAATACCTGAGTCAATCAACTTTTAACAAAGAAAGATTTATTTGGGCTCAGGAGATCAGAGGTCTAGTCCTTGGTGGCTTGACCCTGTTTGGATCTGTGGCCACACAGCACTTCATGGCAGGAGCACGTGGGAGCGCAGGCCTGTTCAACTCACGGCAGCCAGAAAGTGAAAGCTGGAGAGGAAGAGCAGGGGCCAGGATCCTCACACCCCTTCAAGGACATGCCCACCAAGAGCTAACTTCCTTCCACCGCCTCCCAGGCCATCAATACAGGGGTTTTGGAGGATGTTTAATTTCCATACTCCCTTCCATACTCAGCACTTCCCTATCTCAAGTACAAGTCCACTACCACATCACCAAAATGTTTTTGTTATGAATATTATAAATCTTGTCTAGTTAGAGAATATAGTCTTCTCATGTCTCAGAAAGAATGGATTTGAAAGTGTAAGGCAGGAATAGTTTTGTTTGGTTGGTTAGTTGGTTAACTGGTTATATTCTGGGTTATATAACAAGCTAAAGCTACCACACAGATTCAACAAAAGCAAAATCATGATTTTTGGTAACATTGATAAATAATTGCTTATTTGTGAGTGATTTTCATTAAAACTTTTGATGTCTAAACATAATAGAACATTTCTGGCCTTATCCTGACCAAAAAATAGGCTGTTCTTTTTTATTTTTTTTCGCATATTGAGCTTTTTTTCAAGAGCTTGCACACCGTATGCTAAAATAACGCCTCAGTGCACACAGTGCCCTACAGTCCAGAAAAATGAACTTGTCTCCAAAGAAGGGATCTGGAGGTTCTGATCACTCAGGAAGATCAGGCTTGCAGTTTTCTGCTCTAAATAATTTCTGCATGTCACTTATCAACAAATGTTCAATTTTGCACTGAATGTATACTACTAAATTATTTTAAGCTTGGTAAGACATATTCCATACTAAAAAAATAGGAGAACAAGCAAAGACATTTCAGAAAATGACACAATTGCTCAATCTACAAAATTCTTTAAGTAAAAACATTTGCTTATAGAAAGTGCTGTTCAGGACATCAAGGACAATATTCCTTCAATGTCCATTTTCCTCCTTGAACAGGACTGATTCCCATTTGAGAAACCAGCTAATAAGGTTAAGATCAACAAGGAAATCAATCGACAGCATCTCAAGTAATTGCATCAGTTATAAACTGTTTGTTACTGTATGTGATCCAGCAGGGTTATTATTTCGTAATTCAAGTTTAATGACAAATTCAATAGATTGGAATTTAAGCAAGGAGGGTCTCCACTGTTGGATCTATCACTGAATTGCTGTGATGAGGCATTGCACTCAATGTGATATGACATGATTCTGCACAGGGGAGCATACTGGTGGGACCCTCACCCCATGCTAGACACATCCTGGGCACATGGGGACAGGAGAGCCTGGTAAGGGTTCAGTGTCTGCCAGTAACTACCTGAAAACGACCAGTGCTGGCCGTAAGCAGAAGGTAATGCGAACATATCGGCAGCGGTTAAAACTCCTGGAAAACAGCAAACAGTGAAATAGCAGCATTAGGTGCAAAGGAATGAGGAGCGCACGCTTCCAGCCATTGCTCACTTTGGAGCAGTGCCAGACATGCAGAAAACCGTGGAGATGCGCAGAGGTCTCCCACGGAGCCCATCCCAGGCTCCCCTGCCGCTGACATCTCAGGTTAACGTGGCACCATTGTTGGCCAGCTTTCACCACAGTGGCCAGAGCACCTGAGAACATCAACAGAGAGGAAGGAAAGGTCATTCTGGGCTCAGAGTTTCTGAGTTCTCAGTCTGTGCTCAGCCAGCTCCACAGCTCTAGGCCTGAAGAACATCATGGTGGAGGAAAGCTGCCCAGCTCATGGCCACCAAGAACCAGAGACAGAGAGAGAGAGAGAGAGAGAGAGAGAGAGAAAGAGAGAGAAATCAGGGACAAAGACCCAGTGGGTAACTTCCTCCAGCCAGGCCCTACCTGCCTACAGTTACCACCATCATATGGATTAGTCCACTGAGGAGGTTTCTTCTCTTATAATCTAATCTTGTCACCTCTGAACATTCCTGCACGACCTAACACATGAGCTTTTGGGGGACGCTAAAGATGCAAGCCACAACGTTTTGTTATGAACTGAAGTCTATATGTCACTCAGATGCCCCGGGCTCTGCTCACGTCCTTCCCTGTTGTGGGACTCCATCAGGATGCACAGGATTTAGCCAGGGTGTCCTCTTGAGCACCTCTTGACCGTGGCAGCTTGTCAGACCCACCTTGTTTTTGAGGTACTAGGTAAGCACTTTCTAGAATGTGCCTTAGTTGGGGTTGTCTGAGTTATTCTGATCTCTACGTGGGGTTTGGGATTTGGAGGAGGACAACCACGGAGAGTGCTGTTCTCATCCCACCTGAGAAGGGCGCGCACAATCCAGGTGACCATCACTGTTGATGCTGAGCCTAGTCACCCAGCTGAGGCTGTGTTTGCCAGTCTTCTCGGTAAATTACTTACTTACACCTTCTCATAATGTATGCTTGAAGAAGTCACTGTGAAGCCTAGGCTCAAGGAGTGGGGGTTCTGACCTACCTGCTCAAGGATGCATCCCCAAAGACAGACTCCAGAGGCAACTGCAGTATCTGGAGTGAGATGACTCCCTGATTCCCTGCCCTCTGTAATCAGTGCTGTTTCCTGCTGCCAGTGCTGCCCGTATCCCAGGTCATAGGGTTTTCTTACCTTTCCAAGACATAATATAGACTTGGCTGGTGTTTCAGAGAAGCAAGAGTTGTGTGCATGTAAGATTTGATCATCAACAAAGACACTTCTTGAGAAGGGATCTCCAACCCTAAGGAGTTTAAAATTAGGTCTGCATATGATGATAAAGACAGGGTCAGTTTCAAGCTCTAAAAGCAAAAAACACTAAAACGATCCCCTTCTCTGAGTATTTCAGGGTTGCTTCAGTGGGTTTTTTGATGTCAGTGGTAATATGTTCTAAAATGAAAGAGTAATCATGCGGTCAGGACAACTCAATGTTAACCTGCTCTGGGGCTGGCTGGGCCTTACAAATGGGACTCCTTCCCTACGTTTTTAGAATGTGATGCAGATATCTGATAAAATCTAAGGCAAGGAAACCCAATTTATAGGCCTGTGAGGCTGATAGTACTGGGGGATAAAGTGAGTCCACATAAATCCTCTGGGGCACAAAAGACGACGCATCACATTGCAAACCAGTCACGAGGGCTCCAACCCCAGCGCGCACAGCAGAGCTTTCCTCGTGTCTGGATTTCCACGAGCAGTCGATCAACTCAAAGTGCACTTAAAGGTCCAGCGTGCCCTGTTGTGGTCCTGGGTGCTATCTGGTTTCCCCCTTTCTAACATGCCATGAATTATACAGCACTTGACTCAATAACAGGGAGCAGGAAACTATCATCAGACCAAGGTTATATAGCTAGATTTTATTTAAAGGAAAACAAGATAACAGAACTTGAGAAAACTTTTAATATAAATTGTCACAATACATTACAAGTTTATTGTATTCTTTAATTTGTCTTAATAATAATATTGATTGTTTAATGGTGAATGTTTAACTTTGAGAGAATGGTCACCAAAATTCTATTAAATTGCTTTACAACTTATTTATAACACATATAGACACGTGTAGACAGATGGTGAAATCAAATGAAATTATAACATTTTAATAAACAAAAATATTTGTGTATATTTTGCTATTTCATTTTTGTGTAGCTTGTGGGACAACATTTTTGCCTTTTACATGTGAGATTCTTCTGTGAGGTGCAATGAGGTGAGTTTCTGCTTGGTGAAATGCACCCGCTGGGTTTTACAGCTTGACAACCCTGGGTGAACGTGCAGTCATGTGGGACCATGCGAGCTGAGGAAAGGGGCTCTGTCTACACTGTGAGCCCCCCGTACAGGTCTTTGTGCACAGAGAAGTGTTCATTTCTCCTGAACAAAAATACAGGAGTTAAATTGGTGAATGGGTTGAATTGAATGTAAGTGCTGGTAGGGCTGGAAACCACGCTTCCCTTTCACTGTGTGTTTTCCACTTCCCGACCTGTGCTCTACCTCTGTTCTTCAGGCTGACTCTGGGCTGTATGATTTCGTTTCTCATGTGACTAGGGTACAAATGATACGGCCAGCCACAGCCTGACCGCAGGTGCCTGGCCTGGCTCACAGGAGCACAGGACGTTGGCTCCTTTCCATGTTCTCCTGCATCTTTCACACTGTTTGTTTCCACCTGTGTCACAAACTTCAATACAGTGTCCCCAGGTTTTCTTTAAATGGTTTTCTTTTTAAACAATTAAAGGTAATAAAAGTATATGCTACATTTATCCTCACTTTACAGTTTCTGGAGATCTTCATTTCTATTTAGATCCAAATTTCCATGTGCTGTTATGCTTCTCTGCCTGGAGAAACGTCTCTGTGTTCCTTGGGGTGCAAGTCACTGGCAGTGGGTTATCAGGGGTGTGGTTTTCATCAAAAGTCTACAACTTGCTTGCTGCAGGATTTCTGAGTCGACAGCCTCTCCCTCCCGTGGTGTGTCTAAGGTGTGCTCCATTCCCAGTGCTCATGCACCGCCCCTGACTGGAGTCTGCTGTCAGCCTCTGCTCCTCGGCAGGAGGCTGAGCCCCTCTGTGCTCTGTGCTCCTGCCTTTGGTCTCCCGATGTTGTCCTGGGTTGTGTCTAGCCAGGCATATTTCCTTTTGTCTCTGGTGGGTAGTTTCTGAGTCTCTTGGATTTGTGGTTTAATTTCTTTCATTTGATTTGCAAAATTTTCACTCCTTATCCTTCTGTTCTCTCTTTTCTCTTCCCTTTTTTGGGACTCTGATTTTAATTGTGTTAGACCTTTTGGAATTGCCCCACTGCCCTGAATGTCATATTTTTTTCATATGATTTTTTCTTTGTAATTTAGTTTCATATTATCTGTTTACGTAACTTCAAGTTCACTAATTCTTTTTTTTTGTTTTGTTTTGTTTTGGTACCCATTCTACTGGTTAGTGCTTGGAAGGAGTTCTTCTTCTCTGATAGTCTGGGATCATTTTCCTTGTATTTCTTTTTCATCCTTCTCTACAGTTTTCAACTTTCTATTGAAACTCCCCATCTATTTATATACATTGAACTATGTATTTATTTCCGTTATATTTTGAACACCATAAGCATACTTGTGGTAGCTCCAATATTTGGGTCTTCCTCAAACTTGTTCCATTTATTGCTTTATGCCTTGACACCTGATTTTTCTCATCTATGTTTTTATATTTCTCATATTTCTGTAGAATGCAGGCTGCTGTGTGGATTGAGGGGCACTGTTGGCATCTCTTCTCCTTCTCTGAAGCCGTGGGTGTGGTTAACCGAGTTGATTAAGCAGGGCCTGCATTTTGCTGCTTTTCTCAGCACCCCCACAATCTCAGCTCTCCTCTTGTGGGTCACCTTGGCCTCGTGCTGTGTATTTGAGCCTTGGGTGAAATGGGGGTTTTCCTCAGTGTTCCTGCTCTGTCATCAGCTTCCAAAGTCCACTTTGCTCCAGCCTGCGCTTGGGAAGGGCTATGGGCTCAGCGGCTCTCCTGTCCAGGGCTCCTGGGGGGTGTGAGGGGCCACAGCTAGCATTTAGGAATTTGTTAGAATTTGACCTGCTTTCTTCTCATCAACTTCCGTGATGGGCACCTCCTTGGAAAGATTGTCAGACTCCAGAATTCAACTCTGCAGTCGCTCTTGATAAGCTCAGTAAACCTAAGAGTGACTCTGGCTATCAGGATGAAGTGGCACTCTCCTGAGGAGCTTGCATGCAGGCTGGAGGCTCAGTCCCTACCTGCTTCCTCCCGAGGGTAGGCACCATCACCCTGAGGCAGCACAGCCTCAGTTCCCACACTCACAGTCTCTCAAGATTTTCCTAATCTTTGGACTCTTAAACCAAGGCTTCAAGAGAAATGACATCTGGAGATATAAAAGAAGAGCCATAGGCAGCATTTATTTCACAGTAACTAAGGAGGACAGCCTGCTCTGGGGTGATGTGTACGTATGCAGCATCTAATCCACAGAGAAACCCTGCTGGTCTGACTCCCTGGGGATGAGAAAGGCCCACCGAGTCATCGCCTGTTTAGAAAGTTGCATTTAATATGCAAAACTTTGCAGTAAATTTATTTTCTTCTCACTCTCCTCACTAAACCTTCCCATTTCCTAATTCCTCACCCTGAAGTCACCAGGCCATCTCTAGCCCCGGGCCCCTCCCAGTTCCAGGAAGTTCCCTCCTGCCGCTAAGCCAACACCCTGACACCCTGTGGGTCTGGGCTCCACGGTGAGCTCACCAGCCCTGTGTGAAGAAGCCCTAGAAGCCTCACATGGAGAAGCTATTTTTTTCCAGTTAAAGACAGAGTGGTAAAAAATGTGGGCCACATGATGGCCTGTGCACCCTGCTCCTCCGCCCACGGTCTCTCACGCCCCCTCCTCTGCAGGCACCCGGCCTCCCCGGCCTTCCTCCCCTGGTCCTGGCAGCCCTTGCCCCCCTTCCTCTTTGCCTCTGTTCAGACTTCTCCTGCTTCACTCCCTCATGCAGCTCTCTCAATCAGGGACACCGCTCCTCAGCCTCATTTACTAAATAAAATAAAGCATCTTCCTTCTAGAACCCCTGCAGGATCTCATCACTCCGTGCCTTCCTCTCCAGACCTCTGCTCGCTGCTCAGACCCCAGCCACATTCCCTGCACACGGAAGGGGCTTTCCCTGGGCCAACTCCCTCTGCCAACCTCTTCAGTGAATCTGCACCAGGTATCTTCCACAAAATAGAGACGCCATCCCAGAATTCCTCCTGGTTCTGCAGGAGCATCTGAGGCAGTTCCCTCCTGTCTGCAGATGAGGTATGATTCTAAAACTGGTACACCAGCCCTTTGCAAGAGCCTACATAGCCACTGAAAACCGAAAAACTTATAGATGGTGGATGGATGGATGCATAGATAGATAGATGACACAGCATTGACATTGATTGAGTGATTGATTTCTTAGTCACACATGTACCAAAAACAAGAAGTCCTTCCCAAAATAAAGTCTTTTCTGGTCACCATAAACTGCCTCGTGATCTTACTTAAATTCCACTTTTTCTTTTTTTCTCTCACACAAAAGTCCTCAATCAGCTCAAAATTTAACCCCACAGTGAACGCCTTGGCCTTCCGTGCAGGACCCTGTCCATATCAACAGCATCAATTATCATACTGTATACTCTGTGAGGGCCTCATCCCAAAGGACTGCCGGGTCCTTTCCATTGCTGGGACTCAGTTCCAGCTCTGACTGGCAGAGTGCAGACGATGAATACTGGCTCAGGGAATTTCAAGTGTCCATTTTATGGTGGCTTTGAATTAGGTGACAGAGGACCACAAAAGACATGAGAAGCACTATAAAATGAAGGGCCCTTGCTTTTTCCCGGGGCTCACTAGTGAGGCAGAGCTACACAAGTATTGGTAAGTGCTGTTCAGAGACAAGAGCATCTGCAAAGGAATATCAAGTAAGGTGTGGCCCGGCTCTGAAAGGCTTAATTGCCAAGGAGCTCGGTGCAGCCCCTTTCTCAATGGCCAGTTCTGCTCCATCGCAGTTCTGGGAGCCCAGGAATGGAAGTACCAAAGGGAGGAAGCGCTCACGGAAGTGCTTCCCAGAACAGCACTGCCTCTCCACCTGCCAGGGCATCGCCTCCGAGGCTGCTCTCAGAAAGCACTGCGTCTCAGCACGCACCTTCCCCAACTCCAGAGCAGTCCCCAGCACTAGGTGCACACATTCACACCTGGCTGTGCACATTCTCACACACCTCACAGGCACTCACACATGTGCACACACATGCAAAACTGTGAACAGACATCCTTGCATTTGTACACATGCATATACATACAGACACACACGTACACAAATGTCCCTCATTTACACACACACACACACAATTTCACATTCATACATACACACATACACTAAACACACGTACAAACACGTGCGCATGGACACATGGGCCCATGCACATGTAGACACACATATGCACTTACACACACATTCACACGTGCACAAGTGTGCACACACCCGCCTGCCTTGATGTGGAACCCTTGAGGAAGTGAGCTCCCGCCTCTGGACTGGCAGGCTCTCCTTAGCTGCCTCCTCAGCCAGGGGAAGGCCAGACCCAGCCCAGAGAGCACGTCCACAGAGGCGCGTGACGAGCTCTCCGTCTTCCTTTCTGAACATTTCTCACTCACAGAGATGAAACATTTCCCTTCCAGCCGACTGTTACTTTCAGGAGCAACTGTTTTCCCTGCAGACGTGACTCATCTTCAGGTGGGAGCGTCTGGTTAGCAGATCTTCCAGGGGGCAGCTGGCCAGTGCCAATTTGTCTTCCTCCCTGGAGTCATCGCAGGAAAATGTCCCCCCTCGTTAGTGATCCAATGACAAACCCTGGAGGGGACCTGCTACGGAGTCCAGTGCTTCCAGCCATCTGTGAGCCAGGTTGGGGCCACTTCCTGTTCAATCCCTGCAACTGAGCACCCCATGGCTCCTCAGAGGGCCTCTGAGTGTGCAGGGCATTGGGAGGGCCTGTGAGGGGCGACACTCCTTGCCCAGGACCCCCCACCACTGGGTGCAGAGAAGACAGGGCACCCTGTGAGCCGTAGCTGGTCACAAGGGACTCCAGGGAAATCGGGGACAGGTGCACGATCCTGACACACGGAGCAGTGAGTGTGCCCGGGGACTCACTGCCCTGGGAGATCCTGCCAGCTGCAGGGCCTCCCCAGGGACTCCAGCGGCCCTCTCGCTGCGAGGCCGCGGTGTCTCTGCAGAGCCCCTTTCTGACATAAGAACCAATTCAGTTTTTTTTCTGTGTGCAAACAATAAAAAATTCAAACCTTTCTAGAAAAAATGTAGAGTGTCCTGACCATGGGCAGGCAGGGCTCTTGGGACTCAGGACGACCTAGCGGCAGGAACCCCTCCTTCCTCGGCTTGGCACTGCCCGGGTGCTCTCCATGACGCCTCGTAATCATTCCGTCTGCACCGCAGTTTGGAAACCCCATCTCCAGCGCGCTGCGCCTGCTCCAAGCACGCTGGCCCTTCGTGTCCAGGCTCCTCTACCTGGGGATCCACCGCGGAAGGAAACAGTTGAGGAAAAGCCGCACCTGCCCTGTACACACGCAGACTTCGGGCCTTGCCCTCGTCCCCTAAGCAGGACAGTGTAGCAGCCTGACCAGCGTTCCCACTGTGAGGAGCCGTGGGCCAGAGTCGACCGCAAGTCAGTCCAGGACGCCCACCTTTCCACGAGCTCACTGCGCCACGCCACAGGACACACACCAGAGCACCTGCAGACTGGGCCTCTCGGGAGTTCTGGAACCCATCTACTGTGGGTATCAGGAGCCGACTGTACGTGATTAGGTTGAGTTAGTCACACGTTTATATCAACCCAAATTCCTATTCAAAGTATATGAAAACCTAATGTCTTAAAATACAAAATGTGTCCTATTTTTAAAAACTACAAAAGTCTCTTGAATAAAATGCATGTTTCTAATAACAAATTTCACTTCCTTTTCAAAGTTATTGGCTGTAAAACTACAGCCTCCCAATGTGATTTATCTTTGTTAGGAACACAGTAAATGATAATTTTCCAATTCCTTCGGTAGATCTTTAAAAATTCTACTCTAGTCCATAATTAGGAGAACACACTCCAGAGAACACACTCAAATGAAGCAAATTGTCGGTTGACCCTCCCTAATCCAAAAATATGAATCCCAGAACACTCCAAAATCTGAAATTTTATGTGTGCTGATTTTTTTTGTGTGAAAAACTCCACAACTGGAAACTTTTCCTCATGCACAAAATTATCAAAAATAGTATATAAAATTACTCTCATTACATGTATGCTAGGCATACATGAAACATAAATGAATTTGTGTTAAATTCAAGTCAGATCCCCAAGATATCTCATTACGTACATATAAATATTCCAAAATCAAAAAAACTGAAATCTGAAACACTCTGGTCCCTTGGGCAAGACAGTCAACCTGTACAGTATATTCATTAGATTTGGAGCATTGAACTCTATGTTTCTGAGTTAATGACATGAGAAAATATAAAAGAAAATTTATAGTATTACGAAACTATTTATCAGCATCTATGACTATCTCATCATTACATCTATATTTTTCTTTTTCATATTTTAGGAAAACTCTATATGTAACTGAAAGAAAGTATCGCCCACCCACCTGTAATCCCAGCCACTTGGGAGGCAGAGGCAGGAGGATTGCAAGTTCGAGGCCAGCTGGGCTGGGGTAGACTGGAGGCGGAGCTCTGTGGTACAGCAGCCCCAGTTCAATCTGTGGAATATCTGCCAAAAAACAGGAAAAAAGAGGGAACTCTCTGTGGTCTAGAGATGCAGGGCCGTGCAGGCACGGCCCTGCCCCCCACTCCTCGGCTCTCCCCCCTTCCTATCGAAAGCAACCTCGACCGTCCAGACCTGTCTTCAGGTCACTGGTATTGAAGTGTGAAAATCATAAAAGCAAATCACAAATTTTTGGTCGATATTTGCAAACTCTCTCATGATACTGCAAAGTTTATATTGGCTATAACTTTAGGTACTTTTTATGCACAATTAAACTTCATATTTCATTTACCTAGCACACGATACCAGTGGCGGGCATATGTTATTTAGAGAGACCGACAGAGCCTTGCTTTGCCATAGGATCTAACACTGCCGGCACGCACAGAGAGTCAATAAGAGCCTGTGAGGGATTTCTTTTTAATTAATTTTGATTAAGCATTCAGTGAAACCCATTCATATTTCCCAGCGTACGACTTTTAATGACTCTGTCCAATGCTCATATGGTTTCCTCTGTTAAATTGTTTCCCTGTAGCATTTTCTTTTCTCAGTATGTTAGAAAAAAATTTATAGATAGGAGGGTTTATTGTATTTTAAATTTATGTTCATTGCTGAGTAGGTACCCAAGGGGCATTTGATAAATGCCTTTTCATAAATCAAAAAATAAATAGGTGGACAAAGATTTCCCAGTTGCCTGTCAGACTAATGCGGTTATCATTGTTCCAGGCCTGGAATCTGCTGCAGGGTCTCCTCTGACCTCGCGTGTCAGGGATGACAAGCCCACCCTGTGCCCGCCCTGAATCATCTCAGCCATGTCAGAGGGATTTCCTCTCAACACTTACAGGTGAGGCTCCAGATTTACCTCTCCAATTATCCTACGAATCCACATTTGCAGATGTTAGAAAACAGTCACCCTCAGACTATAGGGCCTTTGAGAAAGGAAACAAACAAGGTGACCCTTACGCTCCCAGGAATTCATGTCTGGAGGCACGTTTCAGAACATGATGCAGGAGAGGAATCCCAGACCCCGGATGGCAGCATCCTTGGGCAGAGAGGACAGACATTGGACTTTGAGGAGCCATAAGTTTCCAGAAATCCCAAAGAATCTGAAGGGGAGGGTGTTCCCCAAAGGAAATGTTCCAAAAGCCTGCATAAAGATCTTCTTGTGAGCCAGGCGCAGTGGCGCACGCCTGTAATCCCAGCAACTCAGGAGGCTGAGGCAGGAGGATCGCGAGTTCAAAGCCAGCCTCAGCAACTTAGCGAGGCCCTAAGCAACTCAGTGAGACCCTGTCTCTAAATAAAATACAAAATAGGGCTGGGGATGTGGCTCAGGGGTCGAGTGCCCCTAAGTTCAATCCTTGGTTCAAAAAAAAAAAAGATCTTCTTGTGCCTGCTTAACACTAAGCAGAGTGGGAGCCAGGTGACATTTCTCCTCCTGGTCCCACCTGGGGGACCTGGTGGCATCTCTCCTCCTGGTCCCACCTGGGGGACCTGGTGGCATCTCTTCAAGGTCCTGCACAGAATGCTAGGAAAGCCGGAGCTGACCTGTCCTGGGGCACACAGGGGGTTGCTCAGCTTCACACCTACCATCGTCATTGGACTGATATCCACCTGGTTCAGTAGACCTCAAAAGAAACCCTTGAGACACTTACCCTCCAGAAATCTCCTTTTGGATTTATAGGTTTGTGAGGTTAGGGAACTGGAAGCTTTTTCTATATGCTTCCACTACCAGCATCCCAAGCCACTTTCCTTGTGGCCACTCTACTTCTACCTGGAGGACAAGTCACATACATTGGAGCATCCAATTTGATCCAAGAACTCACCTTCCATGCACACCTCTCTTAAGGAATGCAAATTTGGTTTGTGCTAGGATTTCCAAACCTGTACTGATTTCACTCAAAGCTCCCTTAGAGTTTTCGTCAAGGTTGACTTATTCCCAAATGTTCAAACAGAAGAACTTCTTGTCTGAGTTCAAAGTGAGTAGATGTTTTGTATCCAAAACATCGAGCTTCCCAGGTAGTATCATACAGGTGTGCCTACCATCAAATAAACTTTAGCTTCATCTTACCAAAAGCTACCTGAAGGACTCCTTGGTGAACAGCAGAAGCTGTTCAGCAGAAGCTCCGGTTTGTTTCGGGTTACCAAGTATTCCTACCTTAATTAGGACTTCTGTCCACAAAACGATGGTCCATAGGTGTCAGGAAATGGTTTCTCTGGCAAATGGGGCAAGTAGAACATATTTCCTTTACACTGTATCCAGGACCCCTCCTCAGTGGATCCTCACTGAGGCTAAAAGGTTCATGTTGGCTATTGGTCATTGGTGTTGTTCGGATCCGGAATGTCCTCCAAAGACTCATGTGTTGACAGCATGCTCCCCAATGTAGCAAGGTACTGGGAAGTGGTCTGATGGTGAGGGCTCTGACCTCGGCAGATGAACCCACTGATGCCTGAATGGACTATTGGGAGGAGGAACCTTGTTGGAAGAAGTGGGTCACTGGGACATGCCCTGTCTTCTCTCCAGTCTATCTCCCTCTGCTTTCCAAATGCTATTAACTGAGCAGGTTTCCTCTACCACAACCTTCCGCCATGATGCTCTGTCTTATTTCAGGCCCACAGCAATGGACCTGGCTGAGCCCAGGCTTAATTCTTTGATACCATGAGTCAAAATAAATCTTCTCTCCTTTGAGTTGTTCTTGTCCGGTTATTCTCATCCAATTAACCATCCAAATTAATGCATAAAGTTAACCATCACAAATCCATATTGACTGGTCGGTCGTGCCAATACCCATGTTTTCTTCAATTCCTCTTGAAAATGCCCTTATTGAATCCACTTCATACTTCTAATTCAACTTCTTCCCATATACTCATCCCCTTCCTCCACCTTCCCTTCTCTTCCCTCAGCTCCTCCTCTTTTAGGAATGATAAACATCTGCTCTTAAATTTGTGAAGTTATCTATTACATTGAAAACTAATCATATTATACCTTCTTCAAAATGAGATGCATCAGCAGAAAACTAGAATTCCTATATTTTGGAGCACATTGTTTTCATTCTAGCATGTTTATTGGGGTATGTATGTGCTGTGAATCAAGCACCATTTACATGTTAGTATCCTCAAAAATGTCTGAAATTTGCTGTGGATAAAGATATGAGCCCCCATATACATTAATCAGAGGTCAACTGTGTATCATTTATACAGGTTAAGTATCCCTTTTCAAAATATTTGGGACTTAAATATTTGGGACTGAGTGTTTCAGAATTTGGAGTTTTTCAGATTTTGGAATATTTTCATATGTTTAACCAGTTGAGACTCCTTTTTCTGAAAATCCAAAATCCCAAACTATTTGAGTATCATGTTGATATTCAAAAAATTTAAGATTTCAAAGGATATTGGATTTTAAGTTTTGGGTTAGGAATGTTCAACCTATATTAGAACTACTGTTTTTATTATTGAGATTATTTATACCAAATAGACATTCATTTTCTCTTACTTTTGTTTTCAATTGGACAAATTCATAATAATTATTATAGTTTATAGTTGGATTTTTTGGAGCTGGTCCTAGAATAAAGCTATCAGAAAAAGGTTTGACTAAAGTTTTGATTAAAATTAGAGTTGAATTAAAAGGTGCTCAAGTAACTGTGTAAATAAAGCTTAATTATTGATGTTTAATGAAAAGACAGTCTTAACTTTTCCTATCAAACTAAATATAAACCAAATCTATTGTGGAAGACATGACGGAGGTCTCAAGTTTTATTACCAAAAGAAAACACAACAAAAATGAAGATATTGTTTCCAAGACAGTGAGCTTCTTAAAGAACCATTCAGTTGAAATCTTAAAATTTTTATTGAAGACAAGAAGTAGATCTCATCATATTGTCCAAAATATATTTTTTGTCTTTTGAAAAGTCATTATAGATAATGGCCAGGTTGCCAGCCAAACTGGAGGACACTCAAGTGAACTTGAATTTCAGTTAAACAACAAATAAATCTGCAGTGGAAGTATTAGTGTATTTAGCGTCACTCTCATACTGTGTGGGGCACACTCTCACTAAACAGCTACTGTTTATCTGAAATTGAAATCTAAGTAGGCATTCTCTGTTTTTATTTTAAGCATAGCTGTGCTAACAATGGCACCACTGAACCATTCTCCAGAGTTACGACCCTGTTCTCTTCACCAATTTGCACGGAACTCCAGGCCCAATCAGATTTTAGCTGTGCTTTTGATGATCTTGGTGTTTTCATATGGTTAATTTCTAAATATTTCTCATCTTTCCTGCCAAGTTCAACAACAAAATTGCATATGGTGCCCGTGTGGCAGCGGGAGCAGGAGCAGGTGGAGTGTGGGGGATAAAGACAGCGTCAGGGAGAAACACAGCCCCTTTTCCTACATTATTAACAAAGCTTCGTTAACAAAGGTGTCTGAAAGCTGGACACTAAACTGTGCTCCCCTGCTGCTCATGTCTAAGCCTCTTCCTCCTGAAGTCCGTGTGCTGAACCTGGCCATCAGTGTGATCCTGTTAGGAGATGGGGCCTTCGGGAGCCCAGGGCAACAGAGGCGGTATCCTCCTCAGTGGGCTCGTCCCTAATAGAGACCCAGAGACGGCCCTACTCCTCCCACCACGGAAGGGCATGCTGGAATCTCAAGTCACAGAACACCCCTGTCAAGGAACCAGGATGCAAGTCCGCATGGGACACAGAATCTGCCAGCGCTTTAATCTTGGACCCTCAGAATGCAAGAAAAAAATTTCCATTGTTTATAAGACACCCAGTCAATGGTACTTTGCTGTAGTTGTTATAGCAGCCTGACGGGCCAAGAAATTGGCATAGAAAGCAGAAGAGTGAGAGGAATGAGAAACAGATAAGATAAACTCGTCAACTGAAGGGAGATGCTGCCAATGGAGGGGATGGAAGAATCCAACGCACAGTAAAATCTACCTAAATACAAGCTCTCCAGATGAGCCGCACAGTGCCCCATGGCACAATAACCACTGCAGAGAGAAAATTGCCACAATCGTGTCCCAGCCCAGTGCATCGGTCACGGTGCTCCTTGCTTTCAGTAACAATTTTCTGTGCAATTAATACTGAGCCTTCCAGAGACGCCGTGACTTTGGAGGTCCTGTGGGCTGGCAGCCCTGAATCAGAGGTAGCACATAAAACATTTTAACAGTGAGTTGGAGCAGAATGGAAATAAATTTATACAGCCAAAAACGAGATGTAAGAATAAGAATATAAGAAGGGTGTTTGTGCAAGATTATATATAATGCTATTTGGATTGTCCCCATTTTTATGTTTAATTATAGTTTTTATTGCCCTCATAAGGAATCCAACTGGTAAAATAACTCAGCTGAACAGAATTACACTTCTCTAGAAACTTTCAACCAATCCAACCCAATATGGAGTTTCTACGTGATCTTAGAGAAAGAAACCGACAGCTGAGTCTCACTTTGCCCTCTTGCACTCTATGGCGTGATTGTGCTTAGACTGAATGGGAAAATGCAGAAATGAACAGGAAGACAAGATGAAATCAGAAAAGCACCACTTTCCTCTGCAACGGCCTGAGGCGCCTCACTTACATCTGTAAATTATACATCAGCTGCTAATGAAAATGTAGGGTCCTAGGGAAGGAAAATCAAAATTCAAGTGTGGAAAGCTGTCAGCTGCATGGCCCAAGAGTCCTATAATATTAACCTCTGTGCACATTTAAATTGTACCTAGAGCAGTGGGATTACTGAATCAATGTCCCACCACATCAGCATCAGAGACGGGCCGAGGGCCGCCATGCATCCGTAACACTTCCCAATGAGCTCAGTGAATGAGGAGCAGGAAAGTGCAGTCTTGCACACATTTTAAATGTCATGTGACGGTCACAGTATACCAACTTGAGAAATACATATTACATGTGACCAGATGATCAAATTAAGCCATAAGAAGTTTGAGAAATCAGGACATGAGAAAATAAAAAGAAACAAAGACTGTATTCATGCACATTCTATCTTTGCAGTATTTTGCTGCTCAAATAATCCATACTTATTTAAAGGAGTAAATTAAAATTACCCCCCCTAAGAGGCGTTTTAGGGAATGTGATGATTTGCAGAATTTTAAAGACATTGTCCTGGAGGAAAGAGAAGAGAAGAAATCACTCACTAAAAGAAACTTGACAGCTGTGTTTTCAACTCGCTGTAAAAGACAGTCCCCACGGCCCACTCCAGATAAACGTGAATTTTTATTCATGGAAACTGTCCCATGCTTAGTGCTCATAAATTATACTTCCAACCTTATGAACTTCTGAAGTCATGTTCAAATATTCAGGTAAAATTATGCAAGCGTATGATCTGTGTCAGTAACTGGGGCTTTAAAACCAAGTCCATTTCACTAAGTCAGAATGAATCAGAGGTATCACTGAATATCACCTACACTGCTGTTTCTCTCTCTCTCTCCACCCCTCACTCTGCCCCTGCCACTGTCTCTGTTTTGCTCTCACACATACGCACACATGTGTGAGTGTGTGTGTAAGTGTGTGTATCAAATTGTATCTATTCAGATATAAAGACAAATTTTAATGCTAAGTCAATCATGGGCTGGAAACTTCACAACTCTGAGAAAATAGACCTTTTATGTTTTGTGTTAATTATCTCAGCTCTTTTAAGGTAGTAATGGAAAATGAACTCAGAACATGTACACTAAGAAGTAGGGACACTGCTGTAACTCTGCACCTGGAACATGCACAAGGGATTTGGATGAGTTTGGACAAGCAAGATAGAAAGGCCTTGTAGGAGCAGCTTGGGAAAGTTTGCAGGAGCAAGATGGAGAAGTCCCAGAACCCTGCAAGTGGGGCTTAATGGGCGGTGCTGACCAGGCTCGGAAGACCTCAGTGCTGGCAGGACCGCAGGTAGTGGAGGCCACGTGGACGGGGTTTCAAACAGAAATGAGGACTCTAGTTGGCATTGGGCCCCAGGCCACCCTGTGACACCAAGGCAAGGAAGTGGAAATCATCTTGTCCAGGCCCGAGGCCTTGTGGAGGCCATCCTTAGAAGTGATGGACTAGTCTATCTGGCAGAGAAGATTCCAGTCAGCAACACGTCAGGCTATGACATGGGCAAAATTATACAAAATTAGGCAAATTTATAGCAAAAATCAGGAGCAAAAAGGAGCAGAGCGGAAAGAGCCAAAGGTTCTTCATGTCTGGCCAAGGAAGGGGACACAGGGATGGACAAGCAGGGCACGGTTGATGAGGAGATGAGCCCCTGCAGACAGGTCAAGGGCTTTGAGCCAGGGCAATAGGAAAGACGCCTGGAGAGCATCTCAGAAATCAGCGAGGCCACCGCCATCACAGAACCAGAGACGCAGAAGGACACGTTTTCTCAAAGACTCACCAGGACAGAATTATTCAGGAAAAAACAGGTTCCAAGCTGGGCTGTTAAGAGCACGTAGGGGTTCATGTCACCAGGGGTTGCCTCCCTGTGTTCAGCTAGGAAACACTTCACAGCCACCGCAGCCATGGTACAAGGGCCCTGTGAAGCTCACACTGACCACAGGCCTTCGTGTCCACCACATAAGGTTTCTTTTGCAGACCTGCCAATGACAAGAGTGAGCAGATTGCTGACATGCCTTTCTGGCAGGGTGTGCTGACCGGCCCTAGGTCCAAGGTGAGGAGGCACTTGACCAGTGGAAACTTTGGGAGTATGAGTCAAAATAAACCTTTTCTCTTCATTAGTGAACAGTCTCAGATATTTTGCTACAGTAACGGAAAGGTGACTAACAGAGGTCCCACGTGGAATGGCTGAAGTGTTTGATGTCAGGAGAGCTCCTTTATTGTAAGGGGGAGATCTTTAGAGTTCTTTATTTTGCCTGATGTGAGTTTCCAGTTATTCCAAAACATCTCTCTTGCAAAAGAATTGTTTTCCTCATTGTATTTTCTTTGTTTCCTTGTCCAATTTTTTTGATTACCTGTCTCTCTGGTGTGTGTGTGTGTTTGTGTGTGTGTGTGAATATATTCACATTCAAAATCTACTTCAGCATTCTCCATTCTTTAGAGTCATGATAAAATTAATTGGTAAAGTAGGAATATTAATAGCTTAATCTATTTGTTCTTTTACCATTAACATTCTTTTTTCTTTACTATAAATTTAGACTCATTTTGATGTGAGGAATAAGGACTATAATTCCTTCAACTTTTCCAAGACTCTGTTGACTATTGTAAGTCCATTGTGTTTCAAAATGTGTCTTTTAATTGGCTCAGTAATTTCTGGAAAAAAAAATCTGATGTGATTTCAATTGGTGTCACAATCTGTGAATAACCCAGTATGAAAATGATTGATATTATGACAATATTGAATCTGTCAATCAGGAGCATGGCGTTACTTCCATTTATTTGGGTCTTTTAAATTTTTTCTCAGCAGTGTTTGAAAGTTTTCACATGGAGATCTTACATACTTATTGTAACTTTACTCTATCTGATGTTTGCATACTATTTTAAAAGGTATGTTTTTCAAATTTTACTTTCTAATTATTCTTTGAAAGTCAAGAGAAATACAATTTGTTGTTGTTGACAATTTTGCCTCATTGCTAAATTCACATATTTCCTAGTTCTTTTGTGGATGACTTGAGAATTCCAAGTAAATGACCATGTCTCTGAATGGAGACATTTTTACTATTTTCTCCTCATTCTTCATGTTTCCTTTTCTTTAACTCTACTTTTTTTTTCTTTTTTGCAGTGCTGACGGGCAACCCAGGCTCTTGTGCATGTGAGCCAAGCACTCTACCACTGAGCTACTCCCCCATCCTCATGTTCCCGGGTCTTGCCTAATTGTATATAATGACCCCAAGCAGAGTGTGGAATAGAAATAGGATGGATGTTCTTGCCTCAGTCCTGATCTTTGGGCTAAAGCCTTAAATATCTCCTGATTACATGACATTCACTGAAGGGATTTCACAGAGCCCTTAATCAGTTTGAGGAGGTTTCCTGTTCCCAGAGTTGAGAGTTATTATAAATAGGTATTGAATGTTATCAATTCTTTCTCATATGTTGAGATGACTTTGTTTTCATTCAATTTGTTATTGTGGTGAACTGATCTTCATGTATAAAACCAGCCTTGCATTCCTAGGAAAAGACTTAATTGCTCATGATTTACCATCACTTATACATATTTTTAATTCCATCCACGAAAATCTGGTTTGGACTTCTGGAGTCCGCGTGTCTATGTCCATAAGGAATATTAATCAGCAGTTTCCTTGCAACACTTTTGCTTGGTTTGGTACCAAGATTATAGTGAATTTATAAAATAAGGTGAGCAGTGTTTTTCCAGTTCTGTTTTGAAGAACAAGAGTCTGTAGGAATGGCATTATTTTTTTCTTAAATGGTTGAAAACAACTTTTGCGTGTGTTGATTCTCATTATTATTTTGTGTTTCCTATTTCATTGATTTCTATATTATTTCCCTTCTTTCACTAATTTGGGGTTTCATTAGCACTTATTTTACTACTTCTTAAAGTGAATAATATCACTGTTGATTTGGGGACTTTGTTCCTGTCTAATTAATGTAAGCAGTCACAGCTGTACCATTGGGGTGTGGCTCAGTGGTAGGGTCTTTGCCTGGCACGTGCAAAACCAAGGGTTTGATCCCCAGCACCACAACATTAAAACTACTATGTTGATTCTTTTGAGAATTTGTGTAGATCCCCCAAATTTTTGATATTTAACTTAATATTAAAGTCAGAGAATATAGTGCACATTTCAAATAGTATGAATTCATATACATGTTTTATAGCTAATGTATGGTCTACCTTACTGAATATTCCATACACTTTGATTTAAAAAATATAAATATCGTTGTTAGTATATATAATACTTTGGAAATATCAGTTAGGTTAAGCTCAGTTATAGTGCTATGCAGTTATTTCATGTCTATAAACATATAAACATGTATTTTCTATACATGTTTTATCATGAAAGATATGTGCATAATATTCCAGCTGTGCATTTTAGTGCAATATATAGTGATGGTTTCCTTCAGTTATGTATATTTTTGCTTCAGGAATTTGTACTGTGTTTACATTTTGATTATTTGGACCTTCTATAATAATGAAACACCTAATTAATCAATGGCAGCATTCTTGTTTTTGAAGTCTACTGTGCTTGCCACCAGTGGACCACAGCACCTTTCCTTACTGACTTTCAGCATGGCATATTTTTTCACAATTAAATTTTCATCCACTCATGTTTTAATATTTAAATTGTACTTTCTAAAAACATAGAGTTAGATATTTCTTTTTTATCCTGTCTCAATTTCCAGCATTTCATTGTGATGTGTAATGATATTACTTTGCAATCAATTCTTCATTTGAATGACAGACATTGAAGTCTGACATCTTTGTGTTTGATTTCTCTAGTCCAGCTGTTCTATATTCCTTTGTTTCTCCTTTTCTGTAGTTTTGGCTATTTTTTTAAATATTCTGGTTACATCTTCTGTTATCTCCGTATGATACTGCATTCTGTTTAAACAGTTTGCACATAGACATAAAGCATACTTCACTAATGTATCACAGAACATACTAAAAAGCATTCTATTTCTTCATAAGCATTTAAGAATTTCATGACAGTATATACTTCGAGTAACAAACCTCCCACACTTTCTCTTCTGATATGTTATTGTTAGTATATACTATAAATACCACATTTCTTTTTAGTTTTTATGTATTCAAGCAGACAATACCTTGTATATATTTTAAAATAAATGCAAAATTAGAAAAATGTTCTTTATACTTATTGACATATTTACCTTTCTTGATATTCTTCATTCCTTTCTATCTTCGAGTTTTCTTTCCAATCCTATTTACATTTAACCTTCAAATTTTCTTTTAGAATAGAATTTTTAGAGAGACTATATATATAATATATATACAATTTATATATATTGTATAGAGATTATACAATATATATGTTATATATATATTGTATATTTATTATATATAGTATTGTATTATGCATTGCATTGTATATATAGTATATATATCATATGTATACATATATAATATAATATATATAATATAGTATTGCTTTCACATATATTTTACTTAGTTTTGAAGGATAAAGTATTCTATTTTGACAGTATTTTTTCCAGCACTTTAAGGATGTTCCATTGTTTTCTGGCTCCCATTATTTCTGACAGGAATCAGCAGTATGTCTCATTGCCACCTTTTGCATAAAAAAGGTCTTTTTATTCTGATTGCTTTCATAATTTCTCCTTATCATTGTTTTGTCTTTGTTCTTCTTCTTTATATTTACATCTTTTTAATAATCTGAGTTCCTAAGTCTTTGTGTTTTTATTTTGCATTAATTTGGGGAAATTTTCTAATCATCTTCCTTTCAGTCATTTCTTCAAATATTACATCTGTCCCATTCTCTTACTTTAGGAATCCAAGTCCATGTTTGTTAGATGTTTGATATTGAAGATTGGATCTTGAATGCTCTGGGTTTTAAAAAATGTTCAGTTGTGATCATTTCTGTTGATCATCTATGTCACTGATTGTGCTGTTGAATCTAATCTGCTGATAAGGCCATCAAAAATATTCTACAGTTATGTCAGGTCCAGTGATGCATGCTTGTAATTCCAGCTACTCAGGAGGCTGAGGCAGGATTTCAAGTTCAAGGTCAACCTAAGCAACTTAGCAAGACCTAAGTAATAAAAAATGCTTGGGGTATTGTTCAGTGATCGAGCACCCTGACTTCAATCCTCAGTACCACACACCTCTGTGTGCATGCGCACACATACACACACACACACACACACACACACACAAACACATACACAAACACAAATTACATTTCTGATATGTTTTTCATGTTTAACATTCCTATTTGGTTCTTTATCAGTTTTACATCTCTGGTGAAATTCTCCATCTGTTCACTTTCATACCTTTTTTTATGAGATCATTTCCCATATTGCCTAAAATCATTTTAAAGTACTTTTCTGAAATTTTCAACATCTAGGCTTTATGTCATCCAGATTTATTGATGAATTTGTACCCTGATGAAACATGACTTTTCTTGTTTGTGTATACCTATACATTTGTTTTTGTACTTTGTTTTAATTTTTTTGTTGAATACCAGATGCTACATGATTTCAGCAATTTTCTTATTATTCACATCTCTGATGTCTTTTTCTTTCTTTCATGTTCCAAAAAAATGAGTTGCAAGCCCTACTCAACTTAAAGGAACTTGTCACCCTTCATGTTGTAGTTCCTTGGGTTATATTGCAATCTCAGCAACTTGATGGACTCAAAAATGTGATTTAGTGGATTTTCTGGTCTGTTCTGTTGAGAGGGAGTGACAGCCTCTTGTGAACATTTGCATCTTAGGTTGAGACTCCCCCATTTGTTTTTAAATGTGGCAGTATCAATGGCCACAGGAAGACTGTGTGGGCAGCTGTACAGGGCAGCACTGTCAGTGATCAACCATTTTAGAACTATGGCACTTGGGGTCACCTCAAAGACAACAGTGGTGGAAGTGGAAGAGGTTCTAGCAGCCCTAGTAGCAAATGCTCATCCAGGGACTCTGTAGTAAACAGATTTCCCCCTTCATTCCTTCAGCTTAAGTGCTGTCTGTTGTTTTTGAAGTTCTTCTATGTATCCATACCACCACCTTGATTGGAGACAGACTCAGTATTATAGTATTTGACCAGGATAACAGTATGTTTTCCCTCAAGATGTGATCCTGGGATTGACTATGTGACCTGATATAGTTTGAAAGTGACAATGATCTCATTGCCAGAAATGATGGGATCCTATTTGCCTAGGATGTGCACTGACAAAATTTGTGCTTATATTGTTTCCTATGGTCCTCTGGGATGGAAGCCTGATGATGGCTTAGTAAGAATTAACGGTTGCTACTTTTGATCTTTATAACAGCAATTATGAATATAAAATTATGGGTATGGAGTTTTAGTTTTGCAAGATGAAAAGATATTTTCAGATTTGATGTGCACTATGGAACTATACACCTGAAGATGGTTAAGATGAAAAATTTTATATTCAGTATATTTTACCACAAGGTTTTTTTTTTTTTTTTTGATCCAGGGATTGAACCCAGGGATATTTGACCACTGAAGCACATCACCAGCTCTATTTTGTATTTTTGAAGAGAGAGGGTCTCACTGAGTTGCTTAGCACCTCACTTTTGCTGAGGCTGGCTTTGAACTCTCGATCCTCCTGCCTCAGCCTCCCAAGTCACTGGGATTATAGGTGTGTGCCACTGTGGTGGCAACCACAAGTTTTTAAACTGTGGAATGTGCTGGCTGTTTCCAACTATTCTGAAGATTAACAGAAAGAGATTAATAATCTCAGAGTTTTGAACTTTCAAATCAAGGTTCAATTACAGAATCAGGGAATTGCTCTGAGAGGCCTAAATAGTATCTTATCTAATGCAACTTGAAGTTATACCTGGACTTTACTATTGCAAATTGCATTATTCTAATATTATTTGAATTAAAGATACCCAGATCTCTTGTATAAAAATTAGTGTATTTATTCAAGTGGAGTGAGTTTCTGAGAATAGGAAGGGGTATTTGGGTACATCTGGATGAATTTGAAAGACACTTTATTTCCTGCCTCCTACTGAGGGAAAGAGTTCTTTATTCTAAAGAAGATAATGAGTCCCCAGGCCTATAGCCTGGTGGTATCATTTATCTCTCAGGAACAAAAGGGATTATTTATTATAATGATACCAGGGTTCCAACAACAATTAGAAGGCTCTAACCCGGGATCCTTCACAGTGCAAAACTGCTTATAGAACAGCTGGTGACAAAAGAGATGGTCACCTTACCCACGTATTCTTTGATCTATGTAATCAGAAAAACAGTAAGGCTGGGGAGGCAACATCCAGCTCTGTACAAAAAGAAGAGCCAGTTTTTCCACACATCTTAGGCCCAACGTTCCTCAGAAGAAGAGGACTCCAGCTTCCCTACTACCACCAGCATACCCCATAAAGTTTTCTCCATATCTTGCCTATTGCAAGATATATTGCTTAAATAATGCAAATGGAGAAAGAAAAAATAACTAGGCATTCTGGATAATATTAGGTATAAGTTTCAAGGTGGTGCTGGGATCCATCGAGTGCAAACCCAAATGACACAGGGCCTCACTTGTGGAATGAAGATCATCATGACAGAAGGAGCCAAGCCACTACCCCTGGAAATAGCCCAATAAAACAGCAAAGCAGAAGCAATGCCATGTGCCTGTGACTTGCAGATACCAGTCCCACAGTGAAAGGTGCCGTGGTCATGACTGATGTCAAATGACCCTTTAATTTACCTGTACATCTTTTCAGAAAGTGACAATATTTGGATTCATTGGGACCTATTGTAATCCTAACTGATGATGCCCCCAAATGGATCAGAAATGGATCTATACTGATTCACAGTAAATCAACACTTTGTCTAATTGACACAACCAGAAAAGAAAAAATGGGAAAATTAATGACCAACAACTCTTGGGATGATTCCTGTGGGTGACCCTTCCAAATAGGTGTAGTGTGTGAAGGAAGATTTTTGTGGGGACACTCTCTAAAGAGAGCCTCTGAAGAGAAGGCTCTCAGAAATCAGGTGGATGCTGCAATGATCTGTGGGTGTCACTCATGTCTTCAACACCCTGGTGGTTGTCAAAGCATGTGTGAAAATGACCACGGTAGTAGGAAAGGGAGCTATGCAGGGTCCCAACAGTGCACTTCTCACCAAGGCTGATCTGGTTAAGGACTTTACCGACCATCCACCCTGCCAATAGCAGGCTATGCCAGCTACAATATGGCGTCATCTCCTGTGGGAGGAGCCAGCCACCTGTGGCAGGATGATTATATTTGGATTCTTCCTTTGCAGTGTTTTGTCCCTTCCAGAGTACACTATGACCTGGATATGATGTTCTGCCAGCACCACCATCCCAGGCTGCAGAGAGCTCTATTCACTGCCATAGCACTCCACAATCTCACATCTACCAAGAACACTTTTTTTGTCTTAGAAAAAGAAGTGCTACAATGGGCTTCCACCCATGGTCTCACTGATTTTGCCAAATCCAGAAGCTGTTGGTCTTATGGAAGTTTAAAAAGGCCTATTGAAAACAGTTAAGTGCCATCTGGAGACCACACCAGGTAAGATTGAAATGTCATATTAAAGATGAGCTGTAACTGTTTGGAACTAGCAACCCATACATGATGCAGTATTAGTTTCTACTGCTGTCATGGAAATTACTATCCCAAATTCATGTGCTTAGTTGGAAATATGTATTCCTTTGAATGTACAGAACACATGGTGATTTGCTTCTTCAAGACCAGAAGGTAGAAAAATCTATATCTTCCAAACCTAATACAAAAGGACCACCTGAAAGCCAGGTCAGCCCATGGGTTTTGATTAGCTCCAAATCTTTGATTAGGAATCTTAATTATAAATGCAAAAGTCCTTTTGCCTTTATCAAGGTTGTGAAGCCATTCTTGAACTCTGGCTACATGGGCACCATCTTGGAACCAGCCAGAGCCCAGGATCTGGATGCCATTATCATTCCTTGGAGAAGAATGGAGTATGGGAAGGAGTGCAAATGAGCAGGCTTCTGATCAGTGGTAGAGGCTATGGTTCCTGCACAGCAATGGGAGATCCAGACTCGTGGACATGGAAAGATTCTAGTAGCAACACATCGTTAAAGAATGAAAACTGGGACCCAAGAGCACAACGAATCTAGAATGCAAAAAAAAAAAAAAAAAAAAAAGACATTTAGAAACTTGATAATGAAGTTTCCTGGCAGAGTATTAGTGCTAGAGATTTATGCATACATGTCTTTTTGTATTTCTATATTCTGGTTAGTTAAATGATTTTGCTCTTTCTTGAACAAATTATACTCAAGGGGATTTTTTCCCAGTATGGTGTATATCCCCAAGTGCGTATATAGCGTATACAGCCTAAGCTACACAAGCAGTGTCCTCAGCATTGCCAGCTCTCAGGAACCCCTAGTAGTCATGCATCATATATTCTATGAATTATATTTATTTTACAGTATGAGAAGAGATCTTGACAAATAAGCTTCTGCTTAAACTGAAACCTATCTGCCAGAAATCCAAAGTTAGTGAATTTCATCTACTGTTTATGGGATCTTGTATGTATCACTGTTTCATTTTTGCTTTTAA